>VXAC01005628.1:948789-1002524 GCA_013399225.1 Rhipidura dahli
AAACGTGCGTGCTGTGGAGGGGGGGGGGGGGGGGGGGGCAAGTGTAGTATTGTTCCATCCCACAGCAATCCAGAAAAAACCCACAGTATGTCCACTTTACATACCACCTTTCTCTTAATTTACAGTTTTCAATTTACAGTCTTCTACACAGTTATTTAAATAAACTGTCTCTCACAGAGTAGCACCTTTGCAATTGCCAGGGACACAAACCCACTTCTCTGTTTCCTCATAAAAATTTTCCATAGACACCCCCAACACAAGCATTTCCAGCAAGACTGATTTTTTTCTTGGCCTTATCTTCTCCAGATGGTTTGTAGATAGTTCTCACAACTCAGCCATCACTTTAAATAGACTTAAAAAGACAAAAGTCCAGTTTCCTTTAGGACTGCAAGTGAAACTTGTATTGGCCGGTGAAATTTCCAATATAAACAAGATCTTTTGGTAACAACTTGGGCAGGGTGGTGGGGGGGGTGTGTTTATGGCTCGCTGTAAGGAATGTTTGCTTGCTTAATATCTTCTCCTTAACTGGGATGGATTATATCCAAATATATTGTTACCATTCTTCTCACTCAAATTAAACTGACTTTATACTTGTCATACTTTAATGGGCAGGTCTGTGCTCTGAAAGAGATGCAAATAGTTTTGTTTGCAGGTTTTCAGTAATCATATGTTTCATGATTAATGAAGCTTCTTTCAAGCCTCTAACAGCCTTCTGCAGCTGATTGTAGAATTGTTGAGGAGTCTAAAAAAAGTAATCTCACTTATATACTATCTTTAACTAATCCTGTAAAATTTTATTCATTGTTTGTGACAAGACTTGCTATTACTCTGAATGCAGCAAGGAGTTGATCAAGCATTTCAAGCACTGTACAAGCTGTTGGGGATGTCAAAGAGGTCACCACCAGCACTTCTGAGTGAGTGCTTGCCAAGGAAAACAAAAGAAACCATTTCCCCGTATACAGGTTTGCCAAGACAGAGTTCCAGTCCATTCCCAGGGTGAAAGGCTGCAGTTTAAAACACCATTATTCCATCATTACTTCTTCAGTGTTTAACCACATAACACAGTCCTAAACCAATAAATAAATAAATAAATAAATAAAATAGCATGATCCTGGCTCTATTACCCTCTCACAAAGATGATGTCAGCTCTTGTACTCCTTGATGCATATTCATTCCCCATGCTCTGTTCTACATGTTTAGACATAGAAAACAAAAACATCCACAACTCTAATGTTTTGTTCAATACACAGCGCATTGGGTATTCTAACATCAGGCTTTCTGAAACTACATCTTCTGTTGGGTTTGTTTGGGGTTTTTGGTGTTGCTATTTTTATTTTTTAATATTACAACTCAGTTCTGGAGTACTCCTGCTGTCCTAGCACAAACAGCACTCTATATTTATGACTTGCAAGAAAATTGTGTCCAATCTCTCAGTGTATTCTTCACGTTCTACACACCACTCTTATATTTTGCCACTTAGGTATGTAAAATTGAATTATTTCATTACAGAGTTTCAGCAATATTGCTGCTTTAATCCAATCACAAACACATTAAAAGGGAAAATTATATACCAGGAGTTAGGGAAAAATGGTGTGATCTCTTAGCAAGACTGATCTCTGTTGATCACGTCACTACAAACAAGGATAGGTTAGCATGGGGAGACTAGGAGAAATGTAAGGGTCAAACCAAACGTAGTTCTTACCACTTATGAGAGCCATCCAAGCAATAAAAAGGGGGAAAGCCTTGAACAGTTTCTTGCACTGCATTACTGCAAATCAATAAATAAAATCTTCTATAGATTAGCACTGGTTAGACCAAAACAATGAGGGATTCAGTAGCATGTGAGAGAGTGCCCCTCAGATTAAATGACAATTTGGAAGTGTTTAACAACATATGGTCTCTTTTCTTTGACATATACGATTAAGAATATATCTTTTTTATATAAAAATATAAAATACCATCTGTCATAAGTTCCAACCATGATACTGCCTCTATATATCCAATTAATTCACTATACTTTCTAGTGTAAATATTTCTCCTATTTTCTCCTTTTTTCTTTTTCTGTAACTGTATTTATTTATAAAATTTCAATAAATGTATATATTTTAAAAGTCAATACTATGACTTGAAATGTAATTAAGAATAACAATGAAAGTCTGTTTCACTTTGTATTTCAAAGAAGGGCCAAATCCTCAAATGGTTTGAAATGCCATTGCTCATTTCAGTCAGTGGGTATAGGCATATTATAAAGATTTAACTATGTTGTTTTTCTTTATCATACACATTAACCCAGAGAAATGCTCACTTTTCATAAATATTTGTTTTGTTTCTTTTTTCAGAAGTTCAGGGTTCCTTAAAGACATATGACTGCACAGTGAGAACCCAAGTATAATGGGTATTTCTCCTTAAGGCATCAGAATTCCAGAGAACATGGAGGAATAAAAGGTTTGCTCTCAAAAAATCATGGTACAAACCAGCAAAATACATAATGAATTTCAATTCACTGAATACTTAGCCGCATTAATTTAATCCAAAAGAAAAATCTTTGACCACATAATTATTATCATGACTTTTGAGAACATTAAGACATGCACAGGTCTCAAAATACAGTCTCAAGACTATAGGAGCTAAGTTTTGCCAGGTTAAAAGAGGAAGGACTGTAACGGCCTGTTTGAAGCAGGGTGCATGATTTCTTCCTTTTGAGACAAACATACAGAGATAAACATACACACATGGACAGACACACATAGGTTTTACTCTTTCTTTCTGAGTAATTTGGCTGTGGGTGCACCAATAAATTACCCTAACAGGGTTTTGTAATAGTAGTGTGAAAAAGAAGTTACTGACCCACAATTTAAATTACATTTTAAGCCTCTAGCTTTTTAAGAATCTTTTGGAGGTTTTAACTCTTGTGATTCCCTCAGCCTAGTAAAGATCTGAAAAGGAATGGAAGAGACAAATATTTTGCTTTTCAGAAAGGTTGCTTCTTAAAAAGCAGAATACCACATCATTGTAATTACCTTTCTCTCTCTTTGGATTAATTTTATACTTCATGATGTAAAAAACTAAGACTTCTGTGTCTGCTGAAGTGTTGTGGAAGTGGTGACTATATCTGTCTGAGGTTATTTCCATGTAATTATAACTTAATACCTTTTTGCCTGCCTCCATGTAGTTGGTATGTGAGCAGAAAATGCTGATCATCTTCTAATATTGCATTCTTGGTCTTTAAAGGTGCTTTCAAACAAACCATGAGGCTCTTCTTGGTTCTTCATGGCAGAAATATACAGAGTCTGAATAAATTGCTTTTATAGGTTCTTAAGCTGTCCCGATATTTTCTAAAATACTTGCAGTGTTTCACTAACTACATATAAATCAACTTTAAAAAAAGTTACTGTGTTAGCCATGGTAAGTTCACAAGGGGCACTGAGATCCACAGCTTGCTCACATGCTGTCTGATAATGTACTCTCCTGGCCTTGTGATTTCCTTTTAATTTACAACAGAGTTTTTGCTCCAGAGTTAACATGAGGGTAATAGAAGTACCAATTTGCTTCTCTGTTTGCATCAGAGAAGTTTGCATCACTCATCACCATGAATGCTTTTATGTGATTATCTCCCTGTTTGGCCAAAATTCTCACTCTTTTCCATTCTGCTTGTGCTGGTTTTATACATATGGCCACTCATACTTCTCTACTCTAAATCCTCGTACTTTCTGTAATACTGTTTTTGAAATGAATACGTGGTACTGTTCCTACTACAGTCATCATCCTTTTATTGATTTGATGACTCATTTGTTGGTTCTTCTGCCATCCTGTCGCGTCGTTGTTGTAGCACCGGTGACATTCGGCTACAACGGGGCAAAGTTAACCCACAGCACTTTACAGCAGAGTACTTCAAGCCGTTTCCCTTGGGCCCCTTCCACTCGGAGCCTGCATCCCTCCGAAGGTCTCCGCTCTCGGAAGCTCCTCCCCGCCGTCCGCGGGGCCGGAAGCCGCTGCCGGGTGCCCTGTGAACCGGGAAGGGCTCGGTTTGAATGAGATCCGGCTGATTCACCGCGGCCCGGGCGGCTCCGGCCCAGGTGAGGGCCCGGCCGCCTCCGCGCCGGGTGCTGAGGGGCCCCGCGGCGGCCTCTGCGCGGCGGCGGGAGCGNAGCGCCGGGCGCGGGTTCGTGCTGCGGGCAGCACCAGCGCTCTGTGCCCCGTCAGAGGCACTTCACGGACGGCAGCGCTGCTGCTCCCGGAGTGCAGCACTGCCACGATCCCCGGCACTACAGCTGAAGTTAGAGGGGGACGGGGGGAAGTGAAAGCAAAGCACTGGCTGGGATACTTGGAGGAGAAGGAGGCAGAATTAAGTAGAAAAGGAGCGATAATAAAAAAATAACAGACTGCTATTCTAATATGTATCTAACTTAGGTATTGTTTTTGTAACAAATTTGTATCATATAGTTGGATGCTTGTAAACAGTTGACAAATCTGGTTGTGTGCTGGCGTCATGTCTTAAAGCTGCAGTTGTTTTCGGTATACTGTGGAAAAACAGAAAACCAGCAGGGATTGAGATCTACTTTTTAAAAAGAAGTTTTATGTAAATGTATCTCAAAGCTATATATAACTGAAATGGTACTAGGCAAGCTGAAAAATGTGACAGATTTGTGTTCATCTTAAAGCTGTCAGCCCTGGGAGTCCAACGTGTCCTGTATGCCTTGGGTAGGGAGTAACCTTGGAAGAAGATTCTGTGGAGCAGAGCATTCAGTGTTTGTGACCTTATTGAGACAGTGAAAAATATCTGTTTATGAAGAAATTCAGAAATTGGCTTGCATATGAATTGCTTCTGAATCACTTAGTGTGACTTTGAGCAACAGGATTTAGCCTGTAGCTTAATGGAAAACGTTGTGGTCCATCATTTGTTGAAATATGCCATTTCAGTGATATTCATTTGAAAACTATGATTTAGAACATTATAAGTTCGAGAATACTTTAAAATTAGTATTAAATAATACCAGTATATAAATTAGTTTGTCAACTTTCTTGTAAGTGATTCACTCCTGATGAGAATTATTGAGCATAAACTAATAGTACCTACAACTACCTTGTAACATCTGGGATGATGGGAGAGGGCAGGTGTTAAGGAGACCTTGAGTAATAGAGAACTCGTGTGATGAGTACTTGCTGGACTACAGGATAGTTCAACAATAGTTGTGTCTACCTGCCCTTTCTGCAGATTTCAGAGAAGACCATTAGTTTATACACTGCATAAAATTAAAATCAGTTCTGTCAGTTTCTGTGGTGGTGCAGCTTGTTAATGAACTTTTGCTTATCTGTAAGTTTTATGTGAGTGTACTTCAGTAGCTTTAAAGCAGTCTGTTTGAATCTGTGTTACTGAAGTAACTCCAGCTCAGCAATGAATGTCATAGAATTACGTTTGCTGTACTTCTGGAAGTGAGAAAGCAGTCTGGGAAGCTGACCTGCAAGCCTCCTAGTCCAGCTTGGGTCTATTGAGATTCAGGTCCGTGTGATCCAGAAACAGGATCTGGGTTTACAGAACTGAGCACATTTTGGAAGCAAGAGTCGTGTAGCTCTGGACATGCACTGCTGAGACTGCATTCATACATGGCATGATTAAACTCTAGCTTTAATGAACAGATTACTTAGAATTGATGGTAACATCAATATTTCTTTTCTTCTTTTCATACAAAATGTATAGGAAGATAGACTAGCCCCCCCAGCCTTTTCACATATTAAGTCTCTCTGTTCAGGTTTGACGACTTTAACTGCAGTGAATTTTTGTTCTTTTCTTGGTGAAATGATATTTTTCTGCAAGGTGCAATTTCTCAGCTGATTTACCTCTGTAGCTGTTTATTGTCCCTACTGAAGCTGAAATGGTTGCAGTTGCACCAAAAACCTTGACCCAGTTGCTGTTCATGAAATTGTTGATCATCTGCTACATGTAATTCCTCAACAGGAGATCTGGAAGTGCTTGTATAAAGCCTGTTATGTAGTCTCAGGTGGAGAAACTGAGTTACTGAAGATGAAATGATTTGCATCAAGTCACTCAGTATACAAATTGCAAAGTAAATTGCTGTAACCTGCATGTAGCCTGATACTCTCCACTAATAGGGCAGTTTAGTAGCCATTGTTTTGTATGTATGTCGAAGCTGATTTTAATATTTATTTCTTTACTAACTCAAAAGTTGCCAAACCAGGAGAACTCTCTTTACTTGAGGGATCACATCATGGAGTGTTAATGCTAGATAAAAATAGTGCACTGTTGTGTGAAACTCATGTGTCTCATGCAAAGAGATACAGTAATTTAAGACTGTTTCAAGTTGATTTCAAAATACATGCTGAAACATGCCAAGTATAAGCACAGTAGCTGTTGGTTTATACCTATATGTGTGTACACATTTATGCATAATCCTTTTATATAACTTCATCCCTGTGTTACCTAAGGAAAAACGTTTTCATTATTAAAAGTCAGAATTTAAGTGACTTGAAAATACTGATGAACAACTGAATGGTGAACCAGAGCTCTCCAAATGGGGAATTCTTCCAATTATTACAGTTACCTAACCAGTAGTATTAGGAGCAAATATTAGATGTGGGTTTTAAAATTTCTGTTTTCAGATCAGTTTTGAGATGCTCTGTATATACTTTCAGTGCATTATTAATATCCACTGATTTTTCCCTTTTGAGGCAAGGACAGTTAAGAGGAAATTGCAGTAATGGAAGTTTAGATTTTTAAATACCATCCTATGACCAAGATTTTTTTAGTTATGGTGTTTCCAATCATAGACATACATAAGCAGAGAAGTTATTTCATTCTTTTTTCTTAAGCCCTTAGTGACCATATTGACTTCAATGATAAATGCATGTCATCTAAATCCTGCAGTGCACCAAAATGCAAGTTTATTATGATAACTGTCCTTCTGCATTTTTCAGATATGGAACTATTTGCTACATTTGCTTCCTTAAAATTTCGCTTTAAACTGAGACTGTTAATTCTTCCTTTCAGACAGAAGGAAACAGTATCAAAATATCTTTTGCCAACTTTGGAAGGAAAAGAGGTGAGATATACTGTGAATTGTTTGTTTCCTTTTCTGGCTTTTATTTTTATATATATGTAATGCAAGTATATGTCTGTGTGTGCAAATATAGGGAAAAAAACAATAGGTAATTACATTGGTAATCAAACCCAGCTTTTTGCACTTTGTAGCAGATGTAAGATTCTCAGCTATAGGTTACCATGTGTGCTTCCCTGGGGAACAGGTCAAGCTCACAGAGATTTGTTTCTTTCATATCCTTATAGTATGTGGAGAAGGGAATGCAAGACCACTGGGTAGTCAGGTGGCCGAAGGTGAATTGGGTTGTAACTCAAGCCCAGTTGATGAAGTGGTTGCAGTTCTGTTGTAGCCTGGGCTCTTGGCTGCTGTGGTCTCTCCTGGATCATTGCCTTCTGCAAAGCTGGCAGAAGGATAATAACTTTCCATTCAACTTGTTAGTGATTCCCACCCCAGCCTGTCAGCACTGAGAAACTTTGACTGGTTCTTTTTCTTCCAACTTTCTGGGAAAGTGAACAGGTCTTCCTTTGCTCTTGTACTACTTTGAGATAAGATACAAAAGGGTGTCTGTTAAATTACCTCAGTTACTATAAAAACAAAAGAAAAACCCTCCACCCAAATAGAAACTTGAAACCAAAACCCCCAAAACCCACAGACATTCTTTGGGCAGCTTTAGCTTAAAGAATGATTTGACAGAAATGTCTTCTGGAATCTTTATTAGTGTTAGAAGCAATTAGCTCTTCCAAGACCTCTTTTTCTGTTATGCCAAGACAACTATTTCTGGGATGCAACGTGAAACCTCTCAGAGAAGTGAGCAGGGTTAAACCCAGTGTTTTTGGTAGCCTCTCAGTTTGCTACAGGGCTGCACAAATGGCTGTCCTGGCAGTACTGAGAAAGCAGCATCAAGTTGGTGAGCAGCAGCAGCTTCCTCATTGCTCCTTATGTTAACACTGACATAGAAAAAACGTCTATCAAATCACAGCCACAGATCATTTCACAGATCTGTTTTAAAAACACTGCTCTACAAATGATTGAGTGGATGCAATTAATGGGCAGTGTTCTCGGAGAGGAGGATAACATGAATTTTAACTCCTAAATTGAATGTGAAGCAGTCTTTCTCAACCTGAATTCAGGCAAACCTAAAGGTCTTTGTGAGTTTTCCAGTCACACCAACTGCTCTTGCAGAAATAAAAAGGAAAGCTCTCTGTACCTGCTGACTGCTCTTGCCCTTCGTGCTTAGGGAATCTTAGCTACAGCAAGAGCTTAGCAAAAAAAGATCATGGATTTAGTTTCTAACAGCAGTTTAATTGATCAGTTAGCTTTAAATTGCTTAAATGAACTATTAAAATATTTTTACATGTAATTTTGAGAAAATTGGAAGCTTCTTGCAGTATTATGGATATTTGAGCAAGGCGTGGCACGTACCACTTCAAGGGATTGTATGGTAAAAGGAAAAGAAAAAAAACAGTAAACTTCATTTGGATTATTCCTCAATGGTGCCATGTCCTTTTGTAGCTTATCAGTGTGATATGTCTTTTTACATGTGTTTCTAAATTTTACGGGGTTTCTGCCCTTCTCCTTTCTATTTCCTTCTATAGGAAAAAGACTTACTGGTATCATCTTTACAGTCAAAAAGTGGGAGCTGCTGCTGAGTTTGTTCTGTGAGCACCTCTTGCTGAGCACCAGGTTAGACATGTATAGTTGCTTTTTTTGTGAAGGCTAATGCTACATTCATTAATGTCTAATAATTTTGCTTAAGCTGTTTTAAGGTTTACAGAAGCATTGTTTCAGAAATGGAGTTTATAGCTGAAATAGTATTAGATACAGTGGATTAACAAAAATTAAAATGTGTTCTGATTTGTTTCACTAACCTAAATTCTTCAGATGTTTATACATCTGAGTCAACAGCTATGTTTAGGTCCATATAATCTATAGCCTACTAAAACATATTCAGTAACTAATAGGCAAGTAAAACATTAGTTGCCACAACTCTAACCAGAGTCAAGTCATGGAGCTAGTGAAATAATTTTCAGTGTGTCTAGAACTGGGTTTTGGAGATTTTCTGTCTGTGCTGCTGTCTTGAAAATCCAAATATCTCAGTTCAGCGACCAGTCTGTGACAGTTAGGTGGGAAATGTTACATCCCTCCACTTCTGTAAGACAGTGAGATTTTGTTGTAAAGTTATGCTGACAAATAATCAGTTTGTTTAACACATTAGTCTAATCCAACTTCAGTATGGCAAAATATGCTTCTATAAATGATGTACTATTCTGTTGGGTTAGAAACGGCAGAAAAAGTGTAAATAAAATATTAATTAGTACTGTCTATTGTTTTTCAGTTGTGTTATAGGATTTTTTATTCAATAGTATTTCTTAAATGTACGTAGGTAATGTACCCCACCAGCTTATGGAAGTTGCTGTAGTTGTCAGTACTACCAGTTTTAGGGTTACCAGTTGTAGAGACTAAAAGTTTCTTAAAATAAATGAACAACCATGATGGATTAAAATACTCATTTTAGTAGCTTAAATCTACTTCTCAGTTACTCTTCAGCCCTTTTTAGTGTCATGAAGATGAATCATTGTGGGTTTCAATGGAGGAGTATCTACCACAGAGGGGTAAAATGAACTGTAGTTGGCGTTAATTTGTGGTAACATTGTGACTGTTTTATTGGAGCTATTTAACATATGCTTACATAATATCTTTAAACAGCAACTTAACATTTCCAAGGAAATCCTCCAACTTGATTTGGAATTTACTGTAGTTCAGGATAGAAAAGCATATACACTGCTTGCAGCTTTCACCTCTAATAAGGAAACTTGGTTTCAGTGACTTACTGAAAAAGTGAAGCATAACCATTGACCCTTTAATAACTCCTTTTTAATTTATATGGTGCCAGTGGAGCTTTTAGAAAGTACTTACTGCTAGGTGAGGCTGCACTTGTTGGGTTTGCAGGTTCTACAAAATCAAGGGAATTAATCATATTAAACTAATAGCCTGATAGTTCATTGAACTGGGAAAGTGAAATTAGCAAGTAGAGCAAGTATGTCTGGTCTTTCTGACAGATTTCTGATAGAGATTAAAACTTGTCCAAATAAGACCACAATTTTCGATGCTGTACTTTGTATCTTCTATTACGCAAAAAAATAAGCAAGTAAAATTTTCTGATTTCTGTAAGCCTTGGAAATTGCTTGATTTGCTGAAAACAACTATTCAAAAATTAATATTCAATAGGCTTTTTTTTTTTCATTTTATCCATAAGTATTGTTGTATAGAGCTAAGAAGTTGAAAAAGCTAAGTAAGCATGATAAAGTTCTGTTAAAGCTGGGGCAGAACCTGTACTTAGGTATCCACCATGAAATTGTAGGTGTCTTTTCAACAATAGAAAGTAAAGAAACTAGAGAAAGAAATATCAGTGTAATTTTTTGGTTGGGCACCATAACAGCCTTTATTCCCGGGGATCACCCCTTTGAAAGTTACAAGACACAAAAACTGATGCTTTTTTTTTTTTTTTAAGTAAGATGTTTCATTGGATTGATTGGAACAATCTTGCACTAAAGCGATGGCACATGCAACGCTGGAAATGTATTAAATGACTGTACTGTCACTAGTCTTCTAACTATATACACATTAAATGTTTACTTTACAGTATTTCTTTTAGTATAATGAGTTCATTAAAAAAAAGCTTTTGATGCTAATTCAGAGATCCATAATCTGCTTAGTGTCTTTCACATGTAGTTTTGATGATAACTGACAAGCTGTAAGTTAATTAGCGTGGAACTTACTAATGAGGATGCTAAAATCCTTACTTTAACATTTTTATTGATGATTTCTGAGCAAACTGAAGTCAATTCGATTGTATATCTAATAAGTTTTAGGAACTTTCTGTCTGTAGGTACTGATCATAAGCAACAAAAATCCCCCAATTAATTGAATGATGGGAAAGTTTTGAGAAGTTTGACAAGAGTGTTCGTCTTCAGATATGGGGATAACCCAAAACCAAAGCAATAAAACAAAGTCTGTTAATTAGTATGGAAGACAGCTTCTTGAATTAATATGTGGTGTTAATTAACAGGAAGTCTGATGTTGTGTTGTAATTACCACCAATATTTTTGACATACTGAGTGACTGAAGGTGAATTATATAGATAGCAATTTAGTAAACATCTCGAGTTTGGGAACATTTTTCCTTTGTTTCTGTTTTTCTAGAAATATGGATAGACTTCTGCGGCTGGGAGGAGGTATGCCTGGGCTGGGACAGGTTAGTATATAGCTTGTCAATCTTTTCTTTAAAATCAATCACTTTTGGAACATTCCTTCTATTGTATTTTAAAACAGCATCAAAAAGCAGAGTTCATAATAATCTTTGACTCAAGAGATTCTATGTGTGTATGCAAATCTTTGTTACAACCTGACCTTTTTTTTTATGAGTACCTGTGTTGTCACTGAGTTTACAGAATGTTTATAAACCTTTCTTTTTGTGTCTGAGCATTTTAAAGTTTGAATTGAAAAGCGTTGGAAACACATAATACATTTTTTTAAAAAACAGTTTCTAGTAATACGGAATTTCAGAACATGAAGGGTATTCTAAATGGCCAAGAACATCCACTGCTCTGTCATAAATTACATTTTTTGGTTCTTGGATCACATTGTGAATGGGGCATTATGAGATACTGAGGTATATGTAAATTTCAAAAGGTAATTTGAATTGAATTTATCACTTATGGGTAGTTGTAGCTACCTGTATTTGTGTTTTATTGTGTCTCCTCCTGTTGATTGTCCTCACTTCTGTAACTACTCACAGCAAAAAGTTCTCCCTGGCAGCTGTCTTGTTCCAGTGAGAGACCTATTCACATTGTATGGCTTCTCCTACCTTTACAGCAAGTCCTAGTGCTTTTTTCCTTGATCAACTAGCATAGCCAGCAGTCTTCAAAAATAAAATCAAGCTGATCTTGCATTGTGCTGATTACTCTGGATACAGGGGAAAAATAATTAGGGACTTCTTTGTTTGAGGTCTGAAGAAAGAATTATTTCCTTAAGGAATGGGCTCCAGCGTAATTTCCTTTGTAGTCTTGGCTGGCTGCAGTAGCTGACCTTTCTCTGTTTCCTCATCTGCCTTCTGGGGTCTTTGTAAGTCAGGAATCCAGACTCTTGTTCTTTCAGAGGAATCAGTTCCGTATGTCTTGGAATTTGTGATGTATATGCATGGCTGCTTCTGGGATGTTTGAAATTGCTAAGCCCAAAGCTTCTTTTGGTTGTCTGTAGTGTTTGTGTCCAGTATAACTACAGGAGTAGTTTAATACTGAAGCATTTGGTGAAATATTCTAGGCTGATCTACTGACTCTAGATGTTTTGCCAAATAAGCTGTAACTTTTGGTGCATAATTTTTTTTCCCCTTTTTATAGCTAAAATTCTATTCACGTTCTCTTAGTGAATCTTCAAGCCGCCCTCAGTTATTTTTAGTTTCACTTTCTTAAACAGTTATTTCTCTTGTTCCTCTGAGCTGCCAGCCTGCTTCATGACTCTTCATTTTTTTAACATCTGTGCAGTCTAATCTCTCAAGCTTTCACTTCTTAGTCCTCTCTGAACTTGACGCATATCAAAGCTGTTTTTCAAATTTACGGTTAACTATCTGCTGTTTTCTGAATTTTTCATCTTTAACTTAAAGCTTGCTAGAAAATTGTGGCAGACAATAGAACAAAACATGCAGAGGAAGCTCACTGAACTCCTCTGGTAGCTTTGGCCTGCAAAGATGCTCTGTGTTTGTTTAAATATGGAATTGTCTCTTAAATAAGTTGATGAGTATGTGTTTGATTTAAAAAAATGCATAAAATGGAATTGCTCTACTCAAGTTGCTGCTTGCACTGGTTGTCTTGACTAAATTTGTAGTCTTTTGGTTTACTGAATCAGCAGGAAGGCTTTTCATACAGAATATTTTTATGTCCTTAACATACTGTGTTTCAGTGGACTTTCAAAGGTCACTTATATTCTGAGTATCTGTTGATGAAAATTGAGATTGTTTGCACTAGGGTGTTTTAAACAACAGTACAAAGCTTTTTGTTCCTCTTATTGCTGTGTCACAGTTGTTCTAAAGGTTGAAGGTAGTAAAAACATCTGACTGAGTCATTCTTGCCAGCATAAGTATCATCTGTGAATATAGTCTGGTAGGAAAAGGGGCATTTTCAAAGTAATTTTATCACACAGTTTGGAGATTTCTTTGTTGTGTAGCTTGGGGTCTGCTTAGCAAGAGGACTGCATGTCCTCTCCATTCAAGTCTGCTGAGAGTCTGTCTGATTTGCTTTGTAACTGATGTTGAAGTACCAGCAGGTCAGCACAGTTCCCATTCGATCTCTGCCAAGGCATTCTTTCTCAGTGACTTGCTTTAGCTTCTTCAGCAGCAGTTACTTGGCTCTTTCCCCTTGGCAAAATTACCTCTGCTGATTATTGTCTCATTTAGGTTTTCTAATTCAGATATGTTGTCTCAAATGCACTTTAAATTCATGTGTTTGCAATATGCTTTTCAAGTCTTTTAGTGTAGTGAATTACACTTGATAGCTGCTGTCACTGAATTTGTGGTTCTCTTTCCTTACTTCTTGCACCTTCAGGATGCTATTGAGTGGCTGATTGGCATTGTGTTGTCCAGAGGAGATCAGTGCTAAATCCCATCTACCCTAAGCCTGTCTTCAAATGGCTAATAAACAAATCTTTAAGGAAGTAATCTTAAACTGATACTTCAACAATAAACTTTCCTTCCAGTGACTTGTGGCTTTTCTTGAGGCATTTCTTCTCTTTTAACCGTAGGTGGACAAAAGGCTGCCTTAGTGGGGCAGGAGGTGGACAAGAGAGGAGAAGGGAAGAGAATCTTACAGCTTTTGGCATCACATAGGCCATTCACAGTATTTCCTGACAGTGCACTTGGTCATTAACTGTGTGTTCTTTTTATGGCAAGGTACCTGTGTTAATTTTGAACTTGATGCCAAAAGTATGACCTTCTTTGGAACACTGCTTCATGCAGAAGTTGTTTGTCTTGCACGACTGGAGTTGTAGACCTGGTTCATAAGTTTGTTTTGTCTTGAATTTATGCTCTTATGATAAATGCATGAGATGAATGAATGAATGATTGAAGCCTTTTAGAAAAGATGTAAAGGATTGAAAGTGTTGTGATGTCTCAAAGAAAATCTTATTACTTCAGTTTCCTTCCTGTATTTCAAGGGAATTAAGGTTTTGGCAATTCACTTGTTTTCCTGTGCTTACACGGTCTCCTGTCTTTATCCTTCTGCCCCTTGTCATGTTGGGTTTTTCTACTTAACTACTCTTTCCTGATTCATTCTTTTCTGTCTCTCCCTGTTTGTGCCCCTGGAATACTGCCTACCACAGAATTTCGCTAGTGGTTTAGTACTTGGGTTTGCATTGTACATTTGCTGCAGACAAATGAACAGGTTTGTGGGGTACGTAAACACATCCTGCTTATGTGGCAGGCAGGAATTTGGAACAACTCTCCTCTTCATTTTGTAGACTGAACTATTGTTTGCTGGTGAAATCAGTTCTACATAAGCCTCTATTAGGCAATCCCACTGCAAAGGGTGTGAGCAAATTAAGTTCATTTGTAGCCAAGCTTTCTCTCCTCAATACTTTCAGAACAGTCATTCAAGTTAAGCGAGTTCTTGTCCATACTAGCACATGCTGTCTGTGTTTCTGAATCCAGATGTGATAGGGAGTAGTGAAATACTGACACTTTTAAAAGAGGCTGTTGTAGTAATTTTTTTTTGCTTGATAGATTTTTGAAAATAGTCATTTACACTGCTCTGTTAGTGCAGGCAACTGTTTGAGTACAATAGATGAAAAATAAAACTGATTCTGTGTTTTTGAATTAACATATTTGATGACAGAGGGGAAGGAGAAAAATTCCAGTGGGAAGGGGGGAGATAGAGAACTGACCTGTGTCTTATAAGGAGTGTTTACACCTTGACTTGGAATATAGAAAAAGAAGTGCAGATAGCTATTTTATTTGAATCATGGACTTGCCAATTAGCCATCAAGTGCTTCCATCTGTGAAATAGTTGATCAGATGGGTTAGCTGGGATGTTTCCAGATTAGGGCATTGTAAATGGCACTTGAAAACTGTCACTTTGATTAGGAGGTTTCAAATACTGCACTGCTTGATGCTGTGGAACCTTTTTCCCCTCATAGGATCTTGGTTTTTTCAGAGCATGCTTATGCTATTTAGTAAATCTTTGGCACCATGGGAACTTGGGAGACCTGCTGCTGATCTAAAGTTCTGTTTCATGTGCTGATCTAGTCGGGGTGGTTGTTGGAGAACAGCACAGTGCACTCTTTTGCATGCAATGAAAGGCTTCCAAAGAGGCGTTGATGGTCTGACAGACAGAGGAGGGTCAGGCTCAGTGTAAATCATTCCCAATAATGCAAATTTCCTTGAGTTGCTTCATTAAGCTGATGTGTCATTTGAAGTATATGACTTTTTCTTGCATCATCCCTCTTCCATATGTAAACAGAAACATCCACCAACAATCAAAAAACCTTAAGCCCAAAACAAACCCAGACAACTCCCATCCCTCCTCTCCAAAAAACAAAACAAAACAAAACAAAAACAACAACAAAAAAAAAAAACAGTGAAGCAAAACCACACCAACAACCTAACCAGGAAAAACTGTAACACCTTAACATCTTACTGAAAATTATTTGGTTGTGTTTTAATTTGAAGGGTGCAAATGGGTTGTCTTTAATTAAGTGTCTTTTTCTTTGTAAAGCTGTAGAGTGTTCTGTTATCTCAGTACTGTTTAGCTGTATGACTTTCTCCTTTCTGTTTCTCCTGGGTATGTATGCTTTATGTGGTTTGACTTTTGGTGATGCACTGCTGTCTGCTTCTCGTATGTATTTGAAGCTTCAAATACGCCTTTTGAGAATATTTTGCCAGGGGAATAAATCTGAATTATAGCTCTTAAAGTTTTGCATCGTTTCTGTGCCATTGCTTCTGAGACATTTTCCAGCAAAGTTCTCAAGTACGAAGAGCGTTACTATTTCTAGAACTCAAATGTTACTCCCAGTAGATGAGATGGTGTACAGTTTGGGTGGGTTATTCCAGTTCTACTTTTTTTCCCTGGAAGCTGTCAATGCATTTAAGGAATAAAAAAATTTTCTCAGTGACAAACATTTTTTTATCCATTAAAAACATCTAACATGAAATCCCATAGAAAGTTCAGAAGACTTAATTGTCTGCGTGATCTTCTGTAGAAAGTCTCAGCATCAGTTTTTATATACAAAATATGTGATTTTGTTTTAAGGAGAAAAAAAACACCTTAGAGATAGTAAACTGTGTTATTTTACTTTCATTGTCTGGGATGAATGTTTTACTGCATTGATTAGTGCTTTGGTACAGGTCTGTTCAAAGAAAGCTTCATATCGAATTTAGGGTACAGGTGTGGCCTGGGTCTGGTTTCGCTGGAGACGGTGACTCCATGGGTCATGTTAGGCTCGTTTTAAAGTTGCTGGGGATTGCAGAGGTAGAGTATAGTTCTCATACATTTGTGGTACCGTTGAGTCATTGTAATGACATTTGTCTCCTAAGGGGCTAATGGGAGAGAGAAAGAGAAACCTGCTAGAATTGGTTTAGGAGCAGTCATATAATTTTACTTAAGCCCTGTGTGTAATTTGTGTTATAAAGGCTGTCTTAAAGTAGGATGGCTGCACTATAGACACATCCTGTGTATTAATCACAAACAAACATAAAACGAAAACTAAAAAACTAGTGGATTGTGTCTGAGCATTACAGTTTCCTCTGATCTTCTTTTTTACTCTAGAGAACATTTTTAGCTGTCTCTTCTTGGCCTCAGATCTTAAACTTCCATATTTCTAATAATTAGGCAATTAGGTTCTCTCTCCTCAGTTTAATTGCCAGTGTAGTCCAGCTGACTTTTGACTTTCCCCAGAAGAGACAAAGGAGCTCGGACAAGGAAATGAGTGTAGCCATAATGAGAAAGAACATAGGGAAGAAAGACTGGAGACATCTTCATGCGTTTTGCATTGATTGATTTAATTTATTTCTCTTGGAAATTGTATCATCCTTCTGAAATCCCATGCAATTGAATATTAAGTTGCAGTGCTACTATGCAGCACCTTTGAACAGGGGTTTCTGTTTTCTTACTGCTGTGTAGAACAGTCCTCTTTAAGTTTTTCTGGGAAGTTGGAAGTGTTTTTGTGTTACAGTAGTGTGGTTTGGGGGGGTGGTGGGTGTTGGTTGATGGTTGTTTTTTTCAAGTGTTACAAACAACTGACTTTCCTGCATATTGTCACTGAGTCTCCCAGTTCACCTGCTCGTATCCAGAGAACCAGATCTTCACAGCAGAGAACCTATAGGCATATAGAACCCAGTACATGCTTCTGCATATTGAGAAGATATCTTTAACTGCTTTGCTGCACAAAGTGTACTTTTAGGGTGTCTGATTAGGGTGAGCTTAGGCAGAACCTGCTGAGGGCAAACCTCCTTCTTGGCAGAACTGTATCTAGAATAAGGTGATTAAAAAATCTACATTAGAGCAAGACTTCTGGAGGCAGACAGAATTACAGGTGCTGACTTGTCATCTGCCTTGAGGCTCTCAGTTCTAAATCCCAATACCTTCTGTAATGCTGATGGGAATACATAACAGGTTAGTCCGGGTTTTATTCTGGAATGAAACTGACCTTTGTATTTTCTGGATTTTCTTTTTATTTCCAGTAGATTGAGGCTGTGAAAAATAATAGTTCCTTTCAAAAATATGTACCGTGTTACTGAGGAATTGTTTTGTGTCCCTGATCTTACGGCTTTTTGCTACCCATAACATTGACATAGAATCATAGAATGGTTTGTGTTGAAAGAGACACTTGAAGGTCATCTGGTCCAGATTGTCTTTAGGCTTGATAAGGAATATTAACTGCAGTAATACAGCATACCTACCCCTTTGTGTTATGTGTCTTAAGGAATTTGTAGATTAAATGGGGTGAAGATAGTGGAAACACTGACCCAGGGGAAGATTACACTTCAGCAGCCATTTCATGCAATGGTTGTATTGGGAACATTGCAGGAAGTCTGACTATTGCAAATTGCAACAGGGTGATATATGTAAATAATTTCATATCATAAATACATGTTAATATTGAGTAGTAAACATTTATTTCTGATAACAGTGTTCTCTGAGTGTCCTGATAAGCTAGAAACTATTTTTGTTTGAAGTTCTGCTTAATCAGAAACAATCAAATAACAAAACAAACCAACCCAAAAAACCCTCAAAAAAACCAAACCAAAAAATTCCAACCAATCAACGAACCAAAAAACCAAAAACACCATCTCATCTCCCTGCCAGAACCCTAGCAAAAAACCAAACCAAAACCCACCCCGCACACACAAAAAAAGAACTCAACCACCCAACAGAAACTAAAAAATCCTAAACAAGCAGAAAAGCTAAGCAGTAAAATTCTGGCTCTGCACCAAAGAGGTGTTGGCAAATTTATGATCCCAACCCGTTTAACCAACTGCTCAAAGCTATACAAAGTTCTGTGTTTTGTAATTTTGGTTTTGAAGAGGAAGGGAGATGGGAAATGTTATATATTTCAAGTCCATCTATATTGCTGTTGTAAATGTGAACCTGGGTAAACTTTTTTTAGGAGACAGAATTTTGTAAAACATACTGAGACAGTTTTTAACTAGCCTGTTGAGGTGGAGTTTTTTTCAGAGATTTTTCAATTTAAGGTCGTAGTTGATACCACAATACTTCCTTAGTATACCTACTCCATTTTGGAGTCTAGGAGACTAAACATATTACTACAATTTTTATTTCATCAGACATATGGTGTAACAAGACAATGTGATCCTTTGAGAAATCTAGGCTGTTTGTTGAGACTTATGGTATTTTGTGGTCTGTTGTGCATGCTAGATTATAATTGGTATAAAAATGGACCTAAACATACAAACTGTTTAGACATAATGCTAGCTTCAAAATCTAATCCTGTCGATATGGTACTAACTACAAAATTGTGTGGTTAATAGTTTGAAAATAGCAATAAAATTTCAAATTGCCACTAATTAGTGTGTAATTCACTGTGCAAAGTAATATATTTTCCCCTTTTTTATTGAGCTCTCTGATTTTTTAATATTTTTGATGACCTAAATAATTTTCTCTGTCATGACTGATCATGTTAACTTCCAGTGCTGCAGAAAATGCAACACGTGGCTTCTGGTGCTTGTCACGACAAAGTTGTTAAAACCATTGAGATTCTGGAATATGTTTCGCTCCCTTTGCCACTTCCACTGATGGAACATGAGTTGGTAACTTCTGTAAGTGTATTGTCTCAGTCCAGGAAAAAATTGTTCCACAATCCTAACTCTGCTTAGATTTTTAGGCTTAGCAATGTGTGAAAAGCACTATGCTGATCTAAGAAATTTCTTATTCTTTATATCAATATACCAGCAAGATGTACCATGTACTGGCAAAAAGTAGAGAAGAGCAGTGGTACTCTGGTGAACTTTTAAGGCCTTACTGTCATTAATACCTCTACCTCCTCTGTACACTTGCTCTTGTTCCTGTCCTCTCTGCAGCTAGTATTTTGTAGTGGGTTTTTTTCCCTTCTACCAAGCTATACATACAAAGTTGAATTTAATTCCACAAAATGGTAGCTGTAAGCTCACTTTAAGTGCCCCATGCATCTTTTAATATGACAAATTATTATTTTATAGTGATTGTCATTGCATTTATACCTCAGTTGCCTTTCTCCCCCTTACCTACATAATAAAATGTCATCTTTACCTGAAACATGTGTTCTGGAGGAGGTAGAGAAGGGCAGTGAAGAAAAATTGTGAGGTGAATAAATTCAAAAGTAATGCAAGGGGTTTTTTTTGTCTTGGGTTTTTTTTGTTGATTGGTTTTTTTTTTTTTCCTAGCTAATCTTTCTCAATTGTCTTTGGATATAGCAGCTGAAAATACGTAGTGAAAGGGTTAAGTCGGCATGAAAGAATTCATTTCCACTTTAATGACCTAGCCTTGCTGGGTTAGGACGATGGGGAACATGCTTCTGACTTGTACTCCTATTGCCAATTAACACCTCCTATAACAGGTTGCCTCAGCTAGTCATTGAAGCACAGGCAGAAATAGTTTACATGCAGCTTGTTTTTCACACTAGTTGTTTAATACTCACAAAATTAAACTATTAAAAGGTTCTTTCTTAGCTTACTGGGAAAGAAATAAAACATGATAGTAGTCATTGTTTGCTTGTGTGTCCTATGTTTGTGTTTAAATTGTTCCAGGTACAAAAATAAATAGAATTAGTAATGATTCTTTTATTTTACACAGTAATATCTTGTTTGCTGCAGTAAAGCTGAGATGTGCTTTACAGCACTTAAGTTGACTGCCTTTGGGTTTTTATTACAGTTGCCCCTGCAAAACTGAGTTTCTTTGAAACAGCTATGATGTATTTCAAAATCATCTTTTGTGCTATTAGCGTGAAACCAGAGCAGTGTTTAAGATCCATTTAAACAATGGAAAGTGTATCAATTTGTGGAATATTTCTCAGTTCCTTCTGTAATTATTCAAGTCCGCTTTCTATACCTATTTGAATAAATCTAAAATAGTACAAATAAAGAGCAGTGCTCTAAAATGACACTTTAGTTCACATTTAATAATAAAATTGGCTAAATAATTGATATCAGTTCACACTAAGAAAAAGGTGAAGTAATATACCTAAAAGTGTTAACAAATTTGCTAAAAGGCCCGAGTAGGTAACACTTCAAGGCATTAGTTTTTATTCTGTAAGAATGGCAAATGCCTTTAACACTTCGTCAACAAGGGCTGTCCAGGTAAAGGACTGCTTTTTATATTGGATCATCTCTTTAACTCTTTGAAACAAAAATAATAACATGCATAATTTAATTTTATAATGTAATTTTCTGTCCATAACTTGCCTGTGATTGTTTTTCCCTTACAAGTCTTACTAAAAAAAAAATCAATTTCGATATGGTAACATAATTCTATCAAGTACTATTGTATTTGGAATTCTGCCATTCTAAACAAAAACAAACCTAGAGCTTGATTGGGTTTTATGAGGTGGCTATCAGACAGCTCATTTCACTGACTGAAAGCATGAAGTTAATTCAGAAGAAACATCAATTTTTCAGTTACATATAACAGTATTTTTTACAACAGTTCTTTAATTTTAATAATTACTTTTAATTAATTTTAATAATTAATTTTAATAATTACTGTATCCAGCTTATACATGCATAGTTGGGGAAAAGAATGTTCCATATTCCTTGCAGTTTCCAAATCTAATTTTTCTCTAATTCCCCAATAAACAATGCAGTAGGTAAACAACCTGTAGGTACACAGTATTCACTGTTTACAGTGAGATGGACAGTCTTCCAAAACTCTGCAATAAGATAGCTGTTCTCTGAATACAATAATGTAACCAAAAGTACCAGCAGCTCTTTTGCATTGTAGACACAAATGCTTTCTTGTCTGCTTTCCTGATACCAGTTAATTTAATTTGGTGCTCTGCTTCGTATGGATGGTGCTTCTTTGTTAAAGTTGGCAGGCAGCGAAGTTTATGAACAGTGGTAATAGCACATGCTGTGGAGGGTCAGTGTAAAATATTTGCCTCCATGTAGAGATTAGCTAATAAAATCTTTCTTCTTCTTTGCTTGATGAAAGAAGTGCATAAACTTTTGTGAAAGACTACCAGAAACAGGCCAAAGAGATCTCAAAACACTAACTGGTAGCTGGCTCCCACATACTGTGTAACTAACACGCAGAAGCTGGGGTTGTCACTCCAGGGCTGTGTTAGATTATCAGCCATTTGTGGAAAAGGAGGTGATCAGAGATGGAAGAAATTTGTTCCAGTTTCCAAATGTCTCTTTTTTCAAATCATCTGAAGTCAAATAAACTACTTGGAAGACCCAAGTTCCATTTGGTCTTATCTCTTAAATCTTTAGAAGTTTTATGTTATGAATTTGATGAACTTTGGTTTAGAATTTTCTGTAGAAATACATATGTGTGCTTACAGTATTTTATGTAGCAGTTTATCTTTGATAGAAAAATAATTTCCTCCTCCAAATTCCTGAATTTCAATAATCTTTTGAGCAGTTCATTGTAATCGATATTCAAGACAAAGGAACGAATATTAACTTAAAAATTAATACACATAATTGGTACGGTACAATGAGAACTTTCATTTTCTCATAATTCAGCTAGTAATCAAAATCTGTAAGAAGAACAGAGCAGACGGAAAGGAGATAGTGAGGTCACACAAAGAAGCATCAGTGACCAAGGAAATACTTGGTATGTGCTGTGTCTTTTTAAGATGACTGAGAATTAACAAACCTGACTGGTGTACTACCATTAGCTAGTTTTTACAAGTTCAGGTAAATTGGTTGAACTGCATGGTAAGAGTGGAAACTCATGTTTGATATTTTTACTGTCTCTTGCATGTGCTTAAAATGAAGCAGTAAAGTATGCAATTGATAATTCCTAATCCTTAATGTAGTACTTTTTATATATATTTAAACACATTTAGTATGTAACTTCCTTCACAGTGAATACTGTGGCTTTAAAAAAAAAATAGCAAAAGCTAAGCAAGTTGATTTACACCAATGAAAAATTCCTTTATGAATTAGCAATGTTTCCTATGCTGAAAGTAAATTGTTGACAATGGGTGTTAGCAACAGGAATCCAATGTAAGTTTTGAAAACAATTTTATCTCACAGAATGCCTAAAGATTTGATGAAGTATAATATTAAGTATCCTCTTCTGGACCATCATCAAGGTAAATGAGCCTTTGGATGCTCCAAGGAGTATAGAAATCATAAGGAAATATTTAGGAACACCCTGTCTTAATTCCTACCTTCCCTTAAACTAAAGGCGATTCATTTGCCTTGTTAGAGAAAGAAAATGTATTGATGTTTGTCTTTGTTTCCTCCTTGTAAGTGGTGGATCTACTGACTTATCCTAAAATGAGAAAAAAAAAAGAAGAATAAGGACACAGGCATCTATATGGAGGACAGAGGTGTGATTAATGCCTCAGCTGCAGAACAGCTGTCAATGTGATTTTAACAGACACTAGAAATTCCATAGAGGAGAGCTCACTCAAGAGCCATAGTCTGTTCAAGCCCCTGATTTTTGAGAAGCTGGTTTCAGTGAAACCTTAAGATTAGCCTTCCAGAAATCATGGAACTATTTGTACTAATCTGGGGGAGATTTTTATTACACTCTCCCCCAGGTTATTTAAAATTAATTAAATAATTATTTTTTATTTTAAAAATTACTGAATGCTGTAATGGGATGGTTGCTTACAGTGGAACATTAAACCAAATCTGAAACAAATGCAGAATGCATTTGGGGATCACAGCATTGGTATTATGGTTCTTCCTAAAGCAGAAGCTTACTAGTTATTTTTATCTTCCCTTCAGACCATCTCTGGTCTAGAACTGGTGGACGATTGGGAGAGCTTTATGTATGAAAAAAGGGTTTTGTTAAGAAACTAGTAAGTTACTTTTAAAATAAAACTCATTTTACGTGGGCTTTTCTCTTAGCATTGATTAAGTGGAAACATGAGTCTGTGCTTTCCAAATTCTAAGTGAACACTGCTAAGTGAATAGACTTAAAGCAGGAGAAATACAGTTTAAAAAGTAAACACATGTTTATGGAGAAAAAAAACATAGGAAATAGCATTACAAAATGATTGGCCATTTGAAGCTTTTCCAGTCAAACAATTTAATTGTAGGAAATTCAGTATAAGTAGTGCAGGTGCTCTGCCCATTTGGTTCTAGGAAATGTTCTGAAGAACTGAAGAAGAGAGTTTTTAAGTGTGAGTGCTAGAAGAGCTCTTCTCCACTGGAGCATCTCACTGTTGAGCTAGGGCTAAGCCAGGGAAATACTTGTTGAAGGGGTGAGGTTGATGAAAAATGGACCTTTGGTGAGAATACCATGGAAGGTTAGCAGGGAAATCTGCTGGAAGATTGCTGATGAAAAGGCCAAAGTGACAGAAGAACTAGCAATGAGTAGTAAGAAGTGAGGAAGGACAAATATCGAGAGATGATGGTCAGCAGTAACAAAGTTGGAAACAGAGGTTTGAAGCTGTTAGGAAGTGGGTATGTTTGACAGCTCCATGCATATATGTGAGTTTCAAAATACAAAGATTGGATTTATAAGATAAAGATTGGATCTAGAAGTAATAGATTCATTGACTTTAAAGGGGGAAAAAACCCACAACTGAATTTTCTTCCTGTCTTTAAAGCTTTATTCTGAAGACTGATGTTTTTCTGTGTGTGTGAAAATCAAAGTATGCAGAAAGGATTATTCCTATGCAAATGTAATGTGTTGATGACTTAAGTATCCAGTTTTATCTTTAGGAAATAATGGCGTGTGTTGATTGCTGTGTCTTGTTTGATGTCATGTGGATGCATGTTGTGTTGACTTTTTTCACTTGAAGTGAAAAAATTAAGAATTTATTAGAAACTTTTCCCCCCCAATTTTGCTTATAACTGTGGAATCAATGTTCTAAATCTACAAAGTGTTTGTGTGAAGGCCCCATTTTTCCTCTTTTAACTTGATGTGGAGTATCTTTTTTTTTTGGTCGTACCTCCGTAGTTGCTTTGTTGCCCTTCTAAGTTTACATCACCTCATGCTGAAGTAAGCTGTGCCTTTTCAGCAGAAATTTGTTGTACACAATTTGGTAATAAAGTAATGAATGTGCTGTTAATTGGCTGTGATGAGGTATGCTGATATGGAATTCTGTATAGAAGAGCAATATTTCTCTTGCTTCTCAAGAAGGAGACATTTAAACTGCTGCCTCCTGTGTTTTTCAATTTCAACAGTACACAGAACCTGTTTCAACCAATCATTCACACCTGGGACAGTTGTGCTAATTTTTGAATAACTACTCATAAGGCAAAGAGCAAAGTATTTTGTTCACAGCTTTTCCACCTAGGGATCAGAGGTCCATTTTTTCTCTCACTGTACCAGTGTATCTGCAAAGTACTCCCATAGCCTTTATCTGCAAGTCCTCCTTAGCTGAAAGCTGATGAAGCAAAGGGAAATTGCTGTTTGTGTTGGTGCCAGTTAATCATGCTAGCCCAGCAGCATTTACATTCACACCACTGTAAGAAACACGTAGTTAATTGGAGAACTGGCCATATTTTACAGCTGACTAATGGAAACTTAGATCTGACTCTTAGCCTGAATGGCTTGTAACAGGTTTGTATCCACTGTAATATTTACCTGCTTTATATTTGGCTGGTTCTGGTAAGATTGCTCTTTAGACTGTGTTGTTTGGGGTGGGGGGAGACAGGATGATGGCTAGGTGACCTATTACAAAATAATGTTAGTGGAAGAAGATGATGTAAAAAAGGGCTTAGGGGATGGATGTGCATTTTTTTAAATTTTCTTTGTAACAACTGTATCTAACCCACAAAGTCACAATTACATATACATTTTTCTGTAGGTTTTGTAGTATGCAAAACAAAAGAAATTATTTAGAAACTGCAGAATAGCAATGATGGTGAAAATAACTGTTTATTCTTTTTATAGGGGCCACCAACAGATGCTCCTGCAGTCGATACAGCAGAACAGGTTTATATCTCTTCCCTTGCACTGCTCAAAGTAAGTGTTCTGTGTGCATACTATGTCTGAGTATAATGCTGGAGATAGAGCACCTGGCAGCTGTCCAAAGTTATTGGGCTTGTGTTGCATAAGTGCTGGCCAGACTAATTTTAAGAATAAATTAATACTGATTGGAACCCTCAGAAACTTACTTTAATTAGTTCTCTTTTGTTGGCTTTGTTTTTACTGTTTTATAGTTTCTTACAGTTTCCAAAAGTGCCACAAGTTGCAAATTAGCTATAGATCAACAAAGGCTGAAAGAACTACCTCAAATCAAACTTGAACCTTCTGTTAAACATTTGGTGTCATTTGGTCTTAATTCCAGATGTTGAAGCATGGTCGTGCTGGTGTCCCTATGGAAGTTATGGGTCTGATGCTTGGGGAATTTGTTGATGATTATACTGTGAGAGTGATTGATGTTTTTGCAATGCCACAGTCTGGAACGGTGAGTTCTTTGCAACTAGACATTGAAAATTTTATTTGCTTGTTTGTTTTTTTCCTTATGGTAAATTTATTTTTTAAAAGCTTTTTGTGCTTTACCTCATTGAAATAATCTGAAGGTATAAACTGTTTGTGTAATACAAACAAGTCTAATGGTTAAAGGGTTTCAGTGAAAAAAAAAAAAGTAGTCAAAACTTCTTTTTTAGTAAGGGCTAGTACTTAAGTGTGTCTATCAATATTTGCAGATGTTATATCCTTATGTATGTGTAAATATATTGGTATAACATGACTTATAAGACTTATAAATGGATAACTTTCAGAGCTTCTATACTATGAGCCAGCAGAAATATTTTGACATGTAAAAGGTTTGATTAGAAGTGTAGCATGCCCTTAATTGTGATGGTGGTATAGATGAACTTCAAACTAGATATACTTCAAACTTGCTCTTTTTGACAGACCTTAGTTGCATGTCTCTTATATGATACATCTGTGATTGGAAAAAAATATGTATTTAAATTTTCAGTACGAATATCCATTTTATGAACAGATGAAAGAGATGAGTTGAGGGGCATAACTGGAATTCATGATGTTTTATTTTGTGTAACTAGAATGACATGTTCTTGAAACAAGCATGGGATGATTCCTTTGTAACTCAGAGCTGCGCTCCACAGAATTTTTAAATTCTTTTGTCCTGAGTTTAATCTATACATGTGCATAATATAAAAATCTGCAAAAAGCCAATATGTGATATTTATGTTGAATAAAATGTGTAGTGCTGAACTGGGGCAAAACAATAGGCCATTGTGTGCAGACCAAACAGAGGAGAAAAACGTGAATTCCTATGCCTATTTAATCATGCTACTCATAGTAAAGATTACTTAAAAGGCAATTCAAAATAATCTTTTAGCATTTTAAAAATCACATTGAAATATAGTTCTAAAAATTATATTTTTCATTTCAGGGAGTTCTGTCACGTAGTACTAAAGTATTCAGGTTGCCTTTTTAAACAGATGCTTATGAATATTTTTGTTTGTGCAAAGTTACAAGTTAAAAGATAATATTGCTTCATATACAACTACTATGATTTTTGTCTGTCTTTTAAATTAGGGTGTCAGTGTGGAGGCAGTTGATCCTGTATTTCAAGCAAAAATGTTGGATATGCTGAAACAGACGGGAAGGTAAGTCACTGTAAAGAGGGCTGACAGTAACAAGTACTCCCTCCACGGTTTTTAGAAGAAACAGCTGGCTTTCTGCAAAACTGGTGATCTAACAGCTATTAATAATGTCTAAAAATGAAGAATTGCCCTAGAAATTAGGTGAGTAGCATAGCATGTAATTCAGTTCCCTCATGTATTTCAATTGTCAGGAGATTGTCACTCCTGTTAAACCTACAGCTTTGATTATCGCCCAGAAAGATTAGAATGCTGCTCAGTTTAGCATGGGCAATTATTACACAGTACCTGCGTAAAAGATTGATTTTTTTTTTTTTTTTTATTTAACCCTTTAAATAAGATTAAAAAAACTTTTGAAGTTACAGCTTATCATGAGCAATTTTGATGAAAAGAAAGGGAAAATAATTTTGTAGAAGATCCTACTATTTAAACAAATTTTTATTTCGCTCCTACCTCTCAACAGTTGTCGTCTGCTTGCTCAAATTCTTTTACTGTGGGAAAAACTTCAAAATTAGTGTTACCAAAAGGCTCAGCAGCTGAACAGAACAGTGCAAATTGCTTTTTGACTGAGTTCCTAGTTCTACTGCTGGTTTAATTGATATTTAATCCTTTCCCACCGTTGGTTCCCGTTGTCCATGTCTGAAATGGACTTTCTGCCGTGAAAATTCAACCTTCGACGTCAAGGAGTTAAAGAGTGGATATTTACTCAAGTGCTGAAAGGGTAAAAACTGGTTCAGGGAAGGTGTGGTAACAGAGTGAAAAACTGAAAGCATGATCTACCACTGCTAATGTGTATCCCTTAATGATAGCCCTCTTTTGTCGCATTTATTCATGTCCATGTTTTCACCATACTATGGTGAGTAATTTAAATATTTCTAATGGTGTTTTTTTCAGAGCTTACCCTGATATGTTCCTACTTCTTCTTGTGATAGGTGTTTATGTTTTTAAGAATCTCAATGTCCTTTTTGTTTCAGACCTGAGATGGTAGTTGGTTGGTACCATAGTCATCCTGGCTTTGGCTGTTGGTTGTCTGGTGTAGATATCAATACTCAGCAGAGCTTTGAAGCCTTATCAGAAAGAGCGGTTGCTGTGGTGGTGGATCCCATTCAGAGTGTAAAAGGAAAGGTATAGTAGGCTTGCTTTTTCTTTTTAAGGTACTTCAGTAGGATTTAATATAGAAGCACTGTAAATTTGTGTAAGTACTTTTTTGAAGGCCCGTACTGTATTAAAAAAAATTGAAACAAAAATCTCATAGTAAATGAAAAGATTTCCAGTTTGTTCTGCATCTTACATCCGTCCTGAAACAGGCCGGATACTAACATATTGTTAGTACACATAAGCAGTCATAATCTTCTCAATATTTTGCTACTTAGGTGTCACTCAACAGGTTTATAACTAATAATCCAAGTATACTTTTTTTATATATTGCATTTTAGCTACAAAATGAAAGATCCATTACTGTCAAATTGGAATAGGTTCAGCCCCTTAACATGAGTACTAAGAGTGCATTGATTTTCAGGCATTACATATGATGAATGGTACTAAAATTTCTCTTCCAAATGTTTTGGGCAATAAAACTTTAGAGAGGAGTTGATATTAAGCATTTGGATTTTTGAGAAGTGTGCAGATAAATGATTAAGTACGTTAAATTATTATGAAAAGAGATTAACTTGCAAAGCATATTGGGTTGTAGTTGTCCTTTGTTGAAATCTCTTTTGTTCTTGTTTAGTTCTCTTTTTATTTCTTTCTAGCCCCATATGCCATTTTCCTATTTCCTGCCTCATGACAGCAGGGAGCAGCTCTATTATCACCTTCACAGAGCTGTCTGCAAATGTGAGAGGCAATTCGATTTTGCTCAACCACAGGGAGAGTGGATTAGAAAAACTACAGAACACACAGAAATTGGCTAGGTGGTTTACTGCTTTAAAATACTGCTGAGGTGTTTTGTTTGAGCATGCACTCCCATTGTATTGTAGAATAATTATTGAAATGCGTCATGGTATATATGGATGATATTCATGTAAATTTATAAATATTTTAAAAGGGTTCATCGTCTATAGAACTGTAGTATCATATTTCCTGTGAGGCAGATCTTATTAAAGCTACCAAACACTGGGTTCTCCTAATTTTGTAGCAGAATGTTCTGAAGCTACAGTTGCATTTTCAGTTGGTTTTTGTTTAAATTCTGAATTTTATAGCAAATTTATTTATGTAACAGGCAGTTGAAAAATTATTAGCTTCTGGTTATTTGGCAGCTATTAGTCATCTGTATAAATTTTGTTCCTTTTTAAATTGCATAAATTGTAGAAGAAAATGCAGGTAGTCTCGGGGGGGGAAAAAGATACGGTAGAACACTTAATTATTCCTAACTTATTTTTCCTAGAACTTTTATTTTCCCACTCCAATAGAAATGTTGAAAAGGGATTCTTTTTATTTTGTCAAAATATAATTGTCAAGACTATTACTAGTAATTAATTTAGACCTCACTAGCTATTAAATCCATTAAGAAGAAAAGCCTCCCAATAAGTCACACTGCTGTTATAACACATTTGCTGACTAAGTGCTTCTTTTTATAATAATTTTATTGCCACTGTTGTTTGACATAGATGACTATCTTTGAGATCTTTGAGTTCTTCAGTAAAGTAATCTTTAGCATGTTTATTTTGAATGTGAATACATTTTTGTCCATCTAAGCGTTTCTCAGTTACAGCTTCGCTTATGGCATTGCTGCCAGTACTTGAGATTACTGGAAGTCTTCTAATGTTTGTTTTTCATACACGTTTTTAGCTGCTACAGTCAGATTAAATTACGTTCTCAGGTTTCACATTAAAAAAAATTTACATCTGTCATGTTTCTGGCAAGTGCATCCTTTAAAGCTTAGAAATAAAAAGTATCTCCCAAATTATGAATACCACTTGTAATTAACTTCTAGGATTTGGAAGATGTGGAATGTGTTTGACTTTTATGATCCTGGCTGGCAAGATCACTTCTGCTAAAATGTGTTTGGATTTTAGATGAACTGAAAGAAGAACAAATATATTAGAGTTCAGGAGGGTTTCTTAGGTTTCAGTGCTTTATGTGCCTGGCTGACTTACTATGGCCCCCAGAGCCTCTTCATGTGCTAGAGAGCTCAAGCTCAGCCTATTTCAGGGAAGTGTCAGCACCAGCAAATGAAGAACCACTTGCAGAGGTAATTTTGGTGATGCAGTAACCACTGCACTGGTGGGTTTACATGAGTCCAAGATGGTTACTCATTATACCTTATACTAGCATGGCTGTCCGGCAAAAAAATACAGTGAACATATGGTATAGAAGGTTTTAATACGGTGTGTTTTGTCTGAGATTAGATGTATTTAAAAGCAAAATTCAAAATTACACATCAGCTAATTTTAAACCTGCCTCAGGGCAGGTCCATGCCCATATAAATTGCTATGGTTTATGGTCAGTGAAGCAGTCATGGTTGTTCTAGTGAAGAATAACTGGAGCAGAGGTTATTTTCATGTGTCAGAAAGTTGCAGTGAATTCTGATGAGGAACCTCAGATTCACCTTGACTAGCTAAAACATTGAAAAGCAGTTTGCCCTGTTACTGTAGAAAATGAAAATTTATGAAGTTTTTTGTTCACTGCCTCATCTCCATATATGTTTTTTGCATAGGACAGGGCTGTATTATTGCAGTTTAAAGATAATTATACCTGTAATTCTCATCAGTTAAAAAAAAGGTCACTTTATGTCTTAAAGCCAATGAGCAAAAATAAAAAGTCACATAAAATCCTTATATAAAAATACACCCCTCATATAGATCTGTGAATTAAATGCCAACTGCTTTAATGACCATTTTGGGACTGAGATATTTTTGCATAAATATAATAGGACACATGAAGGAAAAGTAATTTTAAATACTGATCTTACTACTCCACATACCTATTCTTGCACACAAAGTATGTTTTTTCATGACTGTGTACCGTATTTTGCAATATTTAGGCTAATAGTGCCCCAGTTGTCTGTAAAATAAACTCGCAGCAGATCAGTGAGCTTTAACTGAAAGTCAATGTTCTCAGAACCCAGAGAGAAAAAGCTTTGTTTTGACTTTTTGTTTTAAGCTTGATTTCTTTGAATGAAGTCAAAGTAAACATGCTGAAATATGACCGGTGGGGCAACCTGGCTAGCTGTTGTTTTATTATATACTTACTAATAAACCTGTCTGTTATCCCCTCCAGTTTTCCAGTCTGTGCAATGAAAGCTGTAATACATATTTAGAATATTCCACAGAAGCAGTAATTTCATTAAAGATCTGGAATAAAGCTAAATATTGACATTTCATATTTATTTCCAATATACACTTTGAAATGTCTGTACAGAGAACCATAAACCTTTGCCAAATGTTAAAAATAAGTGTGTTTTTTTGGACCTTAACTTAGCAGCTGTTCATCACCTCGCAAGGAAAATATAACTGCATTAAACCCACTGTAACATAGTATCTTTAACTCCAAAAGCATTAACTTACTGTGTTGCACTCATAGTATTGTTAAATTAAAAAAGAAAAAGGTGGTGTTTTCTTTTTTGAATTGTTCTAAACTTGCATCTTTAGTATAACAAAGTCACCATTTTAAATTATTTGTTCTTCTGAGAGAGCTAACTGGTTTCCCTTGATTAATAATTGCTTGCATAGGGATCAGTAAAATATCCAAAATTGTCAGAAGTCCACTTTCTACATCTGAGAAGCTCGTTGGCACCTGTGGTGTGTAGCAGGATTGGTAGCAAAATCTCTTAGGCATACAGCAAACTTTCATTTCTGTTAAGCCATATTGTTTCTTAGCAAGCACTGTCAGAAGTATATGTAGGAAGATCTGTTGGTTTATGGCAAAATTCTTTTTTTTAATTGCTGAGGAAAATAGTTGTCTTCGCAATGACTTTTTTATAAATTCTGTTTCAGTCACCTCTGACAGATAAAAACAAATATGCTATGCATCTTAATCTTGTGCTTAAACCGGATCCTTCCACTTTCATAAGAGGATTTCACTGTGGTACTTTATCCTTTTCTTAAACTCATTCAGATGGTAAAAGAACAAAAAAAAAATACATTTGGGTAGCCTGGAAAATCAAAGTAATTCTAGTTGAGTGTGTTCTCTGTAGATCATCTAGCCCAACTTTGTGCTGAGCACAGTGTCAACACTGAGTCCAGGTCAGCTCAGTGTTTTGTCCACTTGAGATTCAACAGCTTCATGGCAATTCCTGTTCCAAAATTTTATTTTTCTTGCATATGTTTTTTCCCCCTTGTGTGCATATGGCCAGCAGCTCCTCTTTTCAGTTTATTGCTGTTGTCTCCTGCCACATACATCATTGAAGAACCTTGTTCTGTGGCCCAAGCAAGCTCTTCTGGAACTGGAAGGTTTACTTCAAAGAGTCAGAATGTAGGCTGTAGTCTGAAACCATTTTGTGCATGCAGTTTTTTTTCTTTGGTAGTTGAAAATTACTTTCTTTTGTTCAACTTATGAGATCTTTAGAATTTTCTTCTAAAAGAAATAAGAAGTGTGCTGAACTTTATAATTTGTTCTTTTGCTAATTTATGAAGTATGAAAAAATTACTCTTACCATGCTGGAGAGAGAAAAAGATGCTGGGTTTGTCCTCCTTATACAAATGAAGATGCTGAGGAGAGCTGGAGGACTTGTTTTAGCAACCTCTTTCCCCTTTTTGTCCATTGGTACTTGTAAATCTAGGTGACAGTTATGTGCAATTAGTCATGTATATGACCATTACAGGTTTGTTAATACCTGATTTCAGTTTTTTGCTCTTCAGAGTAATAGATGGTCGTTTTCTTGACCATCCACTTGCTTATCATAAAAATAGTGATTTGCAAGTAGTTTTGATCTTTTTTGCTATTTTTATGCTCTGGTTTAGATTAAATTGTATGTATATTACACTGTTTCAGATTGGTGAGTTCCATTTTTGTGCTACAAATCTTCCCATTTTATCAAGGCAAATATGTGTGTGAATGGTTTCATAATTTCGTAATTACTCGTTAGTCTAAAACACTGAAACCAATAGCTGACAGCAATTCAACAATTAATTTCATTAATATTAAAATTACCATCTAGCTTCAAGGTCTTCTTCAGGTGAACATAACTTACACTAGGTTTTTGAAAGATTGCATGGTTTTAAACCTCCACTCTTTTATCACTGTGCTATTATCTTTCTTTTGAACTTGTCTTTCTCCTTCCTTTGTTTGAATTAACCACAGGATTTAGAGACTTTGTTTTTTAAGAAGGCAGAAAAAGAGCAACCCTTAAAACGAGTTGTATGGAGACACTAGTGTAATGCCTGAAATTTAAAATAGCCCATTAAGAATTAAGTTTGTGAGACCCGTAAGCAGACTGGAACCACCTAACAAGTCCTTTTGAATATGCCCAACTCCCCCATCCACTTCATACATGTGTCTTGATCTTGGATGTAGTAAGTCTTCTAAGACTTCTAAGATGTAAGTGAATTCAACAGTCTTTAGAGTACAGTTAAAAATTAGTAACACCATTGCAATCAGTAACTAAAACCAACAAAACAGTATATTGACTGTACTGTCACTACTTTAGAGACGTGTCTGTTTACTGAGAATTATTATGCAGATAGCATTTAGAAGAAAATGTATTTTAAAATGTGATGCCTACAATTTTGTGTTAGAATCTTTTATACCTGCAACAACTTCCATTGTTAGAACTGGATTTGCTAGTACTTTACTGTTGTAAAAAAAATTGAAAATTCTAAAATGGATAACATAGCTTTGCAGCATGTAATTTTGATTGGAGTATCAAGAGTACATTTCTGAACATTTTGCACAGTGTGTAGTACATTTACATATTCTCACAGTGCTGTGATATTTCTTACCATTGACTGGACAGAAACATCCTAGTTTGATCTAGGCAAGAACCAAGTTTTAATAGGAAGGAGCCTGGTTTGGAGAGTAAGGAATTGTATGTTTGTGCTGGGCTTGATCACTGTTGGTTCAGTAAAGATTGATGTTCTATTTCCTGGAAAATCATCTTTGTAGGAGATTAATTGCATCTGCATCACAGTGTGGGCCACTTGGTGTTCTCAGTTCAGGCTGTGTAAAGCTAGGCATAAACTACAAAATTTTATTACTGCCAGTGCACCACTGTTTTGCTACATTTTCTAGAGTAGTTACACATATCCAGATTAACATACTTTGCATATTTTACTCCCTCTTTTTTTAATGGAGTGCTGAAATTGTTAATATCAATGCTAATGTTCTAAAATTTGTTATGTAATGTCCTTTGGACTTGTTGTGATTTAATTAAGTAATGTATGTTTATCTACTAAACCATTTACATAGGTTACTTCAGTTCATGCCCTTCCCTAAAACAGAAAGTTCCAAGACTTTGTTGAAAAGTATTAAATGTTTAATTTCCTTTTGCTGTGGTGGATGTAGAATGGTCCATTTATCTTCATTAAGGCATATAGCTTTAAAACTTGTGGCTCAGCTACTTGGGAGTTATGGATGCATGCCCTCACTTGTCAAGATGAATGTATTATGCTGTAGTTCTCTTCCCCTTCAAGTATGGATATTGAAGTTGTACTGCAGATTTGACCACAAGTAAATAATTCTCCAAGGATAGAGAAGGAAAATGCACATACTCCTAGGAATATGTTTTCCAGAGCTAAAATTGACATTTTATAAATAATTTCCATGTTGCAAACTTCAAACTCACAATCACAGCAATTCAGTGATATGCATTTGGCATGAGTCAGTTTCAGTTCTTAGTGCTTTTCATTGGAAATGGCATAAAAAGTACGATTTCTTTGAATTTTTTATGTTGTGGGCTTGCAGGGGACAGAAGATGTTCTTCACTTGCAGTTGTCTAACAGTGCATGGCAGCATAAATAACGAAATGGTCATAAACCTGAGCTGCACTTCTCTGGTCACATGTTCCATTTCATTTTTAAAGAATCTAGAAACAAACTAAGCAGTTGATAACAGGTCAGTTGCAGGTGATAAAAGAGATTTTAGATGGGACATTACTTCTTTTTCCACACCTGGCATAACCACACTCTCTCTTCTGCAGTTGTCTTGCAGCACTGGTATGTTTGTTCATAAACATACAGCATAAACATCACTATTGGAATTCCAAGGACACAATGCATTTTTAAAGATAGTCACCATATGCCATAGATTCTTCACTGGAAAAATATTGATGCTTGATTTTTTCTTTTTAATTTAAACAATAAAGGCTGACTTACTCCTAACTGAAGTTTACCGCTAAAATACAGTGGGACTTGAAAAAAGGACTATTTCATTCAGTATTGTTTGGAAATTTAATATTGCACAGATTTAAGAATCAAGCATGTAAAGTAGTAATGAATTAATCTTTTTTTTTTTTTTTAATACCCCACGAAGTTATGAAGACTGTTTTAGAAAAACTGATTGTATATATATATATATAACTATTCACACTTTCAGGAGAAGCTAAAAGAAGTCTGGCTACTAAACATCCTAAATTTTAATCAAACCATTATTTTTAATAACTGTGTGGAGACTATAAGAGGCCACATTTTTATCTAGCTAGCAGTTGAGGTGTCCAGTGCTCATCTTAGATTACGAGTAAATTTGAATCATATTAATTATAGCTGTCCTGAAATTTACACAGAACAGAATTGTAAATTTTCTTTCCAAAAATATATTATATGGACTCCAGTGTGGGCTGTTGACCCCCAGGCAAATGCTAAAAAAATGCAGTATAGTTATTGTTTTTTTAGATTATTATGCATTTTGAAGCTAAGACAGATGTACAAAAAGATGTAGTTTTTATTTTGTATTGGCAGCTTCCAAATATTTAGTATCTATTTCCAAGAACTGCAATTAGTAAAGCATCCATGGTACTGAAATCCACACATCCCACAAGCTAATTATATTTGCAAGGTCAGATTGAATACATATTTTCAGAAAAATAAAGGGTTATATAAATGTGTCTTCTACTTGGCTGTTATATCACAGTTTGTTGATCTGGAGTATAATGTGTACAATTCACAAATTTGTCTGATAACAGAAAGTGGTGTGTGATTGTGTTTATTTTACTAACCAGTATATTCACAGCAATCACTTCCAAATATCTCTCCAGTAAAGATGTGTTAATTACAAAACAGACAAGGTCTTCTATTATATTAAAGCTACTAACAAGAAGACAGCAGGAATCACACATGTAAATAGCATCATCAACCCCTATTTTAGTCCTCTGTTTTGATCTGTGAGTTGCGCATAGACCAAAGGTGCTATTAAAGACTCAGTATATGAAATAGGCAGCATTATATGAACAAAATTTATTCAACAAGAAAACAGACCTTTAACATGAATTTAACAAGCCTGAGAAATTATAAACTCTCATATGCTGCAGATTCATGCAGTGATAATAAACAAAAAAGGAAAGTAAGAGGTTTCCTTAAGCTAGCCAAACTGCTAATGGTTTTGTTATAAGCTGTCTGCTGTTGAAATGACCTCTGAAAAGTCTGGAGACACTTACACAAGGAAAAATTAAATGGTCAGAGTGGTGAAAGAGTTGCACTATGGAAGTGCATTTAAAAAAAAATTACCTTCAAATTTCTGGAAAGCATCCCAATAGCGTAGAATTCTGGTTAACTTTTTAATGTCTTTTTAGAAAAGGAATTTAGCATGAAGCTTGGAAACAAATTTTTACTAAAAGAGTACATGCTGCATTATATTCTCTAGATGATTTAAGTACAATGAAAGCTTCTAACAACCGAGTGGTGGTTTGTGCTGGGTGTAATTAATCCTTAGAAGTTCTTTGTTCAAAATACTGCATCTAAAGTTTGCAGCATAGAATATGGGGTGACCAGGTTTCTGTCATCAACCTGCATCATTCTCTACTTCGAAATACACAAACACAGAGAGGAGACTTCAATTTGTACACACCTCCAAGTGCTCACTGGGGCTTTTTTCTTGGATCTTACTGTGGCATAATTAACACCTACTTCACCCATTGCTCATTAGTACACTGGACATTAATGAGTCTGTTTATTTTTATGTAATCCTCTAAAGGTGGGACTAATTTATGCTCGCTGTGAAAAAAGCAACTACATTTCATAGAAATGAATATGTAGGATTTATTGTTGTATTTATGTTTTTATTGTGTATTAGGTCTAAATTTAGCCTCCAGGTTGCTGAGCATGTTAGTTTCTTTAAGATGGTTGCTATAGTGATAGCAGCAAATTCCTTTAATCTTAGTGTAGTTAAAGTATTTAGTTACCATTGGTCATCAGAGTGCAATTAAGATGAAAAATAGCATTTGCACATGTACTTTCTGTGCCCCTCTAAGATTGTAGGAATTGCAGTTTTATCCATTTTAAACACATAATATTTGTTATTTGTGATTTCACTTTTTCATATGGCTTTCTGTTACATTTATATTTTTTCTCCATAGGAAATACTTGCATGTCATTCCTTCAGGAGGACAGATAGAGAGTGCAGTGTATTGCCATGGAGCTTGTACCTGAAACATAATAAAAGTTACTTCTGGTCAGAATTCAGATGTTTTAGCAATATTCACTGTCACTCATAAATAATTCAGCAACTTGTTCTCATATTTTAATGTGAAATTTAACTAATCTGAAAACTAACCGAAATGTTGAATTTTCTTACTGAAAAAAAGTTTAATTTTTTTTTTATTTTACATGGCTCAGGTCCCAAAACAAATCCATGCTGCACAACGCCATTGTTTTTGGATAAGCTCAACATTGTCTAGTGAAGTTCTCAGTTAAATTCAGGTCTAGATGTATGGCTGTTAGTAAGCTATGAAGCAACTCCTTGTCATTATAGTATACTGCCAAGTTCATGTTTCTTGCTCCTCAGGGTAAATTTTTGCTTGCTTAGGTTTTTTTGTTATCTAGCTAGTCTCTGGAGAATCTGTGGTGTGCATTTTTGGTTTGGTTTTTTTGTTTGTTTGGGTTTTTTTTGCATTTCCAGGTGTTGATAAATTAGAACGTCTGGTTAAAATGGAATACAAAGATATGTACAAAAGCTTGTCACAAGTATTCTGAGGTAGAGAAAAATGGGAAAAAAGGAAAAAACCCAATTACTTCTTACATTATGAGAAAGAATTTATAGATATATAGTAACTGGTTTAGATATTTTTGAGAATTAAATTCTTCTAAATCTAATTCCTTTTTTTGTAGCATTGGTATCAGGTAGCATACTTCTGCTGCATTCTAAATCTGAATTGTGTTTTTTTATTGTTCAGGGAAAAAAAGTCACTGGTAACTCACTTTAATTGGGTCACAACTGAACATTTTTAATAAAGAAGATCTTTTTTGGAAGGTTTTCTGCATACAATATGAAGACATGGCATATGCAGGTGGATCTGGCCAGCAGCTGAGAGACCTAGCAATAGCCCTTAGTGGCACTCAGTCAGTCAACACCACTGTCTCACTCGGGTCTCAAAAGTAAATACAACAGGTGACAAGTTTGTGGGTTTTTTTCTGTTTACACCTGATGATTTTTTTTATTATAAATACTTGCCAATTAATTTAGTTTCCACATGAAGGACCTCAATATTTATCTTGTAATCCTAAAAACTGCACATTATTTAGTTATTAATATTTGTGTAAATGGAGAGGAAAAGGTAGGAAACTCAGTGTCTCTTTCAATGCAGACTTTCAGTGATAGTGGTTGATTTCTTATTTGTTCAACGTAAATAAAATTCAAGTCTAATTCCTCAAAATATTAAACCAGCCATGAAAATGCATCTGGAGTTGTCCAACTTATAGTACGGAAAGGAAAAGAATAAAAATTACTATAGAAAAGCTGTTAAAAGGAGATTTAAGTTAATAACTTTTCAAACACACGCAGACATGATGCCTGCAAAGTCTGCCTGGTACTGTTTTAGTGGATGTGCAAGGCTGTACCTGCAGTGGTCCAGTTAAAAGACTGGAACCTAAACAAGAATTCTTGTCTTGCAGTTATGAACCTGTGTTGGTCAGGACACAATAAGAGAGGGTTTGAGTGTATTGTTGGTATGTTCTTAGGTCTGTTTCAGCTCCTATAGGTTTTGGATAGGGAAGGGAGTTTTATTGCATGGGACCATGAATTTCTCTTTCCAAAAATTTTCATAGAGATATTTAGCACAGTCTGGAGTAAGAATCAGTGATGAGTTTACATTATTTGCAGTAAAATAGCACTGAATGCTGCCTACGGTGTACCTTTAAATCATAAATGACCTTGGTTTTCTTTTACTCTATTTTTTACTCCTGAGCATGACACTGACAAGGACTTTTTAATCCATCAGACAGTTTATAGACCCTTTCGTAGTCACAAGAAGTAAAAAGCATCTGACTAGAAGGGAATACATGGGGCAAGTTCCTTGCTGGCTATAATTTCGTTGTCATTTCAAGTATTGTGGTAGTATAATTGATGTGACAGGACTGGGCTTTAGACTTGGTCCCTTAGCTTGTGCTCACTTTCAGTTTTAGTCTCTCTCTGTCATTCATTTTGATTGGATAAGATTTAGGTGACAAACATATGCATAGTTTTGAGGCTTAGAGTAAGTGTACATAAAATTCAATGTTATATGATGATATAATGCATATAAAACTTACGGTTCCATGGAAAAGGTAATAATTGGTGTCACCTTACAATACAAGGTAGTGTAGTGTGCTGATCACATAGCCAGCAGGAGGTTCTTTTTTATTAATATTATAATTAAATGATTTTCTGGATAAAGGCCAAAAACAGATGAGAGTTGATTGTGCCTTGTCCACTGTTGCTTGGCTCTATTAGTTGCATTTTCTAAAAAGAATTGACTTGACATCTTGTTTTTACAGGTTGTTATTGATGCCTTCAGACTGATCAATGCTAATATGATGGTCTTAGGACATGAACCAAGACAAACAACTTCAAATCTGGGTCACTTAAACAAGCCATCTATTCAGGTAAACCTAGTGCTGATAGTCATGTAAATTGCAAGATTTATTCATCAATTTTTGGGAAAGGTACTTAAAACAGTAGTTTACAAATTATTTATTGTTCTCTCTATTGCATTTTTTCACATGCATTTATAATTGATGTGATTCATCAATGAAGATGTATACGTGAAGGGTTGAAAATTGAGCCCTAAATTAGCTTCCTAAGTGTGACTGCATGTATTAAATGTGTACAGCAAAGATTCAAGTATGAATTTATGGAAATACAAACTTTTAAAAGTGACATAACATGTGATGCAAGACAGGTACTGTTTTCAGTCCTGCAATTTAAAATCTGCTGCTTGTCAACATCTCAGCTTTCTTCAAGATAAGTTACTCTCAAGTAAATTATGGAAGAAGTTCTCTCTTTTCTTTTTACTCTAAATTTTTAGAGGTTCTTTCTTATTATGTAATCCAGATTAAACCTTGTATTCTGTCTTAAATAATTAATCTCTGATTTTTATCAGAGATAAAATATCCACCATTTGCTGAAAAAATGGTGGAGGAGAATATTCAATGGATAAAGTGGATGCCAGATTGGCTTCTGCTGTAATGTTTCTTGTGAATACACATTTGTGAAACTTAAATATTCAAAGTTTTATTTCTGAAGTTGATTTTCCGTTAGAAAGACAGAAGTTTTGGTCTTCATTGAAGCAAGCCTTTATTTTGAGAAATAGCTTCTGTCCTGAAACAAGTATCCTCTGGAGTGATTAATGCTCTTACCCCTGTGGTTCTTCTGCCTCAATGTTTTTTCCTTTAAAAAACTTCTCCCCCTTACTGTGTATTCTAAAAGGCACGTGTGTGTCCTTGAAACCATGAAGACCAGTTCCTGGGTTTTTTTCCATGTCTGGAACAATAGAAGTAATATTTGCTAGGTAAACATCCAAGAAAAAGACCATCCACTAGTCGGAGCAGAACTGAAATAAAGGCTGAACTTGTGCTCTGAGAGCCATCCTTTGGGAGGGACTAGACCACCATAACCCAATCTTGCAAAAGATCAGCGGGTTTCTTGTTACTAATACATCGAAACCCTTCACTATTGATATAAATGCTAGCAAAAAAGAGTCTTAAAATTAAAGAGTGTCTGCTTCAGGAGGCTGTGTTTTACTCTTGATTTTTGAATTGGTCAAAACTGTGATCAATAATGAGTATGAAATAAGCAGCTAATACTCTTGATTGGATGTAGGCAAGCCCATGCTTGCATGTTTCAGGGCTTTTCTAACTGGGCTGTTCTAGACCATGTGTAATGCTCTCCCTTGGAAACCCCTGCAGTATTGTTCAGCTTCATTATTTTAAGATCACTGTCACTACAGTGTGGCATATTTTGGCCATGGGATTTTGGGTTTCTGTTGTTAAAATGGGTAGTTTTTGTTTGTGTTGTTTTTTTGCAAGTTGGCAATGAGCTGTTGCAAATGTCACTGTTAAGAAAAAGTCATAGTTTTAAATAATACTCTGTTCTTAAAGCTGCAAGAGCTCTTGCAGTGTTGTTTTGCTTTTATTTTAAGTCATGAATAAAATTCTGACCCAGCTGAGCACAGAAAAGAAGCCAACTAAATACTGATTTCAGCTGGGCTAGAAGCAGGAATTATAAGACATTACTTAAAATCTCAGGAAGAAGAATAATAGAATAGTACATGCCTTGGCTTCATTCCCTTTTTGTGTGTGTGGTTTTTTCTTGTGTTCCCGTATCAACAGCTTTTTTACAGTTGTTTACCATTTCCATTTGCCCACTCTTTTAAAGGGTGGTTTTTGGAAGGAGAGAGGAAAGGGAGAGGATAGTGGGAGAAGGCAAACCTGTTTGTCACATTTTAAGAGCTTGAGAAAACTTCCTAAATATCTACACCTGAGTTTATATACAAACACCAATACCTCATATGCAGTCATTTTGAGTGTGATAAGAAAATGGCAGTGGAATTACTTACTGCTAATAGTTTCAACTATAAATTCCTTTATTGATGATAAAACTTGTCTTTTACAGCTTTAATTAAAATAAATTGCACAAGTAATGGTTTTCTGTAAGTGCTGGTTCTTATAACTTTCCAAGTAGTTTTCTATCTTTGTATATTTGTTTGCAGTAGAAAGCTGTCTAAAATGTATGTATGAAACCAGTTTCAGCTTTCGTACAGATAATTTTGTAATGCTGAAATATTAAATTGCATACGATGCAAATACACATTCTTTTTTGTATAGCTCTCAATATGTATTTAAACATATTTAGGTGGAATGCTTTGAAACAGAAGAGGTATTTATCCCTAATTCAGCATACTTTATGTAGGATTTATCCTATCTTGTTTGTAAATGTATACTTAATATGTAAAATTTTATTTGAAAATCGACTCTTTTAGTTGTGATGAGGATTGATCACAGAATTTTACCCCCCCAAATATTAATACAACTCACCCTTAATCATAAATGTAAAAAGAAGTATCTAATGTGTGTGAGCAAAATAGAGAATACATGCATACAGCTGTCACTAAAACTAATCTCAGTTGATCAGATTGTATTTGCAGAGGGCATAAATGTAGTGAAAACGGTGGTTTGGTTTTTTTTGTTTAAAGTTAAAAAATAAAATTAGCTTTAATACCCACAGTTAATTTGATGCACATTGTCTGACTGAGGTTTTTACTTGCTTCAGTTACTCTCTCTTCACGTTGTACCCTGGAAAATGAACTTGGGAATGCTGACAGTGATTATAAATAAATAGATAGCAAATAATCTTTTGTTTGTAGCAGAATATTTTAATATGAGTGATAACCAAATTTATTGAGAGGGGAAGGATTTGAGAGAAATATGTTTGTGCATATGTATCGGTCAAATGTTTGCAGGCAGTTACCATTTTTTCTTATTATAGTTGCTACTGTGTGAAAAAAAGCTGTGGTTTAGAAATAGAAAGCATAACTGAGTTAATGAACACAAAAAGAGAAACAGAACCAGGTATATTTACATCATGTTTCCTTATAGTCTTTATTTTTTTCTTTGTGTTTTTTCTTTTATTTGAGTGATGTTTAAAGATGTTTGTATTGAAATTAGATTTTTTCTTCCAATGTGTCTTCATTTCAGCAGTGGGTGATTTACTTCAGTTTCTCCCCTAAATTTTGCAGGCACTAATCCATGGACTAAACAGACATTACTATTCCATCACCATCAACTACAGGAAGAATGAACTAGAACAGAAGGTAAATGTTTCAACTTCAATTCAGAGTAAAAGGAACATTATACAAACTACTTAAGATTTGTGGCAATATTCTGATTTCAATGGCTGTTACTTTCAGTAGTTGTTTTAACTCTCCTGGAATAGGTGGCATCTCTTCCAGAAAGCACTTGGTGGTAGAGTCATGGTGATGAAACTTTCCAAAACCACATTCTAATGACCATATGAATAGTTTGACAACATTTTTGTCCACCTTATGGAAAGTTGTCATGCTGTTCTCTGCACTTAGGTTTGTCCAAAGTTTCAAGTTTTCAGTGATGAAGCTGGAAAACATACTAGCTGACTTCAGTTTTCACAGGCTGGAATTCCTGAAGCTAGGAGAATTTTTAACCATGTTTTCCAAAATGTAATGTATAACCAAGGGATTTTGGGTTTTTATTTGCTATAATCACTTTGACAGAAGATACTTCCAGTGGGTATGATTGGAGCTCCCCAAGACATCACTGAATATCAGGAAGTAGTGATGTCCTGCATTTGCAGAAGAAATATTATGGAGTTACTGAGCAAAAATGTTTTCTCTTACTTTTGCATCAAACTTCAAGTTACAAGCGAAATCTTGCTTGAGAATCTCAATCAGGAAAACAAACAGGAAAAAAAAAAAGCTTATTTATCATCTACAGAAGTTAATTCTCGAAAAGCCAGCTTGTGTCCTCTGTGTATATTCTTTGATATGTCTGTGCATTTTCATGGCCTTGTTAGGGTTATAAATTGATCTATGATAAAATGGTCGGAATAGTTTTTTGACAGAATTCAGACTTCTAGAGAGGTACAAGTAATAATAAAAAACCACAGTTACAAATAGTGGAGGAATGTGTGTGCAAATTAGGGAGTTGGAAAGAATGTGTGAAATGCCCAACCCTTTGGAGGGCAGTATCAGACTTCCAAAACCACAGAACTGATTTAACAAAACCAGCTCTCTCAGGAAATGTCCATGAGTCTTCTGACTTTGAGTTTCCATTCAAATGCAACAATTTGGCAAATCCAGTCTTGTTTGAAGTTCCAAGTATGTATTTTCAGCAATGGCTTTACATAAGTAAGTTATTACCTTTGCAAGTAAGAGAATAATCTTGACCAAGTTAGGAAAACTTTAATCTGTGAGGCAACAACTATCTCTCACATCTTTCATAAGGCAGCTTCATACATATCTCAAACCCCCCTCGTGGTGGTGGTGATCTGTTATCTCCATCTGTGGTAAGAAGAGTACATGCTTCATGTATTAGATTAGGAGCTCATCACACCAAACCATAATTTTAAAATCAAGATAGCCTAGCTAAACTGTCCATATGCAGTTTGCCTACGACTCCTTCTGTCAGTAGCTAAGATCTTGCTAACACAAATTATGACACAAACTTTCAACTCAGTTCACGTGTTCCAAAGCCAGGTTTCTTTGGAAACTGTATGTAGGATGAAACAGGTACTTTAATTCAGGTGATAGCAATTACAGGGCTTACCCATTCTCAAAAATGTCTAGTAAATGTTCACAAATTGAAGGCAAGCTGAAACTGTGCTGAAAGGGTCCTCCCTCCAGTCACCAAGTGTGCAGGAGGTCCACAAAATACACTTTCTTTGTTCATAAAAATAAAGAAATTGCTGTTGTAGCTGTTCCTCTACTCTTTAAAGAATGACATCAAAATATCAAGGAAGACCTTTCAAATATTTGTAATAGTGCCTGCATTCATCACCATCAAACCTCTGCGCATTTTATCTTGTGGTTTTTATGTTTGTTTATTCTGTATGAGGCAAAGACACACAAGTCATGCTTTGGTCACTTTCGAAGTTTATTTTATCATAACTATCAGTTGCTTGCATACAGATCAGATAATCAGTGAAGCCTATATAACTACTTCATGAATTTAACCCAACCATTAAAATATTTTGTCAGAGGCCAAAAGCTTCAACTATTCCTCATATGGCAGCTAAAGTATTCAGTTTTCTCTTAGCCCTGCTACAAGGCAATTGTGCATTCTCAACCCGCAGCAAAAATAACAAATTACAGAAAACAAATCTGTATATTCCTGGCAAAGTAAATGTTACCCATGTTTCCATGCTTCATTTACATATTTAGGATTCAAGAAGTTTCGATCTTTAAAAAGTATGCAAGTCTATCATCTATTCTAGCAGAATAGTTGGTGATTGTATGTCCTCTATTTAAATACTGACATTGTAAGATCAATATTTTTTTATTATATTCTTCTTACTATAAATTGGTTTTCCATCAAAGAGATCTTCATAGTATTCTGAAAGTATTTTATGATGAATGCTCTAAAGAGATTTTGTTTTGCAGATGCTGCTAAATTTGCATAAGAAGAGTTGGATGGAAGGTTTGACACTTCAGGACTACAGTGAACATTGCAAACTCAATGAAACAGTAGTGAAGGAGATGTTAGAACTAGCTAAGAATTATAACAAGGTATTCATATCCCATAATGATAGTATAACTATAGCTGTGTTTATGCAGTGAAGAAATTAGTTGCTTAGTTTCAGAAGGAATTGATTATCACAAGCTTTGTTCAGAATGACTATAGTTTGTACCAATCAACTACATACGGCTTCTATGTAAAGTTGCCACATTAGCTCCTCAGGCATTGCCACCAGACTTTTTGCCCTAAACTGTCAAAGAGTTTTGTTACATGCTTTGCTTTGAATTGTGAGTAATCACATCGATTTTGTATTTTTACTTAGTGACGAGAATATAAGGTTTCTGTAGATCAAAATGAGCAGTTGGTGATATTTTCCAATCCTAGAGTCAAGGACTGTTTGGTCACTGTAGCAGTAAACATTATCTATCAGTATCGGTCTACTAGATGGGCTGTAAGTATTTAGAACACATTCCAGAGCCCAATTCAGTGTTCTGTTTAGATAAAAAAAATTGTTATTGGTGTTGTAAGTAAGAGGAATCACAGCTATTTGTACTGTTTTAATACTGACACACTTAGAAATATTTTTTACAAGTACTAGATCTCAACAAGCATTCTGTGTGTGGTAGTCATGTCAGTATTTCTTAGCAAGTGTTATTTTTTCAACCCCTTAGAAGTCCTTAAAACCAAAATTCAGTATTACATTCACTAGTTAAATTAGTGATGAACTTTATGAAGACACCATATTTGAAGGCAACATAACAGTATCAAAATTTCGTACTTTAAACAGTACGAAAATTTATTGAGATCAAATCTCCAGTAGTTGAAACAGTATAGATGATGCTGGATTTGATTCTGCTTTACTATTCTAACTGTTTTTAAGTATCTTTAACTATTGATACTGCTCATTTAAGATTTTTGCTTAATAACATTTTGGTGAATATCTGACAATAAAACCATTCATAAGTATTTGCCTTGATCTTTTGCACTAACACTCAGTAATTAAAACCACGTCTGCTGAAAAGCTGAAGTACCTTTCCTTTTGACTTTCTGAAATGTGTTGCTGTTTGATTTTTTTTTTTCTTTTTTTTAAGGAGCGGAATTGTATTTTGAGAATCCGTGGCTTGGGGAAAAAGTAAACGAAATCTGAAACACTGACCTTTTCTGTGTTTCTTTCACAGGCTGTTGAAGAAGAAGATAAGATGACACCTGAACAGCTGGCAATAAAAAATGTTGGCAAGCAGGTGAGGTGTGATGAATTAGAGTGAGGTGGAATGATATGCTTCGTTCATTCTAAATACTAATTTTTTACATGTGCGTAGGTGATTTTAGTTCTACATGCATGATACTCTCAATGCTTCAAATATTAAATTTATTTTTGTTGGAGGTTGTGCAAGGAACAGGGCCTTTGACAGTAGGTAATCGGCAGAGTATCTGCAAGCCGTGTCCTACGTGTGTTTTTGTTACATGCTGAGGAGCAGTGTTGAGATTTAGCAATTTTCTCTTTTCCTTCTTCATTTGTTTTAACTTCTTCTAAGAGGCATAAAGATATCCAAGTCTGTGTCAGAGAGACCCAGACTATGGAGACAGTTAAAAAATGGTAATCATGGAAACAGAGGTGGGGGGGCATTGAGGGAGGTGTTTGTTCATTGCCATGGCTAAAAAGCCAGCTCACCCCTGTCCTCAGTTCATGAATACACTGTCAGTGCTTAGATCTCAGACACACATAGGCAGGTAGGCTGAGTTCCTTTGTATTGGTGTTTGAGGAAAACTGTTCAGGACCACAGCTGAAACTGAAAACACCCACTCAATTCATTCCATCCCTTTGCAATGTCAGGATATAATGTCTTTATAAAGACTCAACAAAAAACTATTTCTACATTTGATTTCAACATAAAGGTTGAGTAAATGTGCTTTCGTGAGCAAGAGGAGAGCAAAGCAAATTTGTAAGAGCTTGTGTTCAAGAAGGGCAGTAGAAACAAGAAATAGCTTTTAAAATATCTAGTGTGTCCTTAAAGAACCAGTACTTAGCGTATTGCTAGTAACAGTAGAAGAATTTAAAAGATTCTGGATTGCTCTTATGTGTCAGCTTCTAGCAGCAATGTCATAACACATCTGCACTATTGTTCAGTCACTCATGTATTTCTGTAGCATTCAGAACAATGGAGTTTATGCACACCTACACATACATAAATATATACATATAAAATATGTAAGTAGAGTTGTATTTTGAGGGTTATGATGTCATCGCAAACAGAACTTGAGCTTCACTATTTATTATGCATACGTGAAAAAAACTCTCTTTTGATACAGTTCTTCAAAAAAAGAATTTTTTTCCTGATAACATTTTAAAGTTTTCTTTAAATTAAAAAAAATGGTTCAGTGAAGTAATTTTCAACTGGGGTTTTTTATGCAACTTAGATAAAAAAACTTTGTAAACAAGCAGCCACTGACAATAAGGATATTATGTTATTAGGTGTATAATTTGTTAGGAACAGAAAGAATTTTGGAGAACTGTCTGATCTTTGAAAATGAGTTATTTAAGAAAGTCAGCATACATGGATTCAATAGCACTCTTCTATATAAATTTAGATGGATTCATTACATATTGACAATAATTCCATTTTTTAAAGAAGTTCCAATTCCCATGCATGATTGTCTTCCGTATTTTAATTTCTTTACACACAAGAATTACTACAATGATACTGTAATAAAGTTTAGACATGTTTTTGAGGTATGCCTGGTCTTTTTGCAGTATTTGGAGATTAATGATTTAATATCATTGGTGAAACTGAAGAAGTGCATGGGTATGATTTTCAACCAGAAATAGTCTTATTGTTGTATGCAGATGCCCACAAATGCCTACATCAATTGAGTAATAGTGTGTGGGGATATGTATTTTCAGAAAACTGCTCAGGCTTAACATTTAGTTCCTAAGAGCATTTGAACAGGGCACTGTTCATGTGTCATGTTTTTATGGGTATAGATATGCTAGTTTTCTTGCAGTCAACACAACTACTCAAAGACTGTGTTAGATGATGCTTGAATCTTTCCAGGATTGGAACACATATTTGTGCAAAGATCTGAAAACAAATTGCAATGTACCAGAACTAGGATTAAAATATTTGCCTTAGTGAGATGTATAGTAAAATTCACTTTGTGTGTTGTCCTTAAAACTAACTCACAGCTGCCACGGTTACTCTTGATATAATAGATAGAATAATGGATAGAAATTTACTTCCTAAACCTATCCTCTACTTAATTGTTAGTATGAATTAATACAATTTTGTTCATGGAAATTCATTCATTTGCTAGGTCTTCCTAGAATGGATAATTTAGGAGCATTACTGGCCTGTGTTCATTAACTCAGACATGTTAAATAGACTTGAAGTAAATTAAATCTTTCAGAGATGTGTTCATTCCTCTCATGACATCCTTTGTATTTCAGGACCCTAAACGTCATTTAGAAGAGCATGTGGATGTGCTGATGACCTCAAACATTGTCCAGTGTTTAGCTGCTATGTTGGATACCGTTGTATTTAAATAACCGATTTACCGTTTGTGATGCTTTCTGTGTATATTTGTTTATTGTTCCTAATACTCACAAAACAGAGACTGTTGAGGCTCTATTTGATTAAACGGAGACATCTGACTTCATTTGCTATGTAAGTGCAGCACTATAACACCTCTCAGTCTCTAATTGTGCATTTGCTTCAGTTTCTTTATGTCAGGGTCCTCACAGATTCCAAAGCATTCAAGAATACGATGTGGGGAAAATGTATTACGTTTTCAATTAATATTTGGGGTAAAAAATCAGTAGTACATATATATTTTGATTGTTGCAACATAATAAAAATACATTTACAAATCTGTCTTAAGTTCTGGACAGTCTTTTTTGAGAAAGGACAGCAGGAATCAACAAACTAGGAAAAGTGTTAATAAACATTTGTTTCTCCCTACAGTAAAACTACTGAGATACTGATTGTTTGGAAAGCAGAAATTCTCTACTGTATTTTGGCTCCCATTGATTACCAGTTACTCTCATGGATATTAAAACAAAAAAAATCATAGTGCTGAATTCTGAGAATGTACAAAACCAAAAATGCTGAAAATTCCTCTGTCAGCTTCCTCTGAATATTATTCAAACCCTGATATCTACAGAAGATGACTGACCTTAAGAAAATTAATTCAGTTGCTGATAACTGAATCACAGAACTCTCACGAGCGGTGTCATAAATAGCAGTATTCTGAGAATAAACCTTAAAGTTACAGAGGCTGTTCTAGGTTACATGAACCTACCCTCCTGTGAAAGAGAACGTACGTGAGATGTCCATATATATAACTATATGGAAAGAGTCCCAGCTACAATATGACATCTAAAACCATTCCCACCAACTGGAGAGGGAAACACTTGAAGGAAGGCAGGTGGTTTGACTGCTTGGTTTGAAGCAGGCAAAGCCAAATAACTGGGTTTAGGGAGTGACTCTGAGTTTTGGGGACTGATTGAAATTGTTCATTAGCGTTCTTTTTTTCAAGTGTTGGATGTTCCTCAGGCTGATTTGTTTCTTTTGTCTGGGCAGAAATTTTCTCTTTACTGTTGGCTTGGGGCTTTTTTTAATAAACAGCAACAGTATTGGCAGGCAAATGTTACAAAACTATCTTCACCTCTTTTTGAAGATAATTTTTTTAGAAATTGACTTCTAATATGCATACTAAAGAAATAATCTGTAAAATTGTCTTATTTCCGGTTTATGCCCATATTTACTTACTCTTTACCATTCAAAGATTTTTCTTTTGTTTGAAATTTCTTATTTAGGCCTTTTAATTTACTATTTTAGACTAACTCTCTCTCAAATTATATTTAGCGTACACTTACTTCAGAGGGAAACATGCAGATTTTTGCAGCTGCCCTCCTTATGGCCTTCCCTCTGCCCCCACAGTAGGGAGTGGAATATCAGACTGGGAAAATGGAGGCATACCAAACCACATTTGCCTGTGTGTAGTTAAATGGAAGTTCTTTCTGGCGATTCCCACTGCAAACCTGCGGGTGGTTGAGGAGGGCTGCATTCAGGCCTCGCCGGTGCCGGATGCACACACCCGGGGTGAGATGGGGCGGGAGCCGATCGCGGGACCTGCCCTGGGGCTCGTCTGCCAGGGGGGCTCTGCATCCCTGCCGCTCTCTACTCCCACACACACGTGTAACACCACGAGGGAGACAGAGTTTGGCAGGTCGTGGGTAACATGGCACTGCAGAACAGGAGAGGAGCTAGCGCAGTGCTGCAGTGTATACATGCGTGAGAGGCTGGTGTAAGCAGGGAGACAAACCAGTGAGTCTTACATATTCTAAATTAATTTTGACAAATGTACATCTTGCAGAGGGTAGCTGAAGGGAGTCTGTTGGAGATGCAGATCTCCCATAGTATAAGCATTTGCTGTGGTACCCTGCTTTCTATTCACTCCTCAGTTTAACTTGGAGGCACAATTTTCCATTTACCAAGATGTTACATGAATAATAAAAATGCTTTTTTTGGGGGCATCCTTCCTTAATTTTGTCCAGTGCTTTAGGAGCTACACAGAGGATTTGGAAGAATGTGTGTACACTGTAACCTGAAAAGCAGCAGCCCGTATACCATGTTGGAGGAAGAAAGAGATTTTCAAGCAGCCACCTTCTGAGCCTCCAGCCACAATGGAGCAGACCTTCATTAGCAGCATGACCCCTTGTCACCTGTCAGCGCGAAGGACGGGCATATTGTATTAGCAAACCTCACTCCATTCTATGACGATTCTGTAACACCACCTGCCATTGCATATCCCCCCTATTATACCAGTTTAGGAGTTGTGCACTGAAGATTTTTGGCATATATTAGCACTTCCGTGTGATTGGCAGTATACCACTGAATTCATTGCAGCTCTGCATCTATATGGGTGTAGCTGTGTAATTCAGGGCAGCATTTCCGAGGATTTATCTGCATTTTGGTCCATCTCGTGCCTATATAAGTCCATTACTGTTCTGTTGTTTCAAACAGGGAAAGGGAAGGGTGAGCACTGGTGAAACAAGGGTCGGAAACATTAGAACTGATAATAATGAAACTGTTCTCTTAAAACAGAAAGAAGGTGGTGTATGGAAAGTTGCATGTGCTGAACCACTCAAGTAGAACAGTGAACTGCTTGCTTTTAGCTTCATAAATTATCTTATTAGAATAATTTCCTTGCAGAGAATGTCTGTATGTCAGCATCTATGAAACACCAAATAACTGAAGTAGCTCACGGTTAGCAGCAGGAAAATAAATGGCCACGGGATTTGTGAGCATTGAAATACACATTCTGACAAGTTATCTTGGTCTTCTCTGGATTTGAGTTCGCAAAGTTTCAATCTGGCTTCAGGCAGTTATACAGTGGTTTGGTTTTATTGTGCGGTGGTTCAGGCTGCATTATCTGTCAGTGGAATTTGAAGCCGGCTGCTGATGTCACCTGGGAAGAGATGTGGTCTGTAAAATACGTGAAGTCCAAACCACGAAAGGTTTCTAACACTTAAGAAAAATGGAACAGGAGGGCTCCTCCCCGGGCAAAAAAACCCCAAACCCACAGAATCCAAAAAACAAACCCCGTACTTCTAAACCCTCAGGCTTCCCTAGGAAGAGAAATTGAGACTGGTGCTTGGCAAAGGCGGGGTGGCGAGCGGACTCCTTGAACTCTTCAGGCACATCTTCGCGCCTTGGAGGGTCCCGCTTTCAATAGCCCGAGGCTCGGCCGGGCACAGCGCGGGACCCGGGGGCTGGTGCCTCTGGTCACTGGGGGTCCCCGCAGCGCCCCCGAGGGCTGGCGGGCTTCGCCCCCGCCCGCCTGGGAGCGCAGCCCGGGCCGCGGCTCCCGCGGAGACACCCCCGAGCAGAGGGTGCCGGCGGCTCCTGCCGCAGCACCGGCATGGTTTGGGTTTCTCAGCTCCGATCCACCCCGCGGCCGGGGAGGGCCGCGGCCCCTGGCAAAGGTGCTACCAAAATCTGCCCCTCCCGAGAGCTGCCCGCGGGACTGAGTCACTGAGGGAAAGCAGGCACCTAGAGGAAAGAAATCCGGATGGGGAGGTGGACGCTTTCCACACTGTTTTGCTGATAATCTCCGGCATTACGGCTCCCAGATAAAATATTTATTTACTAAAGAACCCGTAAACATCGCGGCAAATACATTAGGGCACTTCGGCTGCGGGGCTTATGATTATTTCAGAAGTTAAAAGAGATGATACGCGGCCACTGTCAGGGGGGCCGGAGGGTGTATCCTCCCCCGCGAACAGGCACGGGTGGGAAGGGTGGGGGCGATGCGCCGGGGATCGCTCAGAAGAGCTGGGGGAGAGGGGCTGCGCCCCGCTGGGGACAAACCGCGGGGGTGAGCTGAGGGCAGCGGCCGCCCAGCCCTGCGCTTCCCTCTCAATCGCTCCCCAGAACGCCCGGGACCCGCTCTCCTCCCTGACGCACAAAGGTGGGGTACACGCGCGGAATATTTGGGGAATCGCAGGGTTTGGATTTATTTTCCAGCCGTAGTCAAAAAAAAAAAAAAAAAAAAAATAAAAAAGGCAACAAATTTTTTTNAAAAAAAAAAAAAAGCTAGAAAGGTCACATAATAATGAGCTCTCACAGCAAACACTCTTTCCTTCCCCCTTTCCCTTCCTTCTATCTCACAATAAAATCATCTCCTTCAATTTGCCATGATCGTCGCGACCAGGAGCCAGGTGATTATCCTAATTAATGTCTATCTAATTAAATTACTGTCAGCGGTTAACCAATGGCAGAAGCCGTTTCATCCTCTCCACAAGCAGCAAGATCAAAAGTGAGTCTTTCCTGATTGCTGCATAGTGTCAATTGGCCAATCTCTTCTCCCTGGGAAGGGAAGGGGAAAA
>VXAC01005628.1:1012927-1046898 GCA_013399225.1 Rhipidura dahli
AAAAAAAAAAAAATTAGGGAAAAAAAATCATGTAAACCTATGGAGCTAGAAGAACAACTGCGACAGATTGGCAGGATAGGCGTAAGGTGGGACACGTTCTTCTTAATTTTCACTGTCTGGTCATCACTCCCCTCCCCTAGGTAGTGCTCAAGGGAGATGTGGTGAACAATGATTTTTCTGTTTTTATTTCCCCAAATGGCATAATCTGAATTTTTAAAAGTCTGATAAGAGACCTAATTGCATAATTTTCCTTTTAACATTATGCAGTGACTGTTGTTGCTGTAGTTAAAATGCAGTCTGTTTTTCAGGTGCTTTGTATGTCCTTCGCAAATTACTTTGTCAACTGGAAATGCTCTGATTTTTCCCTGCAAAAGGTTACTGTTTTTGGAAATCTTATTTAAATTGCATAGGACAATTTTAAAATCTCTGTGATACAAAAAAAGAATGTGTGTGTATTGGGAAAAGCAGGAAGAAAGGATTTTGCATGAAAGCACACTTTCCAGGTACTGTCTGTGCAGAATGGACGCAAGTTTTCATTCCAAGTATTAAAACTTGTCATAAATGTGGTTTTCAGTAGGGAATGTGTCACTTGCTAAGATACAGGGGCAAAGTCAAAGAAAAAAATATTGAAACAGCCGAGTGATAAGTAGAGGGAAGGCAGCAGACTGTTTGCATTCAGTACCCAGCTCTTTCCAGATAATATATTTGTGGTAGGTCTAGAGAGCCGCACAGCTCACAAGTAAGGTTTCATGCTTTTATCAGAATGCATATTAATCTGGAAATGCAAACAAAACCACCACTTGTTTCTGAGCATGGTCGCTTGAAAGCTGCCCATTTGTTCAAATATGTATGTCTGAAAAAACAGGTATTGGTTGAAGTATATATATTTAACTCTCAAATTTTTAAGCATATGTAATATTTTACTTCTTGGATGTAGAATAATTACAAATCTATTAGAATTCAAGGCTGCCATTGCTGATTAGATGTAACTTTTAACCTTATAAAATATATTACACAATAAAACCTGTGTTGTTTTATTCATGCTATCACTGTGATTTGTCATAGTTGGAGTGTTTCTAATTCTAAGGGGCTGATGTGAGTATGAATGATCTTCCTGGTCTTAAGTTGACTTTTTAGGCCATTTTTTTTTTTTTTTTTTTGGAAACGAAGGCTCCAAAAAGAAAAGGATGAAAACGTCAGGTACTTTACTTCCATGTAAAACTGTCTATACTATTACATGGATATTAAGCTTTAAATAAGAAACAGCTGGTAATGACTTTGAATCTGTTTTAAGAGACATTTTAGGTAGAATGTTGATAGCTTGTAAATGTGGATTTCTGCCTTAGTCTCTGATCGTGCATACAAGTTCATATGTGTGAACAACGTAAAGTAAGGGGTCAGTCCTACAAAGACTATTCACTTGTCTAAAAATTCACAGACATAAATGTTTTCAGGATCAAGGCCTTTTTCAATAATTGTGATAGTTGTGTACCTTGAAGTGACTGACTGATTTAGGATACACTTAATAATTTGATTTTTTTTTAATACAGCAGAAACATTGATGAGTTACCAAAGCACATCATCCAAGCTCCCACTTCAGTAATTTGAAATATAATTTTTTGGCTTGTTTGCATAATTTTTTTTTAACTGATGGCACTGGCACATAATTTAAACTTTCTAAAAGTCGCATCAATTTCTGTGGGCCATGCTATGGAATTCAGTTTTGTAAGTAAGCTTCTTTCTTTAATCATATTTAGTTACACATTGGCTGCTTTTGTTTATCCAGAAAGCAGATAATGGTCTGGGGCTGAAGGGTGAAAGAGCAACACGGATATTTTGATTTAAGAGAAATTTTATGGTGCTGAAAGGTGTCCTAGTTTAGATGAAGACAGCCACCCACCCACTGAGAATTAAACTGAAATCATAAATTTAAGCTAAAAAATATATTTTGTGATTGTTCAACACCCCTATTACAGCTTATATCCCTTTGTTGAAATGTTTGCTATCACATTTTTGACTTCCAAATCAAAATATCAGTGTTGCTCTCTCACCCTTCGGTCCCAGAGCTCCTGCTGGAGACACTGCAGACTTATGGTCCTCTCTGGCCCTGGGGAAAGTTGTGGCTCATCCTGCATTGTCTGGGAAGTCCATTTGAGGGCCTGGCAGGAGCACCTCGTGTCTTGCCTCTCGCTCTGTGATCGGTGCCTGCACGTCACGAACTGAGATCTGTGGTGCGGCGACACAGAGAGAGAACTGCTCCTCACACTGCATCCCCCCTCGGCAAACCCTTCAGGCATCTCCCCACATTCCCACTGCTTTCCCACCGTACTTTTAAAGCATGAGGGGTCTGTACATAGGTGTTACTTTAAGCTTTGTGTAAGCTCTCTCCTGGAAGCTCAGTTTACATCAGGAGAAGGAACATTTCCCTTGAATTAGAGGCAGGGTATTGAGGAAGAGGTAAAGGGCTTTGCTTTCTATTGTCAGTTCCTGACTTTCCAATGGAACCCACTGTACATAAGTGATGAGCGTAGGGACATTTTTCAAAAACCTCCAAGTGGTTTAGTCACCTGTGTTTAGAAATTATGGAAATCTCACTGAAAAATCCCCAGTGCTTGTGGTTCTAAATGACTTTCACACTTTTTAGTTTTATTCTTGGGCACATCATCGAGCAGTTATTTCAGTTATGCATTGAGGACGGCATTTGTTGCAGAGTTAGGGTCAGAATAGCATGGATTAAATCCTCAGCTGGTGTACAGTTATGTCATTTCATGGGCTTCAGTGGTTCAATACTGCTTTGTATTGAAACAATCTGATTGTCCCCTCTTGTGGTTTAGATACTACCCAAAGCAGGTGCTGCTTGATGGAAAGAATAGGAACAAGTACTAATTGATTAAAACTAAAACTGATACACGAATTTGTTTCTCCCGTGTTAAAATAATGATGAAAACATAAACGGATCTCTTACTCTACTTACATTTTTGTTTGTCTCTGTTTAGATTATAAGAATAATTGAAGCTTCCTTTCTGCTTATTGTCAAGGTTGATTCTGATGATTTAATTGTCTTAATAATTGAATCAAAAACAATTTTTTCAGTGTGTGTAATACAAAAATTAGTCCCATTTGGGGGCAATATTTAGGCCAGCTATATTCTTTTAATATAAAAGTATTGTTCGGAAATTAAATGGAAAGGAGTTAACAAGATATTTCAACTCTTCTTATAAGAGTTTAGGATTTTGTAATGCCCAAATCCTTTTCACCTTCTCTGAAGTGTTATCTAGTGTAGCTCATTTTTCCCTTTGTGTTAAATACTAAAAAAACCCTTTGATGTTACATTCAGTATTGTATTTTAAATATTTCAGTGTTTCAGTTGCTGTATTTCCATATATTGTTCACTTATAACTTCTTTCTGATCATTATATAATTGAAAATTATTTTTAAATCTTTTTTTTTTTAAATCACAAACAAATTCATTTGTATAAGCAGATGTAAACTAAAGTAATGTGAAATGTAATGGCAGAAATAAAATATGGGCCTATAAAAATTAACATTATTTTAATGGTATGAGGATGTAAGATTTTTTCAGGACTATATTGCCCCATAGGCCATTTAGTCAGATATAACATGAAAGGCCAAACCCTAAACTAGTCCTTTCCTGGTATATGTTTATTTTCCAAATACTCTGTAACTGGAGAAACAACACAAATGATTGTCCTGTAGCAGTGTAAGGTTTAGTGTATATGTGCACGTAAATCTTGTAGGATCAGGCCCAAGTCTGTTCTGTTTTGGCAGTACTCTCTGTTGTGGGTTTTGGGGCGTTTTTTTTTCCTCCTGGTAATTAAAATGCAGTTCTGTCACTGCGGTCACATTTCCCAGTTATAGAGGGGCAAGGGCAATGCCTGTGCTAAATACACAATGTGCTAAACAGCAGCTATATTTAATTTTGACTTTGTTTTAATATCTACAGTTGCCTCAGGATAAGGATCTAGGAGATTTCAAGTGTAGTTCTGTGTACTCAACCCTTTTCACGAGGGTTGTTTTGCTGTCAGCTCAGCTCTCTGAAGTCACTTGGATGGTGATGGTGCTGTTGCATGGGAAAGGCTGCCAGGCTGGTGGGTGCAAGGGCAGGACAGCAGGATGGTGATCCCTTTCGCAGGCAGGTAGGAGATGGGCTTATCTCTAACCCAAAACCTGCTCTCCCTGAGTTGTTTAGGATAATGCATGCAATAGCTGAATCCTGGGGGTGAAGCAGCAGAGCTCCAAGCTGATGCACACACACCAGCAGTCCCCACACAGCTTCTGGTCTCGTCCCCTGGTAGATCTCCAAAGCTTCCCAGGAGCTCCAGCCCCTGCCTTTCCCTCCACCATCCTTTGCCTTACTGGGGGATACTCCACTGGCTCAACACGGCTTGTTGTGTTCAGAACCTGAGCATGTACACGAGTGCTTTCTGCTGTAACTCCTTCTGTGGAGGATGCTTAAAAAAGGAAAACCTTGCTCAGGATTAGTGAAGAGGATGGGATCCATGCAAGGCTGCTTTCTTTTGCACCCAAGCTTCTAAATTTACATTTACATACATTTTCTTGTGATTGTAAAGAGTTTACCTCATATAAAACATTTAACATGTCACATTTTATAAGAATGTACAATGTAAAACAGTTTTAGCATTTGTAGTTGTGTAATCAGTGTCCGTTTCTGAGTTTTTTCGTCAGCAGCATGTAACAGGTGAACTTCTATTTTTATGGGTGTTGCATTATAATTTATGGGGCCTATGCTTATCTAACTTTGATTTCTAATAGCTTTCTGATTAAAAAAATTAGAATTTTAACACCATTTTCAAAAAGGTTACTGGCAAGAGAAGGTCTTAAAATAACCTACTTAAAATTTATTATTTTATAAAAATGTTTAAACTTGTAAAAAATTCTCGCCCACTCTGTAATTGCAAGAAAAGTGTGTCATGTCAAGTTAATATAGAATTTACCTATAGGATTAAATATTGTCTCAAACAATATTATTTCTGAATAATAGAAGAACATTTTTAAACTAATATGCATATTTTTTGGGTTACACATATGCACTGTTTTGCCTGAGAAATAAGAGGTTTATGTTTTTTGGTTTGTTTTTTTTTTCCCCATAGAAAAGTAGTCAGTGTAATGCAGCTTTTTCTTCCATATTTTTCCCCATCTTGCTGTCCTCTTACTTTTCATCAGAGATTCAGCAGCAACTCAGCTAGTGCTTTTATTCCATGCCATCACATTTTGCTTCGTTTTTATTTTGTGTAAGATTAGGCTGTTAATTATATTTGCTATATCCTTTGCAAGGTTTCATCTCATATTACAATGCCTGCAATGACAAACCACAGCTAGTCTGAGACTGGGAATATTTTTCTTGAGTAGTCTGAGACTGGGAATATTTTTCTTGAGTGTCTCCACCATCAGTCTATGGTGTGTGTATGTCAGTTTTACCGAAAGCTTGGATAGGGTATCAGCTGTCACTGAATCTTGTCTAGATTTATATTCTAGCTGTAAACCTCACAACTGTGTGAAGACTAGCCTCTGCAATCTAGGCGATGAAACTTCGAAATTCTTCCTCGCGGCTGTTACTAGTGGCTTTGTTTCTGACAGCTTCTAATTTTCTGTACATAATAAAATCAATTATTTTGCATGTATATGCTAAAGCTAGAGGCTGTTTTTTGACTGTGCATGCTACAATTAGTTATGTAAATAGCAGCATATGCTACAAGTTTTCAGTGCTCACCCTGTCTTTACAGAAGTGTTGGCTCAGGCTCTGCTTCGAAGTTAGTTGGCAGAGGTGTTTGGTGCTCCATGGCTCAGGCTTTGAAGGCATTGCTTTCTTCGGCAGCTCTCTCTCATGTTTAGTGTTTCAGTCTATAGAACCTGTGTGTACACCAAAGCCAGTGCATGCCTGGACTGCATGGGGGATTTTGGTAGTCAGATTTTTAAGCTTCCCCATATTTTTCTTGATTCACAATAGGGGTGTACTGGTAATCATGTGCTACTGAACACCTCCTGTCTGTGTACATCCATCTTCTCCCTATCCCACTTAGACTATTTCTTCAAGTTTGAACTTATGTTTCTGCCTAATGATTTCTAAACCAGACCTTTCCAGAGACTTTGGGGTATTTAATTAAGTTTAAATTATAATTTATTCTCATGTGAAACCCTTATTATTGCAAGCTTTTCAATATCATCAAATACTTTTTTTATTTTTGAAAAATATTTCATCTGCAGAGGGTAATCCAAAAGGTAGGTTGCTCTCTACAACTGCCTGAAAGGAGGTGGTAGTGAGGTGGGAGTGAGACTGGTGGAGACACCAGTCTTTTGCCATGTCTCATGAAAAAGGATAAGAGGAAATGGCCTTTTTTTGCACTGGGGAAAGTTCAGATTAAAAATTGGAAAAAAAAAAAAGTCACTGAAAGAGTGGTTAGGCATTGGAATAAGTTTCCCAGGGAGGTGGTGGAGTTTTTTTGGAAACGTTCAAGGGGAGTCTGATTGTAGCACTCTGGGTGTGGATATGGTTTAGATGTGATTATGGTGGTGCTGGGTTGGTGGTTGCAGCAGATGATCTTGAAGGTTTCTTACAACCTTGATGATTCTGTAAAGCAGGACACTCCAGGTGGTGCTTTAAAAGTGCTTACATGCAATTGGTTTGGTTTTTTTTCCTGAAAGGGTCTTCTGGAGCACTGATAAGGCACAGTGTGGAGCAGGTTTGACCTCTGAATCTTAAATGACAGCCTTTCCTGGTATGAGTCAGAGTACCAGACAGGTTGGTTAAAGCCTACAGTCTATTACTTTTCTGCTAGTTTCTTGTATATGGGCAATATTATTTAAAGATAATTTTGGCTGAGTTTATGTTGTGGCATCTACTAATAGAGGATATTTGTTAGATATGCATGTTCCTCCAGAATTCATTAATAAGGTTAACTTACCTCTTAAGTTAGCTCTGTGCTCGTACTTCTGAGAATCATGTATCTTTTGTATTTATATGGTAACACCTTACTCCTGAGGGCATGTAATAGTAAAGCTGCAATGCAATCGTAAACAGGAGCTTCATGGCTGGTGTTAGACTGAATTTAGGTGCTGTGAAAAGCCTCTGAAAAAAATAATTCCAACAAGATGTGTGAGAAGCCAAACCCCTATTGTGGATTAACCAAAGAAGTCATTAGGTATTTTGAAGACTAGTTCATAGGCTACTATCTTTCAAGCAAATAATTCAGAGTCTGCTGGGGGCATAAAACTAAAAATATGCTGAGTCAATGGCATCATAGGTGAGGAAGGATCCTAAATCTAACACAGTAAAATAATAAAATTATTTTTCTGAAAAAAGGAGCTGGCATCGTCTGAAAAGTGAAAAAGAAAGTGCTATAGTACAGTATAATTGATGAACTGACTTGGTAGAAATAGAATTACAAAAGGAGAGACCAATCATAACTAGCACAAGCAACAGTCTTCCATCAAAATCCTTTGTCTATTTTCTTCTACCAGGATCATTAGCTAGTGATTACATGTGTGGGACCTCTTAGAGAAGGACAAGGGTTACCCCTTGAGCTGAAGATTTGAATTCCTGCATATTGCTGAAGAGTTGCATTACTCTCTTCTTTAAGAGAGGGTTTGTTAGTACACGCCCTCTACTTTGTCATAGATAAAATATTCACATCTTCTTATTTCTGAACATGTATGGTAGGTCTTGAAAGAGGAAATTCCAGTGACAAGGTGACCTGTTGGTCTAATAGCAGCTACTTACAAATCACAGAATCATAGAACATCCTCAGTTGGAGGGGACCCACAAGGACCATTTAATCTGAATCCTCAGTCTCCACAGAACAACCCCAAAGCACACTTCATTTAACTAAGATGTTGGTACTTCTTAAAATTCCTTTTTTAGCCCTTTGTTCAACTTAAATTTATCTTTTAAAACCCATACCATTAAACATGTGGAACATCTATGCATATGCAAATACTTGGAAACCAGCTATTATTATGTTAATTGTATTTTTGATAAGGTAAATGATAAATGTAGAAGTCTGTACATTCATTTGGCCTGATTAATGGCTTAAAATGCTGCTTTTGTAAGTATTTTTTTTTCTTTGAAAGTAAACCTAGTCTTCAAATGTATTTAAAATGTTAATAAACTATTAAATGAACAAGTAACACTATATTCAACATTTTTACACCATTTCTACAGTGGGTAAAATTGTAGTATAAAGTTGGTGTATACTCGATAACAATTTACATGTTTATTTTACCATCTGGTAAATGTGTAAACGATATTTTGAGAAGCACATTTCAAATTCACTTTAACAACTTATCCCCGACAATATGTATCCTATCTCATGTACTGACTGGAAGGATTTTGAAAACCTCTCAGAGAGAAATGCAGTAACAAAACATTTATTTTTTTTAGTGATGAGTAAGATCAAGCTTAGCATCAAGTTGGAGGTCTTTCAATATTTAGGAAGGATTTTGGTGCATTACTGGTGTCAAAGAGAGATTTCAGACTGTTTTACACACTACGGTATAAAGATATCACATCATCTTCCCTAAAGAAACCATAGGGTGCATAGGTAGTAATAACAAAACAAATACAGTTTGCTATGTTGTTGTATAACTGTATTGTATCCTTTCCAGGGGGTTTGAATTTGCTGTCTCTTGTGTCTAAATATGGGAAGCTCATTATTAGAAGTGTTACAGTGAACCCCAAGTGAATTGCTTTTCTCATGTACTTTAACAGCACTTTGACACTGCAGCCTTCTGCCTTTTTATTTTAGTCTTCTGTTTATTGGTCTCTCTGGATTAAATTGCAAGCACTTTCTTAAATACACCAAACTAGAGAATATTCTGTTGTAGCTCAGCTTTTATTCACCCTTTCCTAGCTGTTACTAATCTTAACTGAAAAACAAAAACCCAACAACACTCCCCCCCAAATTAAAAAATAAAATCCAAACCCCAAAAAAGATTTCCTTTTCTGCTTCCCCACCCCCCTCCAAAATTTAAAAACCCTGCCCTGAAAGCAAGTCTGCCTGGAGAACACCTCCACACTAATGACCATCTGGCCAATCTGCAAATGAGGTTTGAGAGCAGATTTCAAATGTAGGCACCAGCTAGTCTGTGCCTTGCATTAATCCATTAGTATTTAAAAGATTTGAAAGCATTTAGGCAACTAGAGAGCAGGCAGGTACCTTAACTTTGGGAAATCCAATCAAGCATCTCCTTGCTCCTTCCAGGGCCTAAATGCCTTGTTCTGGTACACGATCAGCAACGCTCCTTCAGAGCTTGCAGCAGCCAGGTTGGCTTGAGTATATACACTTTATAATGGGCAATAGTCTTAAAACACCTTTAAAAATGCATTGGTGGAAAAACCCATAGAAAATGATTTGTACAAATTCTAGTTAACTTCTGTACCAAAGCTAATGAATTACAACATTCATATCTTTTTATTTATGTGCTATTCAGCATGTGGGGAGAAAACCCGGATTAGTACAGCCTAATCCAGTCCTGGTCTTGAGTAATCAGAGAAATCTGTGAGATGCTCTGATTTTATGTGTGCTCCTAAAATCAGGTTTTAGCCAAATAGTAGTAACAAAACCAGATCATCATTAAACAACAACTTTAAACTTAAAAAGATGTATCTATTTTTGAGGTCAATTAAGCCCACTGAATTTAACATTACTCTTTTGTTTCATTGGTATTAAATATATTTCACTAATGAATTTCAGGTTCAGCAGTTATTTTCTCTTTTTGCTTACAGATGTCAGACAGGACCTTTCCAGTTTGTAAAAGAGCACAATCAAAGATGATCTATTTCTTAACAGACTGTTAAAGGAATACTTTTACTTTTTACCTCTCTTCCCTTAGCTGGCTTCTTGTTTTGTCTCAGCTCTGTGAAAAGTGCTGTCAACATTATGCAAACAATAATTTATTATTGTGTTTTCCATGATAAAAAAATGGATCCAGAAACTCTTTCAGCAAAGGAGTAGTGGTTGTTAAGGATACCTAATGTTACAAAAGAACTTCCTTCAGGAGCATTAATTAGTTCATAGGTGAAGTCCCAGTTGAGAGCACCTGGAAACATGCAGAACTGAATACTGAGGTTTGTAGGACCAGTAGAAGTTTTAAACATGTATTGAATTTGTCTTTCTCTTTAGATTGACTGCTGGTGTCTATATTGCAGAAGCAGATGTTCATGAAATTACTCAGATGCTTAAAATGGTGTTTAACTGGAATCACCTGGAAAGAATGAGCAACACTTGGAAAATCTACTTGATAGCGATCTGGAGAGGCATCCTGAAATGATACAGGAGTTAGGTAGGCAGTAAACAGACAAAGCTTTGAATAGTGGTAATGTTGCTTTTATTGTTCCGTATTAGAAATTTAATATTGCAATTTTTATAATGGAAAATAGTTTAATCTGTAGCTACTTACTGTCAAATATGGTGCTTGCAGTCAGGAGTGCCAACACTAGCAGGGAATCTGTCCCTTACACCATGACCACACTTACCATGGTGCACTTCAAGAATAAGGTCTCCTGGCTTGCAAAATGTAAGATGCTTCCTTGTAAGTGAAAAAATATCCAAGCCCACTTAAGAATGATTTAATAAAAAATGACCTTTAAAAAAAGTAAGTTAAAATTATGTATTTAGTTCTTGTATTGTTAATAAGTGGTGTTCGTTTGCCTCAGAATATCCTCTCTCCCATGCTTTTCGTGTGTCTGCTTATTAAAAAAAATTGTAAATATCAAACTATGTATTCAGTATTCTAACTTTTTAAATTACAATTTTAAAATTAAATGTGACATTTTATGGATTTTGATATTGACTAAAATGGACCTTTTAAAGTGACATAAATACATAAATTGAGATTGATAAATTTATTTCAGACTACCATATGGGAAGGCTGATTACAAGGGCATGTGGAGCACAAAGCCAATTAAAGATATTCTTACTTCTTACTGTGGACCATTGCAGCCTTCCCCATGTTCCTTGGAAGCTAAACTGAATAGCATTTACAAAAAATATTAAGCTAAGGGTATCATCATAAATTCTCCCTTTATGTAGTCCTGCTCTCTATTGACAGTCAGATTTGCATCAAAGAACATGACACCAGTGACTTGCTGGCAGCTTAAGTAATTGGGGAAAAAAGTGGTTATTCATATGGAAACAGGAGTTGGCTCATTACAGCCAATCACCTGAATAGCAAATGGTATGGTTGCCAATAGATGGAGAAAAAGGCAAGTCTAGTGGAAAATAGGAGCATTTAAAGGCCAAGAAAAGACATATGGTCTGTCTATGCTTGCCTTATACGCCTGGAAATTATAAATTAAGCTACAATATAGCCCACCACCTTAATGTGAAAATTTTCCATTTTTTCCCATCTTAAGATATTTAGCAGATTTGGCTAGTAACATTGGCTCTTGTGTCAGCATTTAAGTTCTATACAAAAATAATAGCCAATTGATTCTTGTCTAGTATTTAATATTGTTATGGCCATATAGGAAGTACTTTTGAAATAAACTCTCTTTTATAGCAATTGTAGATGTGGACCTGTTTTACCCTTTACAGATGTCTGTATTTCCATGAGGGTAGGCAAGAAAAAAAAGAGTGAATATTTCTTGGCAGCTACTTTTTGTAAGGTAAACACTGTGAAGGTGACCTGAAATTTGTCTTCAAGCACTGTAAACATTTTAATGGCTATCTTTCTCATTTACTATTGGTTGTAGTAATAATTTTAATTTATTGTTCTAATGCTCTCATGTACTCTGTTATTCCTATAATGAAATAGGAGTCCAGATTTAAGTAACACTGGGCTTATTGAGATGGCTACCTGACTGCTTTTCTGGTAAAGCATTAGTAAATATCAAGAACAGTAAATCTTTTAAAATGTGCTTGTAAGGACACATTTCACTTGAGACATCAAGTTCTTGAACAGCTCAGGGCAGTCAGAGTTTTAACAAGATTTTATATGGCCATCTAGACTGTGAAGGCTTATAGCCCTTTTTTTATGTGTGTTTTTTTAATAGAGTCCTTATTCTGAACCATCCCATGGTATAGAGTCACGTGAAGAATAGATGCTGAATTCTGCCCTTTTTTAAATGCCATGCTCTGAAACTCTGATGAAACTATCTCCTTTTCACTTAGAAAGAGTGATAAAACTACCAACACAGGAGCATGACATGAGCTTCCTGGCCCTTATTTCTCCATTTTACGTACCTGAAAGAGTTACCAACATTTTATTTCTGGTTTTCATTCATGGGCTCTGAAAATATAGCATATTTTACATATTCCAAAGTTTCTTTGATTGTGTCTGAAAAAATACAAATCTCTGCTTAAGAGATTACTTAGCTGGTAAAAAATTTCTGCCTTCATTGTAGTGCTATAGGAATAATGAAACTTAAAATTCTGTTTTGAACAAGTTTCAGATTTAATGGAGGAACAGTGGACAGCAAAATGATATAACTAAAATGCATTTAAGATTTGACACGAGACAGGTCTTGTCACTGCCATGAAATTTGGAGCTGCATAAAAATAGATAAAAGCTTACCTGAAGTAACTGCATCTGTAGAGTTTCTAAAAGGGCTCTGTTGGTGACATAGTACACTTGCAGTTCTTACCCCACCCTAACCAGTGTTGGGTTCTTTCACAAGTACCTCTGTTCTCCTCTTTCCTGCTGTTTCTCTGCAGGTGAGTGGCCTGCTGGCTTCACTTCCTGGTTTCATTTCAGCACAAGCACAATCAAATCATCCCAACGGGTGACCCTTCTGATCAAGGAACTGCAGAAATGAAGCTCTTTAATCCACTTGGAACCTGACACATGTCCCATATGGTTATTTTGGCTTTTCTGAGGTGCAGGGCAGAGTAGATGTTTGCACAGTTCTGAAAACACACTGCTAGGAAAAGTTCTTAGGAAAATATTGCATTATTCTGGGATCACCTTGCACTCAAAGTAGTAGAAGTTTTTATTTCAAGAAGTTCCATCTTGGTGACTCTTTTCATTCAGATCTGTAAATAATCCCATAACTCTTCAGAACCCTTACCAGGTAGGACCAGGCTAGGTAACAAGAGCCTTTCCCCACCAGTGTACACTGGCATCACTCATTTACTGTAGCTACAATTAATGGTAGTAGAAGTTACACTTGTAATTCCCCCACACATTAATGAGTGAACAGACCCCCTCTGTTTAGTTAACCATCTTCCAGTTACCTGGCACTTTCCCCATCCCTTGTGAGATCTCAAATATTTAATTAAAGCCTTTCCTTTTTTTTTCCCTTTTTCTTTTTTTTTCTCCCCCCACTCTCCTTCATTCAGTTTGTTGAGTTGTAATTCTTGTTGGCCTGATGCCTTGGCAACATTCAGCACTTCTAATTGCCTGTATAGTCTGGCCTAGTCATGGAGCCTTTTAACTTTCATTCAGGCTTCCAGCAGTATCAGCCTCACTGGTCACAAGCTTCCCACTCAGGTTCCGTTCACAGCCCTTTTGCTGATTACTTGTTATGTATTTAAAGAGCTCCATACTGTTTATTTCATTTCCTGTTTGAGATAGTCTGTTTGCCTAATTTTTTTCTATGCTAATTTAATTTTAAACATATAGGGCTGTCTTCCTGGTCAAACAAGCCAGAATTTTGCATCCATATGTTACATTAAATAATAATAAAACAACAAATAATAGTCAATGCTTTCTACTTCTATAATGTCTACCATTCAATGATCTCATAGCATTCTTATTTTACAAGTGGTAAAATGGTGTCAAGAGACATGAACTACTTGTTAAACAATATGTATGACATCTGTTACAGAGCCAGACATAGGATTGAATAGTTGGGTTTTCACTAATAGCAGTTAGTCTAAAAACTGCAATATGCTATAGGAATTATTAGGTTAAAATATGCTTCAACCGAGTGGGCTGTACTCTGGTGGAGGCATGTATTGTAGAGACCTTTGTTCTCAAAATAACATCTTTACTGGCAGATAAGGCATAGAACGGACAGAGCAATCTAATGGATATTCATGCGGACTCTGTAAAGGTTAGTAACCCATGTAATTATAATTCATGTTGATTTTAGAGGCACTGTTATTAATCACAAATAGTCTGGTGCATTTTTGTTTCATTTTGTTTACCGTGTGAAGATCTAGCATTCCCCCTTCCCTTTGATTTCAGCAAACCTCTGGCTTACTATGGCTGCAGTAACTCATTTATGTCTCTGCAGAGATAATATGCTAATGTTATGACATATGAAATTATTTTCCAAATGTGTTCTTTTTCAGTGTCAAACAGCACACAGAGATAAATTGAAAATGGTCACAATAATTCTTGGTTTTTAAGGTTGCCCATGCCCAGCAGCTGATCATGGCCCTGTGCTGTGAGGGCTGCTAGGACCTCATCTATGGCCAAGGTCAAATTCCTTTGATCACTCTGCAGGAGTCAATAGCAAATTTAATGCCTGCACTTTGCTTTCAGAAAGTGCATGTTTATGTTCACTGTTACTTAAAGGAAGATACTACAAATGTGTGTTCTTCTTCCCAAGGTCAGAATGCAAAGACAAAGAAGAACCAACACGATTGCATTGGTAGCAAGTGTGAGTGGAGGCCAAGCCTGAAAAAAAAGGTGAAACATTCCCTGCTGGGTGGGTTAGGTTCCCTAACACAGTGGCAAGCATGGTAAAATGATCTTTCATAGTTTTCAGGAGTGAAATTAGATTAATCCTACTGATGACACAAAGTTTACCAGGGACTCCATAGAAATAAAAAAGGTGGACTGGAAAGCTAACAGCTGAGATAGGTGGAAGTAAAAAATGTTGTACAATATCCTTGAAAGAGAAATCTTGAAATGAAATCTGTTTCCTTAAAATAAGAACAACTGAAATTGTGGTCATATCTGAAAAGCAGCAATATACAGAACAGCTTGCTACAAATACAGGATTTCATTTGTAACACAAATGTGTGTCCAATTATTTCTATATTTCTGCTTGTTTGACCAGTGTGTATTCTGAGCTAAGTGCTGAGCATAACTTGGTGCCCATGGCTGCATTTGGTCTTCTTTTGGGTAAGGACTGTGTGGGCTTTCGAACAATAGTCTGCCAAACAATGTATCATGAATCCTAATTGCTTCAGAAAACAGTTGTTCTTTTTCTTCAGCAAATACTGTCGTATCCAAATTATTAACATAGATATATATAATCATTTTCAAAATCATTCTCGATTTGAAGAATTCTAATGCTTCCTACAGTGATTATGCAAAAGTCTCATGTATAAGCAATACCGATGTTACTGGAAGCGCCTCTTACAGAGTCCAAATATAGCAGATCAAATCAAAACTGTGCTACATCTTAAGCAACTGTTGACCCATTTCCATATCAAATTGGTTTCTGTCATAGAAGACTTTGCTTTTTCTTTTAGAGATATTTACTTGCACTGTTCTAGCTCAAGTATAGTAACAGCACATTTTATTCTAAGGTCATTTAATAATCAGTCAATTGTTTGTTTGTTTTTTACTTGGTTTATTAACAACTTTCTAATTGAGAGACTGTCATAACAAAAAGCTTGTTTCTGCTCTGTGGTATGTGAATGTACCACCGACTCCTGTAAAATCAGTTGCCATGATTCAGCACACGCAGGAAGCTGGTGCTAGGTGCTATGCCATGTGCAGGATGCCCACCAGTTGGCTTGATAAGCTCAGTCCTAAATATCTAACTTAAATAAACTGAGGCGAGGAAATTCTATTTTAAACTTTTCACTTTGCCCCTTGTTTATCCTGCTTTTTTTTGGGGGGAGGTGAGGGGTGGGGGGATCAGCACAATTAATAGACTATGGTATACCAGTAGAATTTGAGGGATTGCTATAAATACCTAGAGTAGGAAGAAGGTGAGTCGTTAGAGGTGTAACTTGTTTGTGTCACTTTGTTAGAACATTAGCAGTATCTCAATATAGATTTCTTTTTTGGCTTCTAATGGTCTATTCATTTCACCAGGGAGAGGATGGGGAGAATGTGTTACTGCTGTTTTTCTGTCATGAACTGCCATTCCCTTTGGCGGCTCCTGGAGCCTCCCTGGGCGGCAGCGGTCCCTCCGGTGGGGACTGCTGCCAGAGCTGGCTCTCTCTGCTGCCACATTTCCTACAGCTGTGCCATTGTGTGTAGGCATCAGTGTAGATGACATTGCTGAATAGTAAATCTCAGGCCCGAATAACATTTTAAAGCAGGATTTATTTCTCACACAGAAAATGTATAGCCCAGGCAGCAGGCCAGCTGGGACTGCAGCAGGCTTGCCATTGCCTGTGCTCCAAATAATCATTTATGTTGTATATGATCAAGCCACACCTACAGAATTAATTACATAATATGAGCAATATTCAAATGTTTTGACCTTAGATTACTGGTAAATTTGCTTTTTTCCAATGTTCTTTTTTTTTTTTTTTAATGTGTGCATAAAAGTCTGAGCATCTTAGACAAGATCCTTGTTAGACATATAAGCATCATTCACACTATAAATATTATAGTAAATAATATTATTTGAAGAATAAGTGCAATAGATTGTTTAGGTGATTTTGATACATTAACAGTGGTTCTCTGCTGAGGTCATAGATTTTTTTTGTCATTGGTGACCATACAAATGTACAAGAATATCATTTGTAAACTTTGTATATTTGTACTTTCACAGTCTTTCCTTTGAAAAGTGCGTTCTAGTCTCCTGGGAGAGCAGTGTTAACACCAGAGTTTTTAGTAATAACTAAACATCTTTTCTGGGGATATGGTTTTACATGCCACCTCTCAAAAGACATTTCTGATCTATGTTAGCAGAAGCTATTCTTTCCTCCCCAAGCTCAACATCGGTGTGTTAAATATAGAAATGACAAACATGTGTGGTTTTATGTCTCCTGTCAAAGATGATGCCTTCAGAAAGCACAGCCGTTTCCATTACAATGCCAGGGCAGGGTACAGTATTAGCTGACAGGCATGAGAATCTTTTTTTTTTACGGGGTCTGTCCTCATGGCAGAACTGGCAGGTTACAGGCTGTTCCAGCCTCCCTGGAGCCCCTGCTCCTCAGTGGTGCTGAGCTCTGTGTCCTCCACCTCTGTAGAGGACCTCCAGGAGTGTGGGGCTGTTGAGGGCCTGGTGACCCATGAGAAAAGCTGCCTCTCCTGACAATAACCTGCAGTGGAACAGCTTCATATCAGAGAATGCAGATTTCTTTGAAATGGATTTTTAAATGGTTTGTTCGAAGAAGCAAGCAGTGTCAAGAAATTTAGCTGATTCCTGAAGGTTACTTTCCGGGCCGGTATTCCAGCTTTATGCTAACAGGTGTATCAGGTTGCTCTCACAACTGGACAATTTTAGATCCTCTCTGTCTTACTGATAAGCCTTTTAATGCTGAAGGACAAAAGTTTGTTGTTGACATGTTCCTGTTAGAAACCCAAACATTCTGATGGAAACTCAAAACCTATGGGGCTTTGAAGTTCCTGTGCAAGCCAGGGCTTCTCATCTCCAAGTTTCTCAGAGTAAGTGGCCTCTTATAATTCCCTTCACCACTGATTATCAGGCCTATTGTAACTATGAATGGCTGTGATTAATGACATTATTGTACCTATAATTTTACAGTGTCAGAGAAGCAAAACCTGCCTTTGTAATCATGTTTTAGGTTATCTCTGGCTGCAGACTGTGAGTATGCTAGGTGTATTAGGGAATTTTATGGCAAATGCCAGCTAATGGAAGCCTGAGTCTAGGCTTAGGTATCCAGTGTTTTGTTTTGTGCATTACAAATCTATCTGAAAGCTGGGAAAGAGAAACAAACCCTTTCATAAATCAGGGTGGTATTCTCCGGCTGGACTCCTGTTATACATCATCAGATATAAATACTATTTTTAGTGATCTCAAATTAATGTCTTTTTTTGAAATATTCCACTGCACTTGGCAAAATGGAAAAAAGAGCCGATGTAATAGAAAAATTCTTCAGAATAAATAAACCAGCTGTTGTTAGCATTTAGCTTTGTATATGATAAAACCTATTCATGTTCAGGTTGGGTGATTATGCAACTTGAGTCATTCTGAAATCAGAGACATGGGTCTGAATCACAACTAAACAACTCACTTTTGTTTTCCTTCGGGGATCTTCAGCCTGGCTTTGTTCAATGAAACTGAATATGCCACATTAGAGCACAAGCAGATGATTACCAACAATGTTTATTGATGCTACCACTAAGAGAAAATGGCAGACTGATATAAAATAAAGAGACTTAGCAGATGGGATATTGGCATTTGAATTGGTTGAAATAGATTACTGATTTTACCCCAAACCTGCCCTTCTATGAACACTACGGTATCATCGCTTGTTGTAGAACTGTAAATCATATTCATCCTTATAAAATTATTTCCTGTTCCAACCCAGAGCATTTATTATTATATATGCAAACAAGATTTTATTATCAGGGGAATCTAAAGCAAGGCTCCTTGTTAGAGTTCCTGTCAGCACTGACTTAAGACATAAGCTGCCAGCATAGAAAGTTAGATTAAAAGAAACATTTACTGTTTCTAGGCATCCCCTTAATATAAAACCAGCAAAAAAAGATCTGCAAACATAATTAGACACATGGCTCTAATTGAAATCAATGGGAATTAGAAGCAACATCAAGGAGCCTGCCTTTCAGTAAGCTCCTGTGACTGAGCAGTGCCGAGAACCGCATGAGCCTGAGAAGGGATTCAGACAGCCCAGCTCAGGGGTAGAGCTGAGACCTGCCTTGAGTCTGCTAAAAACAAAATGCAGATGTAGAATAGGCTAGGATAAATTTAAGAAATTAGGGATTTTAGGCTTTCTGAATCTGGCTCTAGGTACCTAAATAAGGTAAGATCTTGATTACGGTAACTCTCATGGACCCCAAGATAGCGTGAGGAGGCATGTGATGACTGATTGTTCTTTGGTTTTACATTGAGCATTTTGTGCTATGAGCATCCAGCAAGCCCTGCAGGGGCTGTCTTCATTACCCTTTACTGTGGGTCAAGACATGTTCTTTACATGTAGGTCATCAAAACAGTCCAGACTCATCAATATTTGTTCTGGGGGCTTTTTGCAGTGGATATAGTTCTTGATGTTTTTGAATTAACAGTGACCCTTAGTATCCAGGATGATTCATCACAATTGCCAATGCATATTTATAGCAGCAAAAATTCATTCAGTGCTAGTCAAGGAAATCGTGTGTGAATTTAAGTCCAGTTGGCAAGGTAGTACAGTATCTGAAATGTTGGCTGTGCAGCAGCTGTCATTCTATGCCAATCTATTCTATCATACAGTAAGCAGGTGGCTCACACATATTGTTTTTACTACATATCATTTTAATTTTGCAATGTCTCACTGAAATAGGAAATGTGTGCTACTGATTTCGATAAGATTTTCTTTATTGAAGCCAGGAGAGCATGTTAATAGCATGCAGCAATTTACAGTGTAGTTGAAGTAATACAGCAGCTGGTGAACCTGTTTATTCCCTATGGCTGTAGCTGTGTATCAGCCTTAAGTGTAGCTAATTAACTTCTATTCATTAGAAATTTTACATAAATTCAAGTGGAAAAGAGAATACAAGCCTCAAACAGTTTGTGTTCCTTCAGCACCCTTTTGTGATGCCATACTGCAGCAGCCCATCTCCTCTGGCAGACATGTGATGTCCTCAGGCCAGCCGAGGGGGACTCTGTGCTCTTCTGTGTTTATGAGATTGGTAATTTTTTTGAGGGCTTTATCTGCTAAAGGAACTGTCTTTATTGTGATACTGTGTGCTCGTTGTTGTGTGTGATGATGGTGTCTCCATTATAAATACCAGTTTTCACAATGCAGCCCTTTGGTGTTTTGCCACTCACCAGCATTGGTATTCATGTGGGTCAGGTGAGGCTGGCAGGACAGGCTGTGGCCGTGTCCCACTAGGAACAGTCTTAGCACCCCTGTGCAAAATGTTTCTGACATTTGCTGGTCACCTTGGCTTGATTGATTCTCAGGACATTTCTTAGATTCATCTCATTCTGTTTGGAAAAATAATGTTTTTCTTTCACAAAAAGCAAGAACTCCTACTCTGTTTTAGTTTCTGTTTATGATTTTAGTTTTTGGATGTTTATTGGCCTGGGAGAAAATCTTGTTTTGTCTGATTGTAACTTCTGTTTATGTTATGGAAACTTCTTGTAAGGTATTTCTCTTTGTGGAAATCACTGCTGATAGAACTGATAATGTATTATCTTTCTTTTTCCATCTGCAAGTTGTTGGTTTGGCTTTCATTTAGAAAGGATATTGATAGCAGAGCCCTTATTTTGGCAAGGTGTTTTAAAAGTGTATTCTCTGAGGGTTTTTTTAGGTTAAAAAAAAGGCCCATCGTAAAATAACAAAAGTAATTAATGTGAATCAGGAAGGAAAAAGAGGCAGAATAAAGGAATATACCATATAGGATGGCTTCCATCCCTCAGGTGAAATTCAAGATATGTATTTTGGCAAAAATGAGTTTCTGTCCAGGTGAGCCACAAAGCAGTAACAGCCTACCTGACATCTCCTAATAGTTTTTTCGTTTTCCTGTTCTTTTTGTGTTCACTTGGTCCTTCTCTGGCTTGCATGTGTTTGCTGAATGTCTCTTCTTGCTGTCTCTGACTTTGTCTTGTCTTCTATATCCTGCAAATCGCTTTCACTCTCTCCTCCTCTCTGCTGGTGATTTCTTTACTTTTCATGGCCATGATAATTTACCTGTTCTTGTGTCATTTCACACTGAATGTCCATTTCCTCTGAAAACTCCACTGTGGCTTTTATGCTTTTCTAAAACAGAAGTATTGAGGCTAAAATGAGATAAAATGAAGGATCAACATCAGCCTCTTTTCTAAAATACGCTATTTTCTACAAATCAGTGAAGTATCATTCCTGTATGTATCATGCTACGGGGTGCCCTGGTGGAGCAGCTCCCTGCAGTTGTGCCGTTTGAACACTGAGTGGCACTAAAGCCCATGTCACTGGCAACACAAGGTATTCCAGCCTGGGTCTCTAACTCAGGAGGATGCTGACGACTAGGTAACAGCTGAGACGGATTTTTGTACGACTGGGAAGGGCGTTTTAATAGATACAAACCTCTAACAGGCGTATCTTGCATATCTTAGACATGTTGCCTCTCAAGCTATTTTTGAGGAGGAATTTATCTTAAGCTTTGCTGAGGGAACTGCTGAAGAATTCTGGAAATGCTGAAGAATTCCGGAACTGCTGAAGAATTCCTCTGACTTTTTTTTCTAACTTTGTTGACCTTAATTCTTGGCTTCATGCAGGTGCAATATATTTAAAACAAGCCATTCTTCTGGAAATCTTATATCAATGTGAAATTCAAATAAAATTTCTCAGTTTGTTTAGCTCAGAGAAAGTGTGGAGAAAAGCCCAATGCTGTAAGTACTGTTGAATAATCATGATGTTGTTTTTAAAAATTATTTGTTATCAACAATTCATATTTTGCAATATCCCATGGTTCTTGGGAAATTTTGTACAATTTAAAGTTATCTGAGACCCAGCTCCTATCTTCTCAAAAGGTACAGTTTGATCAAAGGATTTTAATCTTCCTTCAAAAAAATACCTCCTGCTTTTACTATAGGAACCCTGTTTTTGTGACTAGCCCATGACATGAATATTACGTTCAGTTTTCTTAAGAGGTCAAGATCATCTGTGCTTTACTTGAACAAAACATCTGGGAGCTGACCTTAGACAGACGCATTTTGTGTTTGACAATTTTTACTGGCGCTCCGGTCAGGGCTGGATTTGGCACAGGGCCCTCTATCACTGTGCTGAGGACAAGACTGTATTCCTAGACCTGACCTGAAATTCTGGAGGTGTAGTTGTAGTATGTACTTAAAAGTGAAACTCTGGGGAAAACCATCAGTTTTAGGCACAGTGTGATGGTCATATTTCAAGGCATGGCTTAGACGCAGCAAACACAGGAGGCAAATGAAGCTAACTACAGAAATTGCTTCTATCCCTCTTCTTACTTATTTTCCATCTTTCCCTATGACACTGCAGCCATTCAAACTTATTTAATCTTAGCTCACTAAATCGGTTTCTGAGTGTCACATAGAATTGGCTTTGTCTTTTAATCCTGTCTGAAGGGTGACAGGACACATGGTAATATCAGTATCTTAGTGTTTTTCTTACTTGATCGAACTTACTTCAGTCATTGATTTGTGTATGCAAGTGCCATGCCCTATTTATTTAGTTACTTCTCAGACTGTGTATTACTAATTGGAGCAGTACCTCATTTCTCTTCACAGCTGGCAGATGGCTGTTAGCTACAGAAGGATTTAAAGTGGGGAGGGAGGGATGGACAGTGGCATGCATTACTTTTTGTCTCCTTTCATCTGCGCACTTCTGCACTGCCTTGCTTCTTCACGTCACTTTGAGGCAGGTAAGATTTTTTCCATGTAAGTGAAGCTGATCCAGCTGGACAAGGTCTGGCATAATCTGGAAAAGTTAACAGTCTCCATAATGATCTACATACACTTTTAGGTGAAAAACCTTAACTTTATGTATAAATTTGAAGTGGAATTGTAATTATAAAATGCTACAGTGAATTGGGTTGATTTTTATCAGGGAAGGGTAAACCAACTTTGGTTTACTGCAGGGTCTTTCAACTCTGTGTTTTGCATTAACTTTCACTGGCTCTGTGTTACAGATAGGGGAAGGTGAGACTTCAGAATTCTGCACCTTGCTCAGCAGTATGGAATGAGCCCGCTGCACATTGACAGCTCATTTGCAGTGTCTGGCCACTAGCTAGCAAATATCACAAGCAGAACCAGTGAACAATACATTTTCTGTTGGAAACCTCCCATATTAATGCCATGAAAGAACAACAGTTAATCTGTTGCCTTGCATTCATACACTGCAAAGACTGTATGTTTTTACTGCAATTTGCAGTGATGAAAGAAAAAGCTGTGCATATATACATGTATATCTATAGAAATAAATAGATATTAAAATAATCTTGACTGTATGCAAGAGTTACTGCAAGGACCCTTTTGTCTGAACTTGTCAGACCTCCATCTGTGATTACACAACCAACTTATTCTTGTAGCTCTGAATGTCATGTTTCAGATAATTCACCAATATGTGGAGTTTCAGATCAATGTGGAATTGCCTTTTGGCATGACTCTAAAGCTCTTTGCTCTAAGGTTTGTGGTTTTGCACAATTACCAAAAGCTGTGCAAGGTACATTTTGTGAATTTAGACAAGCTGATCTTGTGATGTAATCATGACTGTGTTAAATTACCATAGATGGGGGCCATATCCCTGTGTCTTGGCATTCTTCATGCTCTTTCTACAGGTGATATTTGGGTACTGGATTCTTTCTTTCCTGACAGAAAATTCATTAGTATTTGGAAAATCTTCCTTACCTTCCTTCTATTCATATCCCTGAGTAGGTGTTTACTACAGTGTGAAAGGTTTTCATATGTTTAAGCCAGCCTGGTGATACATTCCTGATTTGTCCTGCCTGGAAAATGGGCAATTTATTACAGGCACTTCGCAAGGGAGAGAAAAATGTCTTCCATTAAATTGTTTTTTACTACCTCTAGGCATTAAATTACATTCTCTTCTGATTGATGGTAGCCTTGTGATTTGGACAAACAGCAGCAATCAGCTAAGGTGAAAATGTACTCTTCTCACCCGAGGGTTTGTGCATGAGCTAAAAGGAATGGCAGAACTTGTGACAATTACTCACAAGGGTATCTTGGGCTAGATTTACCTTTGGTATACTGGCTGTTTTTATCTATTAGAAAGTCTGTTTAAATTTTGTTACCAAAATTAAGTATTGAATAAAATATGAATCAACATACTGTCACACCCTTATAATTTTTCTCACCATGGGGAAATACCAAAGCTTCTATGTTGAATTTTTTAAAACTCCTTTCAGTAATTTTTGAAGTTTTTGAAGATGACCTACAGAATCATGTGGAAATACATTGGGGTGGTCCTCATTTTGTTTGCTCCTTTTGAATGATGTCAAAACATAAACCATCATGGGAGATCTTACAGGGAGTTGCTCCTCAGTTATGTTTAGAATATCATACATCTGTTGGGCTGTCATAGTAGTTATCAGGGAAATGGAAGTTAGACTAATTCCTCCAGAGAGGGATGGTTTACAGCAGGCTTGGTGCTACTGCAGTTCTACTGCCAGCTTAGTAATTTAGGTGTGGATCAGGTATGATTGAGTGTGCTGCAATGATAGAAGTAGTTTTCTGAAATAAAACCTAGAAATATAGGAAAATAGAAATTATCTCCAATGCTAGGAGCATTGGCATGCAAAAAAGTGCTCTCCCCCTTAACATGTTAACCTCCTGCAAACCCTGAATACGATTCAAGTTGTGTAGTTGTAGCTTGGTCTGAGAAACATAAGTCTGTATGGACAGAAAACACCTCTCAGTGTGGTAGGCAAAAATGTCTATACTGCTGAATATGTGCTCTTTTTACTAGGTCTAGCAAAGGGCAGCAAACTTCAAGCAAAATATAGATTTTACAGAAGTGGTCCAGGTGTGATGCCAGACATTAGAGATGTGACTATCTTGCAGCTGAGACCTGCACGATTATCCTGATGAGTATTGATTCTTGGGATAGGGGAAATAAAACTGTTCTTCTGAGAAGACTCTGACTCCTGTGCACTTTCCTGTCTCTCTGTTAAAAGTGCTTCTTGAGGTAAGTGGGATCAAGATCTGCGCTCCTGGTGTCTCTCTTATCTCTCCTGTGATGTACTACAGCTTCCCCATGGCAGTTTCCACTTTTTGGGAATGAGGACACTGGGGGCAAATGGTACCATGGTCTTGTTTTGATATGGACACTTTAGAGTGGGAACCACGGGAGATGAGAAGCTATCTTTGTTCTTTTAGCCAGTTTAGATATTAGCATCCCACAGTCTGAGTTTGAGATGTTAAGCAGTTTGTCATAATTTTGGTCAAGGCTTCAATCAGTCCATCCCTGTTTTCTAAACACACAGCCCGACACCAAGGTCGAATTATGTGGCAGTGCCTCAAGGCGTGTTTGCAACAGTGCAATTCACTCAGTGTGATATTTATGTTTGATGCTTCAGGTGTTCTTGATAACCTCACACTTTAATGTGTTTTCATGTGTGTAGTGGGAGTATTACAGGAATTCTGGAAGCTTTGATGGCTTCTGGTCCTGCTGGCAGGTGGTAAAACATTTCACCTGTGCCAAAGCGTTGGCCACGATTTTTAGGAACAGGCAGTGACTCTTCAGATTAGAGCACCAGTGTTGGCATTGCTGGGTGTAATGCAGTACCTAGGGAGTGGATTTGCACTGGGTCCTTGCAGTTACAAATGTGATATTTGCAGAAATGTAAAGAGATTGCATGCACTAAATGGCTTCTGTGTCTTTTTAAAAAAAATCTATTGATGGTTTTAAAGACCCTGTAAACAAATGGGATACAGAAAACCTACACTCAGTGTCTTAGAAGTCCATAGACATGCAGATAAGATTTTTCAGAACTCTGGTAAGAGTTCATATAAACCATTTTATCTATTTGCTTAATGTTACAAAAATAATTAGCGAATATTACCATGTTAGTACTCCTCACTTTTCTCTTTATACCTGGAATTTTAATATTATGTCAAGGAAGAAAGTACTGGGCTATTTGATCTCAATGCTTCTTATCATAAGTTTTGAGCTCAGTTCTACCGTTGGTGTGTTTACCTTTGGTCATAATTGCATAACAATTGGAGTTCAGACATTATGCTGCTATTTACTTCATAAATAATCTCTCTTTTTTCATGTGTTATACAAGACAGCTTGGAGGGGGTTGCTCTGACAGTGTTAGATGACTCAAATGTGGCTACAGGTAACTGAGAAATTTGTGTGAAATCCTTTTGAAGTCTTGGGAGAGGGACAGGTAGGTCATGAATCATCTTAAATGCTTACCTTAGGGAGATGTCAGTTCTTATAGCTGAGAAATGCTTTTTTCTCTGTATAAAATATAAAATTAGTCTAGATTGCTCTTGGAAATTTAGGCTGCCAATGATATAAATATATAATTTGAACAGACTCTAGTTTGTTGATCTTCCTGTGTGTACTGGGGGCCCAAAACCAGAGCTTTGTTACTTCAGATGTGACTTTGTGACTGCCAGGGGGAATAATCCTGCACTTGCTGTGATCTTGCTAATTCACCCTGAAGAGCTGACCCATCCCAGGTACAGTACTCGGCACTTCTTGCTAAACTTCATGAGGTTTCTGTCAGCCCACTCCTCCAGTTTGCTGTGGTCTTTGTGAACAGCTGCCTGGTGCATCATCCACCCTGTCCCAGCAGGGTGTCCTCCCTGGGCCTCAGGAGGCTCATTCTGTCCCTTCCTGGAGGTCACTGATGTTAAACACCTGAAGCATTAGACACAGGATCTGTCCCAAAACTGACCGACTGGAAATGAGCACCACTTACACACTGACTGTCTGCAGTTAGGTTTTGAACCACTGATCACTACTCTTCAGGCCAAAAGTGTCTTCCTTATGAGCTGAAATTCTTACAAAACCAAGGAATTGGTATCACTGGCTTCTGTGGGGCCAGTAATTCAATGAAAATTTCACTTTCTTTGCCCCAACTAGCTGCCTGTTGGGGAACACAGATGAATTTGTTCTCTTTTTGCAATTTAAAAGCTCAGTTCTGAAGTATTTATCTTTAAAGAGAGTAGATACTGCTTTGTAGCTGTTCTTTTCAAATAGTTATTTTTTAATTCCTACTTTTGATTTGAGTTGGCTGCTTCAGTAAGGAATGCACTTTCATCTATAAACCCCATTTGACTATATTAGAACTCTGCCAGTTTCTGCCAGCTGCTGCTCTTGTGAAATGGTGAGCCAGTCAAGATCCTGTATTCTGGATTCCAGGTAAGATTTTTGTCTGGAAATGTAGCATGTGGAAAAGTAAGAAGGACATGTATTTATATTTCATTAGCAGGTAAGTATTAACATACTAACATAGTACTAACATAGCAAATGTTTTTCCTCTACAAAGTGGTTAGAGCGGCAAAACTGACAAAGGTGGTATTTTGAAACAAAAGAAGCATTTTTAAAGCAAACACTGTCATCTTTATTGGTAATATATTACATGTGGATCTAATTTTTGTGAAAATATAGTAGACAGCTGCAAATAATAAAAATAGAAAAACATGTCCACAATGAACAATTTTTATGTGATGTAATTTCAAAAGTATTTGTTTTAAAAGTCTTGTGTATGGCAAAAAGGCTGCTTAGGGTTAAGGAATGTTTGATGAGAAAGTATAATAAGTGTTAGTGTTCATTCATTTTTATTTGGTATCTCAGAGATACTCCCAAAAGAGGAGAAAATAATCTTACCTGCTAAGCAAACTCCATTATAGGATTGGGTTCCTATCAAGGATGATGGGTGGAGAGGGAGCTAGATTGCCAGCTCCATAAATTAGCTGTAGCACTGCTTTGATTTACTGAGAAACTTCAGGGTTACATGCAATCTAGACTGGGATTTTTATTGAAATATTTGTAATTTTTGTAGCTTTGTTTTCAAAATTGTAAATAAGAAATAATTTTCCCTGCTGTTTTTTCCTCTCTCCTTTTTCTCTATTGAGATTTGAAGTGGTTTGAATGAACTTCGTATTCAGAAAACCTGAAGAGGAGGTGGGTGCTTTTTCTGCCAGGAGTAATTGATTTAGCTGAAGTAGTCTTGCAAACAACCTCCTCAGTTGCCTGCAATTGAAGACAAAGTTGAAAATCCCAGCAGTTGGGATAACGCATCTCACCCAAAACGTAACGAGAAAAGGGGTACAGCATGACACAGCTTAGTGCAGCTGTTTCTGGGGCTAACACACACAGCTTTGGTGTCTTAGGTATTCGTGCAAAATATTGCTGCTCATGAATTTTACATAGTTATTTCTACAGTTATGTGCATACCTACAGAAAAGCTTCTGTCCAAAGTTTTGTGCCTTTGGCTCAGTCACAGCAAGGCCACGTGATCAGTCTGGTCTGTCATAGAGGCTGAAAAACTCCCTGCTGAAGTGATTATAGCCTAAGGCAAGTGCCAGACAAAGAATATGACTAGGATTTAAAAGGTGAAAGTAGATATATGCACTTCATAATATTTACTGTAGTATGAATTTGCAAATTTCTAATATTGCAAGCAAACAAAACTGCAGCCAGCCTCATCCATCTCTCCCAATAACCATCATCTGACCCTGTAGGTGCCCCAGTTAGGAACTCTCCTTGCGGTGCAATGCTTCAGGGAGCAATCATGTTTCGTGATGTGGAAAACAGGGGATGATCCAGAGGTCAAAGGCGTTTAGTCTGGCTTCCCAATGCTACACTGTCAGGCCAAGTTTTGTAATATTGTGGTATTCCTGTGCAAACTGGAAACTTCAGAGGAGCCATGACAATGGTGCAGAGAAGGTTTAGAAGCAGAGAATAAGATGCACTGTAAAGGAAGAGAAGCATTAACACAGTCCTTACCTATATAAGGAAAACATTCCTGATGCTAGAGGACTTCTTGGCCTTGAAATAAGACATGTAGCAAAATCCAACAACTTGAAGCTCAGTCTTAATAAATGTTGTCTTACTTCCGTAAGATACATGTTTAGTTATAGTTTGCTGTTAGAGTAACTGAGCAAGATATATTATCCCTCCCTTGCAGGTTTTAAATTAAGATCGCTTAATCTTTCTGAAGGATTATTTAGGTCAGTGACTAATCAGGGCCTGATTCAACATATTTTATTTACAAAGGAGGATTAAATGGATGATATGTCTGAGGAATTTCTTTCACTTGAAAAATAAGCCTAGAAAGAGTGGCTATCTTAATAATCAGCAAACTAATATAATGATTAATTATGTGTATTATTTCCAGAGTCTCTAGCACCTCTTAATTTTAATTTAGATTTTAAAATAGTATTCTCTAATATTGACCATAGAGCAAAAGCCAAAGGCCTAGCTTAGATTCAGAATACCATAAAATTCATGACCTTTGGTAGAGGATCCATTTTGGGGAAAACTAAGAAAGTTACAAATATTTGATGTTCTTTACCAACACAGATTGTCTCCCTGTGTCATAGGAGTTGTAGGATTGGGCTGTGGACACAGACATATTTCACTGGCATTACTTTTTTTGGCTGAACAACGTGAGAAGTTATATTAGTGAAACAATAATTAGAGTACTTTTTTTTCCAGTTTGAATGCCAATAGGAAGAAAGAGATTATGTTGCAATTGAAAAATACATCCCAATCAGTACTGAACCTTTTTGGATCACATTTCAAATGAATTAACTTAGAGTAAATTATTTCAGGCAGAGTATATTAGCAAAAGAAAGAGCTGCTAAAGAGCCATTACCACTTTCCAATCAAATGAGAAACATAACTGAGTACCACCTGTCACAAAGGCAGTACAATGATCCAGATGGTTATTTATCTTCACTTAGGGAGAAAGAATGGAGAGAGGAAACACTGCTGCCAGAATTCGTGTTTTTCCCCTCCCCCCTTTTACCTTCTTGTCAGCATAGTTTCTCTAATTACAGGGAAAAATGTCTTAGGAATAGGTTATATCGATGGGATGTTCCTTTTGATATGTAAAGGTAGTTCATGTCTTTTTTTATTAGTATGAAATGCAGTTTGAGAGGTCCACCTATTACTATTTCATCTTCTAAGACCAGTAAGACAAAAATAGAATGAAAAGGATTTTGGCTGCTTGATAGTGATTTCCCCCCCACCACCCAGGAGCTTAGAAATTAATTTGCTGTTTTACTTGAAATAGAAATAACCTGTAACAAGCTGAAAATAATTTGCAATTTTTAAAAAGGTTTCCCTTCATTAAAGAAATATGCTTATGATAAATATGCACAGTATGAGCATTCAAATTAATGTGTATTGTGCATGCATTTTATTTACCAGTGTATTTGAGGCTCGAGCTTAGACAGGAATCGAGAGAGGGCAAACTGATCTAACCCCAGTCCTTTCTGATTTTGAATATTGTGTGAAATTGTTCACTATGTTGCTAAAATCTACTGGCAACCATGTTAGGTCTGACAGAGTGCAGGTTCTTTTTGGAATTAAGAACGTGGTGAGAGTATTGGACATAGATGTAAATGAATGAATTAGGCTTCAAGCATATTTCTGCTAAGGGGACATTTTGAAGTAAGTAGTTCTCATGTTTAGTTTTGTAACTAACAGCCCTGTGGAGTTCACTCTTGCTTAGTAGCAATTCCCACCCCCTCCATCCTGGTAGAGTGACATATTTTATGGCTAAACTGGGAGATGAGCCAATACTCCCAGGATGTCTTCCTAGAACAGGAATTGTATTCAGAGAAATGACTTAAATAAAGCATTTATTTTAAATTATAGCTATATATTGTTCACAAAAAGGAAACTGTCAGAAAGGTATGACAGTAAGAATAGGAGTGGTACTGGGCCAGTAAGTGATACTGGGACTCTCTGACAGCTTTTATGCACATATAAAAATACACCCATATATATAACATGAGTTATTATACCAGAATGCCTCCTTGGGACTTAGGTGAAGGAAGTACCTGTCACTCTTGATAACTAGGAGGTACCCTTCAGGTAAAAAACCTGAACTCTTATTACAAAGACTTACTAAGAGAAGTATGACTTCTCATGAACTTGAACTCTTTGATTTCTAGGACTTCATTATTGGTGCTGCTTCTTATCACAGATCTATTTTTGTACAAACTTAGCTATGTCGTTGATGTTCCAGACAGTGGGAATCATTTACACCCCTGACCATTTTTATGTCAACCCCAGATAGAAGGGTATATGCCTCCAAAATCTATGGGATATGCCTACAAAGTGCTTTGAGAATGGTCTGAGAATGGCCTTTTTAATGTAATTCAGCTTATATATAAAACTTACACCTTGTGAGCAGCTTTTGAGGAACAAAATCTCTGTTCAATGGGGTTTAACACATTGGCCATGACTCGAGAGAACATCTGAGTTATTGGCTTGCTGCAGGCCAAAAGGGTAAAAGGCAGTTTGAGGAAGAAGAATATTCTTCTCTCAAAGGAGAAGAATAAAAGGCAACTTTTGCTGTCTTTAATTTCTTATGAAAGATGACACCAGGCAGGGATCCAGTCAGTTTCTGACATAAATTCAGAATGTTATTGAACAAGAATATTTCCCATTTTTTTCATTGATATTTGCTTTTAGAGCTTTATCACTGTAAAAGTAAACGTAGACACACTCACTATTTTATTTATCCAATGCACCAGAAATATATATAAAGAAAAAATAAGTCTGACAAATATGCCACAAAATTACTTATTTTTATAGCATATCTTAGGTATTTTTAATCTTACAACTTAAGTGTATCTGCATGTCATGATTTCACACCTTGTGATGAAGTTTCTCCACTCACTGATGATTTGAGAACTCTTTTTTACTTACCCTACATGTACAAAAGCTTGAAAATAGCACCTAGTTGTGTACTAAAAGTTGAAACTGGATATTAAAGCCTGCCCTATCTCAAAATGTTAAAGTTTATTCTTTTGAGATGAGAAATGAAATTACTACTGTAATAGAGTAATACTAACAAATTGCTGGATATGGAAGTATGGCTTACAATCAGATGCAACAGTGAAAGAAGCCAACTTGAAGTAAGGGAAAACAGAATTCAAATTCAATTATAAATCAACTAGAAAATAAATATTACTTTATCTTAATTCTCTTTTTGGTGTGATCTACTGCTAGAATGTCACAAAAACTAGCCTAGTTTTGTTTGATTAAAATAGAATTTTCAGCTAGGTCCTTTACATTCGTCCACTTTGATATGTGCAAAGCCCTTGGCTTTGGAGCTTTTGGATTGAACATTTTGGACCTTTGTGTTGAAGCATGTTTGTCACATCTGTCGAAAGAATGACTTGCACTTCGACTCTGGCTATATTTGTGGCTTTGTAGCTACGGAAGTCTGTCGTGTTTTTACGTGTGTGGAGCAGGATAATACAGCAGAATGATTTGGAGAGGTTTGCTATTTAACAGACCTTTTCCATATTTCATCTATTATTCCATAATGGCGAACTCCTGACTGTAAAGCACTCTGACAAAACACCTTTGCAAAAACAATTACATGGCTGATCCTAACTCTCACTTGGTGGCACATTCAGCAATTCACTTGTAACTCCTGAGCGTGGTGCTTGTGGTCTTGATCCTGTTTTTCACTGTGAAATATTGGGGAATAGTGTCATGTACACAGTACATGAGTTGGTTTTGGGCTTTACTTTTATTATATGTGTCTATGTGGATGAGTGTGTTTTGAGGGAATTTTTTGGGGAGTGAAAGATGTGTAAATGCCATTGAGCTTGAAGAATAGCAGTACCTACTCAAAAAATGCTCTAGGACAATTAGATATTTCTCTAGATATTTGCTCTAGATATTTAGGCAGACAAGACCAAGGCGCTTATACTAATATTCATTGAAATAACTGCCTGTAGACTTTTTGGTCTTCCTGATTTTCATAGGTGGTATATTCACTTTAAATCCCTTTCCTTTAAAGGAGGAAAATCACTTTTAAACACTCTTTCCCAGCTTCTTCATGACTTTCATAGCTTAATTATAAGCTCCTACAAATAGGCCTTTATTGCGCAAACGCTGACACAGCCTTACCTCTAGTGACCTGAATAGCCTCCTATGTTAATTACTGTAGATCTGTAATCATGTTATGAAAATACACATCTGGCCTTTGTTCCAGAATCTGGACCATATCTGTTGCCTGTCTTTCTGTACAGTGTTACATGTATGTGTCACTTTGAAGACCAAATTCTCAGTTGTAACTCAGAAGAGTAGCCCCCTTCTTTTGGCTCTCCTTTCCTTCATACTGCTCCCCCAGCTCCGTGTCTTGCTTGGCTGATGTACAAGTAATTCAGCCTGGAAGATCTCTGGGAGGCTTGAAGAACATGTCCCATAGCAGAGGAAATTGAATCAAATTTAGTGAAGCTGTTTATTGATCTACTTTTAGACTGCAAAGGATATCCAAAATGTAGGGCATGGCCTGCTGCTTTGGCAAGGAAATTAATGTTAACAGGGAGACAGAAGTTTACTTGCTAGTTTTTTTCTCTTAATTGGGTCTCTGTCCGTTTTGATTTTTATGCACACAGGTTTGGATGGGCATGTTTTTTTGGAAGATACACTGGGAAGTGATGAAAATATAAACTTCTCTAGCTCAGTTGTTTTGGTAGGCAATGCCACGCTTGTTCTTAGCAACACAAGAACTGTGGGACTCAAGTTGTTATTCTCATTTGTACAGCAAATTTGGGCTTTGACAATCATTTGCGTAGCTTGTTGGGGTTTTGGTATAAGGTGAATGTAACCACTGAGATGCAGAGCCAGATAGACTAGGAGAAGCCAACTGTGTAGCAGGCTTGAATGATAAAATGGGTTGAAAAAGAGGATAAGACTCTTATTAACCCTGTACTGAAAAATATGGTACTCTAATAGGTTTGTGATTGCAGGTAGAAGGGGATGCTGGGGTTATCGTAGCCGGGAGTGGGACAGAACTCTCTTCTGAAGGTGCTGTCTGTAACTAAGGGTCAAAGACAGGACTGAGTGAAGGATCACTGTTTTCTGGTACTCTTCTGGTGCTGGCTAAATCAAACCTTGGCCCAAGACTGCACTAAAGCAGCAGTGCTGGGGAGCCTGCAGCTGAAGCTTGGCGAGAAGTGCTGAACTTCCGAGCCGTGTCTGATGTTTTCGATAGTCTCACCCGACAGTGAGTGGGGCCGGTCCCTCCGCTCCCCACTCCCGTTCCAGGGCTCTTGGGGTGCCGGTGTGCAGGGGGGAGACGGGCCCGGCCCTGCGGCCCCCGCGGGAGCGGCCGCATCCCGCACCCGCACCCCGCATCCCGTACCCCGCATCCCGCACCCCTCACCCCGCATCCCTCATCCCGCTTCTCGTATCCCACATCCCGCATCCCGTACCCCGCATCCCGCACCTCTCACCCCGCATCCCTCATCACGCACCCCGCAT
>VXAC01005628.1:1047034-1477932 GCA_013399225.1 Rhipidura dahli
TGTGCTGGGCGCCGCAGCCGATTTCTCGGTGCGTGGGGAAACAGGTTGGCTGGCCCCGGTGCCGGGCGATGCTGCGGCGGCGGGAGTGTCTGGGGGCCAGGACGCTCGGGGATGGAGCGGTGTGTGTTTGTGCGTGTGTGTACGTGTGTCCCGCCGATGAAGCACCCTGCCTTCCGCCCCCCCCGCCTCAGGCATCCCCTTCCCCTCGGTACCCCCTCTCTTCGTGTCCCCCTGCCTCCGACATCTCCTTTCTCAGGCTCTCTTGCCCCTTGCTCCCCGGCGGTGGGGCAGCGCAGGGGAGCGAGCACCTGTGGGCAGCCCCGTGGGGATCCCGCTCCGGGGCCGGGCTGGGTCAGCATCTGGAGGTCCCTGATCCTCCTCGCTTGCAGACCGCAGAGAAATCTGCCGAGGGCTGGCACTGACACGCAGGGTCTGCCTCCCGCCGGATCCCGGGCTGTGTTCGTGCTGCCGTGTCGCAGTCTCTTGTGCTCAGCCGTGGAGCGAGTGATCTGGGGGGTCATTGTCGTCTGAGGGGGACGCGGTGCACCGGCTCCTCGGAGCACCGTGTGGCTGCACAGCTCCGGCTGGGCAGCCTTTTCCGTGCAAGTACGAAAGAGATCAGTTGACTGGGGACTTTTAACATCGTTAGATCAGTAGGGACCCTCTTTCCTGCCAAGCCCCCAAACACAGGGTCACAGACACACAGAAGGTTTAAGTATGGGTGTCGATCTCATACTGAGGTTCTGTTTGTGAATGGTGGTTCCTGCCTTGCACAGCAAATCTGTCTGGGGCAGGGAAAAGTCTCTCATGTACACACATAAGTGTCTGACTGTGCGTACACAACCCTGTCAACACACTGCATAGGTCTGTAGAGGCTTTGCTGCTCCTGAAATGGCTGTGTGTTAGCACAGCGAGCTGCACAACATTGACAAAGCTTGAAAGAGACAAATCTCAGCCGCTGCAGGTTGATGAGATGGGCTCCCGGCAAGCCCGCTTTCATAGGGTCTGTTCCCATCCTCTGTTGACGTGGTCCATTTTGCAATCAGGTAGCAGGTTGCTACACAGTGTGAGGCTGTCTCTGGCATCTTCTTTCTCCTGGCAGGGACAGTTTTTCCCGTTGCTTTCTAGACCCCTTTTATGAATCCTACTTCCTATTACTTGCTGCTCTCTTAGAAGGTCCTGTTGCTGTCACTGACAGACGGGTTGCTGAGTTCCTTTCTGTAGAGAGAGAAACAAGTGTAAACCCAGTTTCTATATATAGTTCATGACAGTGATTCCATGAAAGGCTCAGTCCTCAGTGTTTCACACCAGTGCAGTAGCCTTCAGCCAGCAGCCTTCACCCAGCAGCAGTCTCGCCCTTGCTCATTCCTCGCTGGTCTGTGTGCTGGTCTCACTTTGTCAACCTGTGTTGTCTCTGTGCGATGGCCACGGCACAGGGAGCCACGGGAGTCAGCTTTCAGAAGGCACAACGTGCAGGATTGCCTTGGACTGTCTGGCTTTAAATTTTGTTTCTCCAGGGCTGTGCCCAGAAAAAAAAAAAAGCTATTGCTGTGGTTGAGAGGACCAAAGAAGATAGTATTTCTTGTGTGCTTGATGCAGGGACAATTGTCCCTTGTTCCCTCAGGAGCCCTGCTCTGGTGCAGTACCTCTCTGCAGAGCTGGAGGTCCCTGCCTGTAAAGCTGTAGATCACTGCTTTTGCTTGCTAAGTTCGTGTCTTGGTTCCCACCTCCATTTACTATAGCTAACTAGTTCAGTTGTGTTTGCTTCAAGCGGGGAAGTGAGACTTCAGTACTCCGTGTAATGTGTATATCGTGGCACGTCATCTACCCCAGTACTCAGACTCTTGCTGTTTCTGAGGGGGCCTGTGCAGCTCAACAACACAACATTGCTTTCCTGCCACAACGATGGCAAAGGCACAGCTCTTTCGGGATTGCTGGGTTCTGGTGATCTGGTTTTCTCAGTGGTCAGGCAATAAAGTGTGTGTATGTGCTGTGGCAGTCTCAGCCTGGCTCATGCTTAGGGCACTGCATGTGGTGAGGCAGGAACGCCTTTTGCATGCTGGGATTCTTGTACCTGGAGTCAGGGCAGAGTTCAGGGAACAGAGGTGCTAACTAATCGGTGCTAAGATCTGTTAGTCTGGGAGGTAATGTTGTGGCATACCTGTTGGGGACTTCTGTTTTGGGGATCAATCCTCATCTTGATTGGAAACAAACAGAACAGGAATGCAAGCTGTAAAATGAATGCAGCCTGTTCCCAAGTGTTGCCCCAGTTCGGTGGGTTCTGGGTATGAACAAAAAGGCTTCTAGCAGAGCTTGTTTCCTTCAGGGGTTAGTCTGGGGGCTTTGGTATGTGCAACAGAGTTAACTTTTTTCTTTTTTTGAGAAATTGTAATCCACTATATGTTTTAATTTTTATTTCTAGTTATGAGAATATAGTCCTTAATTAATTTTATCTTCTAATGGTGCTCAGAGATTGTGAAGCCTCAATAAAAATTTCCATCAAAATCCCACAGTCTGTACAAAGTGGAATCTACTTTTAATCTAGTGTTAGTCATGTGTTACTGATTTATTATGCAAGCTTTTAATTGAAAACCCCAATTTCTACCAATCTGAAAACTAAGACAGCACATTGTTGCCTGTGCTTCTGAGGAATTAAACAATTTCCCTGGCAGTTTCCTGCTCCTTTTTTTGAAAACAGGTCTTGTACAGAGACAACAGTCTTGTTAGCAGTTGTGCTATTTTTTTTTTTTTTGCGGTGTGGACAACTTTTGGTTCAAATTATTAGAAATCTATTGCTAATTTACTATAAGTGCAATATTTTGTAAATATATGAAAAAGGAAATTGTTCACCTGGAAACAAATTGTTGAACCCACTCTTGGAAATGCAAATATGGTCTTAATTTGTATTGTTCAGTACATATACTAATATGGTAACAAAATGCAGTCTTGTATGCTTTCAGAATCATCTAGTGATTTATTTATCAGTCATCGAGTATATTTTTTTCAGCGATTATTCAGAATGCTTTAAAATAGTTGTGAGTAATTGAAAGATTTCTGAGGAATCACCATTTGTTTACAGAATAGGGGAAACAATCTGCAGACCTTTACAAAGGTCTTTTGTTGATTTCCTAGCAAAGAACTAAGTATTGCCAGTTTGTTTGTGTACATGTATACCTGATTGCATGCAAATTATTTTGAAAATTGTTGCTTTATTGTGATTTTATTGGCAATTTATTCATAGCACAAGTTGTTCATATTTGTTCCTGTACATTCTGGATCTCTCATATGCAAGTCAAAATTGGCTTTTACAATAGGGTTGTTATTTGGTAGAAGTTTGATATTTCAGATATAAGGACGATGTGAAGAAAAAGTGTAGATATTTTTGCTAACTATGTTTATGTTTGGCATGTCATTTTCCTGTGCTCTCTGAAGGCAGCAGTCAAAACCCTGTATGGAAAGTGAAACTGACTTTTCCTTTCTAAGTTCATGTTCTCTCACCCTCCTCATTCACTCTTAACTTTTTGTTGCATTTATTTTTAAATTTATTGTTCAAATCTGGCAGATAGAAGGCCTTAAAGCATGACATTGCTGAGCTCTGTGTGGATACTGCATACACATGCACTAGAGTTATGATGTGTATGCTCTAGGTAAGACAGTGCTTGTATCAAGAGCACTCTTGCTGCTGTGAATGGCACGCAGCTATTGCTACTCAGGACTCCATATGTGGGAGAATGGTATAGCAAGATCTTGGGAAGTAACTATTTTTAACGTAGCAGGTGAGTGTGGGAAGCTGCTCACACTAACAGGCCAAATTCTTTTGCTTTTGTTAGTGCTGAGTGGGACCTCAGATGAGACTTGCAGATGAAATGTATTGCTCATTGTGAGAAGGAGTGTCAGAGCCTTACCCCATGGTTTGTATAACAGTACTAATTCCCAGTTCACTTCTCCAGCATTATAACAACACTTAAGGAGACTTTATAGAGACTGCAGGAATGCTGTGATACTTCTGGAAAAGTACAGAATTACATTTTCAAGACAAGAGTGCTGAGATAATGGCACCATTGAAAAGAAAACCCTAAAACTTAATTGTAAGTATAAATTTCAGATTGAATATCTGCTCTTGGTATTTTCTTTTTTACTGCCTGATTCCAAGTTCTAAATTAAAAGAAAAAAACCCTAATTTTTCCCAGCATATGCTAGAAAGAAGTGAAATAACAGTCACAATCAGATATTTATTTAAGCTCCCAAACTCTCCCTTATATTTGCCAGTGTCACAGTTAAAAAAAGATACATCTGGATCATATGGTGTGCTCTGGTTTTTCTGTTTAAGAATAATTGGCAGCCTGATACATTTGCACAGAAATTAAAAATGTATGATTGCTGTGTGGAAATCATCTCACTTTGATGCATCTATGTCTTGTTTGACTTCTTCCCACGAATCCTACTTGTTAAATATATGCTTTCAATTTCCTCTGCTATTAATTGTATATTCTCTCTACTTTTTCCTTTGGAAAAAAATTAGAATGAATTCTAAAACAAAATGCTTCCACTGACATCTTTTAATGCTTCTTAAATAAGTAATGTTTACAGTTTCAGTGGATGAGAGGGTTTAAGCAGGTGAGAGAATACTTAATCCACTCTGAAGCATCTAAGACAATTAGTTGTGTGTCTGATATGAGAAGAGAAAACCATTGGCATTGAATGTTCCTTTCATATGTTCAGGTCTGCCTTGTAAAAAACCCAGACTAGTGAGGAATCACATCCATGTGACTCCTTTTGCAATAATAATGCCATTTTGATGTCATACAAATTGATGTGTGGCACTGAAGCACTGAATGTGTTCACACAGTTTTCAGTGTTGGTGCAGTTTGAAGGTTCTTCTCTTGAAATGAAAAATAAGTGTAGCATATTTAAAGATAATTAAAATCCACCCTTGTTCTACAAGGTTGTTTATTAGGATAGGCAAGGTGAAAGTTGGAATAGATGATAAAGGCTATTACTAAAAATAGAAGAAATGGCTTGGGGAAAAGAAAAAGTTGCAGGGTGAAATGAGGGTAAATGAAGTATGGAGTTCTGTGCAAACTTGGAGAATCGAGGGCATTATGGCTGACTGATATGAAAGGCAGAAGGGAGCTGACTAAATTTAATGAGCAAAGAAGTGTAGGGACAGAAGCAGAAAAACCAGAGCTTTTGCCTCCTTGTACAGCAGGCACAAAATAGTATCGTGAATCCTGAGTCTTCTGTGTGTTTTTTCCTACTGTTTTCCTACTTAGATCCTTTCCACTTTGTTTAATTAGGTATTGTGAGACATTGCAAAGTTTGTGAAAGATAAGGTCAAGATTTGCAAGATCTCAATTTTAATCAAACAGACCAGGAACTTGCTGCAAAAAAACCTGACGTATTTAGGAGTAACATATTTAGGAGAAATGGAGTCTGCAATTTACGTGAGCTAGTATTTGCCATTTGTAAGGTGTCAGTTGATTAGTGCAGTACTATATGTGTATTTTGAGAAAAAATTACCGATTATAGAACAATACAAGAAAAACAAAAGCGAGCATGGGCCTAAAAATACGAAAGAACATTTGAAGAAACTGGGATTCCTTAGCCTGGAGACACACGTTTGGTATGTAAAACTGCTGCAAAAACAATCAGTTTCTTTCTTACATCTGTACTGAATAGGAAACAAGGGAAAGGTTATGGGCCAATATTAAAAGCACGTTAAGGAAAGCTGTCTAACGCTAAGAGTAAGGTAGTAATGGAACAAATTGTCTGGTGTTTTGTGGAATCTATTATCCATCTGCAGGAATAGGTAAGACAATTACTGCTGCTTTAGAGCTGAGTAATGGACTAGCAGACCTCACGAGATCTCTTCCTGTTCTATCATTCTGTGAAAAGAGCTCACTTTTGTCTTTTTGGCACAAGTATGTTATAGATGGATGACAGATTAAGTGCAAACTGAGGAGAAAGAAGTAGTTTATCTGGATTACAAATGTTGATACCCTCTGTTGAGTCCATCTAAATAGTTAATTTGCTATAAACATACACATTTACTATAAACATATTCAGAGTTTCTTGCAATGCTGGATGCTCACTGTTCATCCATTTTGTTCCAAGCAGGTTTTAAAATCATACAAAAACATAAAACGCAACAGTATTTACTAATTTGTGTCTGCAAAATTCCAAGCTAAAATGTAGATTTTTAAGTCTTTGTGGAATCCCCTTGACCTTTTAAAGAGTGTAGGACTCTGTCTGTATCAATGGGGCTCCAAGAAGTTCCAGGACAAGTTTCCTTGTGAGCAATTACTTTGTAGCTGTAACACTCAAAAATGCCAGAAAATATTACACATTTTAGTAGTTTTTTGGAGAGAGATTAATATAATTTTGCACCTTTTTCTGTAAACTTTTATTAGGAGTAATCAAATGCTATAAATTAAAAGTACCATTGATCTGAAGCCACTATTCTGAGGAATTGTTCCTGATACCAGTCTCTAGCAATTGCACTAGATGCTCTCATAGTCTCACTGATAGTCACTGAAACTATGTGAAGATGGAAAAAAGACCCAACCCTGCTATTAGAGCCTGGCAAGAATAGAAAATAGATACTTAAACTGTAATTAGCCTGGCAAAAAATGTATTGAAGTCAAGAGCAAAATGCCAGGTCTTTTCTGGAGAGAAGATGGTATGTACATGTAAACTTCCCTTTCAACATATGAATGTACACAGGGCTTTTGCTTTAGCAATGAGCATGCATAAACAAGAATGTGATTTCATGTCAAATCTGAAAGCTTTTACGTTCTGAATACCATTGAAAAGTTTGTGGTGATTGTGTGATATCAAGGATGTTCATAGTGTTGTAAATATGAATAGGAAGTAAAGGCACTATGAGGGAGACGGTGTAAATTTTAAGTGCTTTACGTTTTTTTTCAGTGGTACTGACTGGTCATCTTCCCTTTTTTTTCCCCTATAAAATCAAAGAATAGCATACACAGGGGAATAAAAACTTCAGGATTGTTCTTTTCTCTTAAGGATTTTAATTTTGGGGTTCAGGAATATGACACTGGTAAGTTTGAATAATTGGATTTATGACTGTAGAATGCAAATTAGAAATGAAAAAGGGATGCATCATATTGATGTGCTTAGTGTTTATAAAGGTCAGTAAAATTTTCAATTTTGTGGTTTTCTTAGTAGACTGAAGCATCAAACTTCTGAAGGTGAATCTATGTAATTCTGTAAAGCTATATTTATATTGTAAAATGAAATAGAAAAAAAAAGTCATTCCTGTGTAACATCTCCTAGATCTGGTTGGACCAATGATGCAGTTGACAAATATATGCTAGAGTGTATCTCTAGAAAGAGGATTTTGGTTTCAACATCCATCCATCTATCCATCTGTTTATCTGTATCTTTGGAGCCAAACATCAACCCAGTCAGTCACTTTGTTAAATTTCCTCCCGAAGTAAGATATAGATTTTGCTTTTTTTTTTTTTTTTTAAAATCTGGAAATGCATAATGAAAACATACAGGAAGGTATGAAAGCTTTTTATCTGGAATGAAGCAGGATAATGATGTCTCAAATCAGCTCAAATAAATTGCCAAAAGTCCCATTTGATGATCAGTGAAGTGTAATGGCAGATCTAGAAATGTGCATCTCTTTTCAAGACCTGACTCAGTAGAATTGAAGACATTGTTCTCATCCTTGTTTGTTTAGGTGGTCTGCCAATCTCATAAGACAAAGCCTGCTACAACAACTGTAAAACAAAATTGAATCTTGGGCTTTTAGGTAAATCAGTAAATTATATTTTCTGCTAAACGTAGGAAATTGATACTCTTTATTTGAACTGCAGCTAAGTGATGGTAATGATGAGAATTGGAATGATGTGTAACCACTTAATACTGCTCTGGAGGTTTGTTCTTTACCTTGGGACTCAGGGTTGAGCTTATAGGTGCACCATTCCCAAGGGCTGCTAAATAGCCACTCAGGAGTGGTTGAACCACTACAGTCCTTACTAATAAAAGATTTCTCACCTGTTCTGTCCTAGCGGGTAATGGATAAAGTTTGTTATCATCTACTAAGAAAGCAGAAATGAGATTGCACAACCAGCATCTCAAGTGTATTGATGCAAAATTGAAAAAAATTGCAAGCTTATGATCTAAAAACCCATAAGGAAGAAGATATATTCTCCTGCTATACTCTATGGTATGAAGAATGTACCAAAAACTAGAATTTCATGTTGCCTGTGGAATAGTGGCCATTCATCTGCGTTTGAATTCATGAAAATGTGGATAACCTGTATCCATTTTCCTAAAAATGCTTTAAGCATTTCTTTTAATCATTTTTGTGACCTATCTAAGTAGTTCCCAAAATAGAAACAGAGTGTCCCAGAACAGTACATTATCGTGTCAGCAGAAGGGATATTATATGTATTGGTATTTTAAAAGAATTTATAGAATAAAATTAGTTCCCTTCTGCCCCTTCATCCTCAAGTTTGTGCAGCAGTTGCTGCCATCTTAATGCTCAGAAACAACTTGGTTTCCAGTTCTTTTGAGACCATTGCTACTTCATTTGAGATTTGTATCTTTCCAAGGTATCATCAGCAAGTCAAATCTTCATGCAGTGTCTGCAAGTCTGCTCTGCACTGAGAGTTTAACACGCTTTTACTTTTTTTCAGTAAATTGCATAACTTGGATTGTAACCCATATTATCCATCTCCTTCAATTAGTGTTATCCTTTCCCTTTATTTGAAGAGAAGATAGAAATGCTCAAACATAAGACTTGACTGACTGTCTAATTGTCTTTTAGAAAGCTTCCACTTTATTATGTTTTCCTCTTTATGACTGTGCTATAGTGAAATACTTAACTATGTCCACTTGTTTTTATTGCAGCCTTGTAATAACTTTTGAAATTAAATGTAGCAATGAGCTGTTAAAACACTCATAAAACTGTGTTTCATACTCATCTGAGAATCTTCTCATGAAAATTCTAATAATAGGTGAATTTCATGTCTTTTTTTGGAAGAAGCATCTGAATCATTTCAGATTAGGTGAATATGCTCTCAAAAATAGCATTGAGCAGTGCAGAAGCCTTCATGCTTATCCTCACCAATTTCAGAAAAAGGATTTTTTTTCTGTAGTGATCTGTATGGATTTCCCCATCAACATCAAATGTGCCTCTTGCTTTTGGAATAACCCCTCACCCCCAGTCCTCATCTTGTAGGGGAACGGATTGAGAAAAACCCTGTTGTGGAGTAAGCCCTAAAAACTCACGTAACTTACATGGTTTTGTCTGAAACAATGTAGGCAGAGGAAGGCTTTTAAATGATCTTTTAAGGAAAAAGGCCACATTCAGCTATAGAGAGGATGCAATGTTTATTAGTGATCTATAGTTTGTGTAGTTTGATTGTGTTCATTTCACTTTGTCTTATCTAAAAGTTCAGGGCTTTGTATCTGCTGTATCTGAATTGATTGACTTTGGCCAGCAAATGCATGTACATTTTTTTCTATTTGCCCATCCATAACCCCAGGTAAATGAGAAGTTTCTAAACGTTAGCCAGCATTGCTCCAAGCAACACAACTGCAGATGCCTCTGGAGTCAAGGCCAGTTGAAAAGAAACAAGGAACTCTTCACTGAATATTTGTGAACTCGGATTTGTTTTCCCCAATTCTCTGTCCAGCGCTCGCCCAATCTGGGCAAAACCAACAGAAGCAGCAAAGCCCTTTTTGCCTTGATAAATACCAAGCTGCTGAAGAATGTGCATGCATTACCAAGGGGCGCTGCCGAGAAGCCAGCCTGTGGAGGACAAGAGACGTTTTTGAGAACTGGTATCTCCCCAGCACCCATGATGAGGGGTTTGCCTTGGGCTGGCTTCTGCCACAGAAACTGTGTTCCAGTAGCAGATATGATGGGATTGTACACGGTAGAAGGATTAGAGCTTGCAAACCCCAGTGCATTACAGCCAAACAACACCAAGTCCCAAAGCTACCTTACCCTGCCTCCTTCCCCCAAATTTCTCCACAAATGTGAAACTTGTTAATATATGTATGTCTATGAAAAATGTTAAGCTAGAGACAACAAACAGAACTTCATAAAATAATCTTTTGAAGAAAAATATGGAAATATTGAAGGCATCTAATGAAAGTTACTACCAAAACACGTGAACGTGCAAATGTGTAAAACCTGAGTATATTTTTTGTTTATTTTTCTGTGAGTGATTCAGATTTACACAACCCAGCCTCTTACACATTCATATGACTTATATGTCTTGAGTAGTTCAGCACAAAGAATGTAGGTTTTGATGATGCATCCAGTGTAGGATCTGAGCAAGTCTGCTGGGATAATAGTGTTCTTGCTCTGAAATATTTTTTTTTAATCTAAACTGTAGAACTTATGATTCCAAAAGTGGTCTGGCATTAAGACAAGCTCATAATTTACAAATTCTGAGTAGTGTTTCAATGGCAATATTAGAAATAGGTATCTCTGCAAAACCAATTCTTGGTGAATCACTTACTAAAATTGCTAACTATGACACTCATCAAAAGTTATTAACTATTTAATGCTTATTTGTTTGTGTCTGTCTTCTGCCTTGGATTGCATAAAAAAGGATGGCTGTACAAAAATCCTGATGCGAGGTAGAATCAGAGCCTTCTCTTCAAGTCCCTTAGTTGTGTGTGCTGACCTTGAATAAATGCAAGGTAGGTTTACCTTTGAGAAAATTGGGCTAATCCCCTTTGTGCTTGGCATCCCACAGTAATAAACACAGTAAGAATAAAGAATATTAAAGCATGGATAAGATTCTGCAAAACCTTTATGTGGTTTTATTTTATGTTTATTTGTATAGGAAAAAGATTGTGTGAACTTTTTGGGATGAAGAGTGTGGTTTCCTTCTGAGTGGCTGCAGGGTCTCTTACTCACTGTTCCTGTCTGTGACTGGCCTGTCCAGGGGCTGGGACAGTGCACATAGGAACAACAAGCCTGTTCAGTAGCGTGATTGCAAACAAATACATCTCTGGCAATGCAAAAATCTACTTATTTTCTCTAAGTTTGTTACTCTCCAGACTGCTCATGGAAATTACTGAGCTATTGTAGCAGGACCATTATGACTGTAATCACATAAAGTGCTTGCTCTAAGAGTTCAAATAATAAAAGTTATAAATTGTGAATGGACAGAATTAAAAATACCTCTCAATTTGTACTTTTTAAAATTTTTTTAGAATAAGAAAACTTCTAATTTGCATGCACAACAAATAGCAAATTTTATGGATTAGGGCAAGTGCATTTTTAGGGATATGACAAAACAGTTTTGAGCAAAAAAAGGATTTGATAGATGGTGTCTGCAAACTGTAATATCATATTTTAAATGTTTGCAGTTATAGTACAGTTTTTAATTACTCATTCCTAAGACTGGGTCTAATTCTTCTACTGATACATTTTATATAGGAAAATAATACCAATTTATAGTTGTTATGATTTATTTACTTTTTCTTTAGTTTGCTTTTTTTTTTTTAACGGTTCATAATGAACTGATTATTTTCCTGCTAACATTGGATATTTCTCCAGCAGGCTTTTCTTGTATATTTAGAAAGGGGTTTTTTTCTGTGTCTGTGCATGCAAATATGAAAACATGTTTAATTCTAATGGGAATACTTTTTAAAATTTCTTCCTGGTGACAAATAAGCAATTTCATTGGATGATTTCAGCTTTCAAGAAATACAAGACTAAGTAGATTTTCTGAATACTGTGGTTTAGTACTTGTCATAGTCCATTTCACAGAACCATAGAATGGTTTGGATTGGAAGGGACTTTAATGATCATTTAATTCCAACCCCCTGCTATGGGCAGGGACACCTTCCACCAGACCAGGTTGTTCAGAGGCCCATCCAACCTGGCCTTGAACTCTGCCATGAACTGGGGCATCCACAGCTGCTCTGGGCAACCTGCACCAGTACCTCACACAGAATCATGGAATTATCTAAACCCCAGCTTTGTTCTGAGTTGGCAAATGCTGGACATTTCCTATTGACCAAACTTCTCCAAGGCACTGAAATCACATTGAGATTTATTACAATATTTTAAGCCTTAAAGCAGCTTCCAAGAAGTGTTAGAAATGGTTGTAGAACCAAAAAAAAAAAAAAAAAAAAAAAGTAGTTTTCCTTTTTCCTTTACTTGGAATGGGAAAATGTCTCAATCCACAGTCAGCAGCATGGTTCCTTTACACAATCTCAATTTTCAATTGTTTCATTTTTTCATTTTTATCCTGATTGGTGTGGATAGGAATACACTGATAAAGTTTCTACTATTTGGGAGTGCTAAATTACATAAGTGATCCAAGTGTGAATATAATGCTAGCAGCAAGAAATTATAAAGAAAATTTAGTATCAAATCATAATTGTTAACTTTTTTGCTTCTGCTATAATCTTGCGATCTTGTAGCTTCAACACCAAGAAAACACCAATATTCTAGTTATTTATTTGAAAGTTTAAAAAAAACTAGGCAAGATTTTGGCTGTCATGGAAAATGTGAAAACATCAGTCTTGATAATCTGGAAGGTAAATATCATCCTCTGTGTGCTTCTTTCTGTATCATTTTTTGAGGCAATACCTTGATTTTTAGGCTGTCAATATCCTTTGTCTGGAACAAACTTGCTCGAGTGGTTTTCTGTCCTCTGTCTAGGATGCTCATTGTCCAGGATATGCCTCTTTCCCCTGCTGTGCTCTGCTCAGGCATTTCTTCCTGCTCTTCTGTTTGTTGTGCTGCACACAAGTGTGTGTCTCAGAGTTAAGTGGCTGCTGATGGGGACTCAATTTAAAAAGATGTAGCAGAGAGCCTCCTGCACATGGTTTTGTTTTTTTTTTTTTTTTTAAAAAAACCCCAAACAAACAAAAAACAAAAACCAAGGAGAATACTAGATACTATCTGACCTGTCCACAGCTTTCATGGGGTAGTGACAGTCACCATCTGGCATGGCCTCAGATAATGTCATTGGTGATAGCCCTGAGGGCTGGCAACCTGAGACTGGGCTTTCCCTGGGCTTCCAATTTCTGGACTGTAAAGTCTGGATCAATCACTATTTCCTGACTAATGGGGAAATAAGTTCTGTTCAAATTAAAGCTCTGTAGATTAGGAGTTGTTCTGATAATGAGGCAATTCAGGAGACAGAGGGTGTGATACTGTGAAAAATAAAGAATAAAAAGTGAATACTGAATAAACCAAACTACTTCATTATAGCAGAAGTAGTAAATTTCAGTAACATTTATCAATTACTAAGTTAAAAAGGAGAGAAACTTTTAGAGTTCAAGTGTAGATATTACAATGATGAAGGATATTTTGGAGGCTATGCATGTAAATAGGTTAAAAAGGAATTAGGTAATTGACTACAATGATCCTAATTCAACAGATGCAATCACCAGCTTAGGAAAACTTTAAACTGCTGATCACCAGAATGAGGGACTGAATACCAGAGGAAAGACCATTTACTAGTTCCCTTTCTTTCCTTGTACAATAAGAGCCAAACAGTGGGGAAACCTGAGGCAAGATACTGGATTTCAAAGATTTCTGTGGTTCTGCTTTTGTTTTCCTTCCTGGTGTCCATGAAATAGGGTTTGTCTTTGTTAGCTTTGCAGGGATGGGTTATCTCTCAGATGCTTCTGTCTAAAAGGAATCAATTCTCTTTGGTCTTACCACTGACTCATTTACCTGTAAATGAGATAATTTAAAAATAGCAGGTGATCCAAAATCAGTATTTACTTTCTTGTGCCAAAGAGTTAATTTTATTTCTGATCAGTTACATTTTTTTGTTGAATTGGATATTTCAGGAGAAAGATGGTCCTGACTGAGAAGTCCCAACCATAGGAAAATGCAGAACTTGTCGAATATTTTAGTAGTGAGCAGCAGTGACTTGGGAGAGGTCAGTCAGACTGTGTTCTTGCTCAGCTCAGTAGCAAAGGAAAACTGGCCTGCTCTACATGTGCATTCTCATTTCATACAAACTAATGAGTCATCTACATGTGGATGTCTTCATGGTCTTGTGAACCCAGTGTCCTTCCCCAAAGCAACTCCCTTTGCTGAATTTTGGGAGTTTTGCTAAAGCCATAGCTCCCCGGTTGTTATCACAGATCGGATCTTTGAAAAATCCAGGTTGCTGTCAAGAAGGTTTTATGATCATTGTGAGTGTGCTGCCCAGCAATTTGTAGGTTTCAGCTCTGACAGGGCTTGCTTTGTGTAATAAATAAAATACTTGTTTTTTACACTGGGCGAAGTTTATTCTTTTACAGATTCAGTTATGAGCTTCGGAGGAGGGCACAAGGCTGCCACTGAGCCAGGAACAATCGTTGAAGGAGCTGGTGATGGATGCCAAGAGCTTTCACTAAAACTGTGTTAATGTCAGACTATGCTCCTGGATTTTGCTGGGGCCAGCTGTGTGTAATTCAGCTGATGGGCCCTAGATGGTGTCTGGCTTGTCTCTGCTGCTCTCTGCGCTTCCCTCGTGTCTTCCTTGCCAGTTTCGCTTGGCAAGTGAGGAGAGGAGAGGGCATTGTGTGCATGGTGACAGCACATGGCTCTTGCGATGTGAAACCAATCTTGTAGAGTTTCTGGGAGTTAGGAAATTGGTTAGTTTCGAAGATCCCCACTATTTTTGGTGCTTCAGTGTTTGGATACTGAAACAGCCAAGTTTTCGGTCTTCTGTTACTGTGCAGTTTCATGTAAGAGCATCCTGGTCTGTACCATCAAGCCATATAGTCATGCAAACTCTTGGAAAGATCTGTTTTTCAGATGCATAACCACTTATTATGTTGGAAAATCAGCAATTGTTTTTATGTATCATTTTCACAGTAATACTGCGTGCAAAAATATATCTTCAGATGGATCAGAAAAGACACAAAACGAGGTTTCTAATTTACACCACTGAAAATAGTAAAAAAATCTAAAATTATTTAAGAACATTTAAATTATTTAAAACAGTGTTCAGAGACGCTAGAATAAAAATGGAATGCTCATATCTGTAGTAAGGCGATGTTCATGAAACATTTTCCTTGCAGGACAGGGTAAAATTAGATGCTGTGTTGAAACATTCATAAGGAAATCTAATAAAATATTTTCTGTGTCAGGATTAAGGAATTACATTTTCAGTTTTGGATTGCGTTTTGCTGAGAAATAAAACTTATATTCTATTTTAAAGGTTAATTTTCAGGTTTGGAAGTTTGGGCTTAAAAAAAAGTCAAATATTTTACCAATATTTTGATCTCAGTCTCTAGGTTTGGATCTAACCTATAATAAAAAAATGTCCACATACAGAAGGTTTCCCATACATATTTTTTGTTTAATGAGACTGTAAGACTTGACAAATTTTATTTAGGAAGGTGCAATGCATTGTAAAGTGATTGAAACCAATGAAGTTGCCTAAGATTAATATTAAAAGCTAAAAATAGGATTTCTCTCTCTGGAGTATTTCTGTAGTAGTTTTATAGTCAACACAAACATATCTTAGCATCTTGTTTTCATACGCAAACATCTTCATCTTTTTCCTTTTGTTTTCTTTTTTTTGTCCATTTCTTTGGTTCTCTCTTTGTCCATTGTGCCCCACCATCATGAGCACGTTATAACTTGGCATGATTATGTATATGATTTTGTACAAAACTGGTTTTCGAGTCCTGTCACCTGAGAACTGCAGTGGCCACAACGTGAAATTAACTTAGAGACTCAGGATCCTAATCACTGGGTTTTGTGCTGCTTCAGCTGTTGGCATTTTCAGCCAGCTAAACCAGGTCTGTGTTACTTGCAGATGTGTGATAGAGCAGATGGGTGGTTCAGTTCAGGATTCATTCAAAGCTGAGAACCCAGCTGGGAGCAGAAAAAGCAAGAAAGCCTTTTCATATAGTACATGGATACAGAGAAGACGGGATCTAGCTTCTGAAATTTAAAGGATATGTACACAAAATTTCAAGAAATTTTGATGTTCCTACTGAGATGTCAAAAAAAGATGTGTAACTAGGTTTGGTGTAGTATTTTCACTAAGTTAGACTCTTGGGAAACTTACCTGATTAAAAGCCCCACAGAAACAAACCAACCAAACAAACAGGAACCTAACAAGCATTTTAATGCTGTAATTTTCAGACAAAATAATGTAAAATTGACACTGATCAATATGTTAGTGCCTATACAGCCACCAAATCTAATCTTGTTTTCCTATTCAGTATACCTGCAGTGTTACACTAATGAATGAGACTAGATCTCTTTTTTGGTGGAAAGTATCTAAAAATCTAGCTGTAAACAAAGATTAAAATAGGCTATTTAACTAAAGTGACCTAAAAAGCTCATTTAAATAATGTTTGTATGAATTTTGTTATAAGTTTATCTGGTTTGGTTAGGGCATGGAACAAAAGGGCAGAACCTGGAGAAACAGAGCCATGCAGATGAGATGCCGGCAGCAAAGTCTGCTGTACATTTGGTTAGTCAAATGCTCAAAGTTGTTTATTCCTCTAGGTACCTTTTAGCTTTCATTCCCTTCAGCAATGCTGAGTCTGTTCTCAAACTGTACTTTCTTTGTGATCCCTCTAATGGGGTAATTTCTGTTACTGGTTTTCTTTTGGAGGAGACAAAAACCCAATTCTCTCATTTACTTCTTTCTATGTTAAAGATGAGCATAGGCTAAAATAGGAGTGCACTCTCAAAGGTCCATTTATGGCTTGAGAACATCTGGCTCACTATTATGTGAACAGACTAATAAGATATATGTGAGATTCTAGGTAATTAGTATCTGTATTTCATAATTCAGATTCTTTACAGAGCGTAGAGCTTTTTCAGGTCGTATTTCTGAAGCGTAATATCTGAATTGCTGCTATGATTTGTACTGGCTTCCAAAATGTCTTATTTTGGGCCTTCTAAAACAAGGAGGAAAAAAAGAAGTGTGACTCTTTTTTTACCTCTCAGTATTCCCATAAAGCATTGGTGATGCAGTTGCAGTTTCTCTCCAGCACCTGTGAAAGCACTTGAGCACATCTCCCAGTTCCAAGGTGAATAACTGATCCACCCCAATGAATTGCAGCTGGACCTCCTAGTATACCTTTGACAGAAGATGGGGATTGGTGGTATGTTATAGAGGTTTCATGAGGCTTCATGTTGCATTGCTGAAGTTTCATGTTGCTGCAAAATGTATTGAAAAAGTTATTTTCTTGTTAATTTGCTTAATTAGTTTTTTTTACTGCATTGAACTTCATCCAGTTCCTATTATAATTGGTGGAACTTCTCACTGAAGCCCTATAGCATAATTGAATGCTTTATGTATGTATCAATCTGTAAGGCTGGTTTGTGTTGTGGTTTGTTTTTTTTTTTTTTTTGGTGTGTGTGTGTTTGGGTTTTTTAAATAGTTTTTCTGTATTTTCTTTTTTGCAGGTTTTTGTTACATGAGGGAATGTCCTGTTAGAACTATAATTTTTAGAGCAGTTAAACAAGACCAGTCTACAGAATTTCACAGTAGTGCATTATTTGGCCAGTCAACTGTAGGGGTTCATTCTAGCATCAGATTTCTCTCCACACTTAAAAAAAAGTAAAAATACACTTATTTTTACATTCTTTCATCAACTACTTTATGATCTGCATCAGGAGAGCATAGTGAAGCCTTCCCACTGTTCATAGGCTTCCATCTTGATCTACATGTACTTGATTTCATAGAGATCACAGCCTTCAGTTAGAGTTGACTGTAAATATTTTGAAGAACTTGATCATGGGCTGGGGATGATCAGGGTGGCCTAAATGGGGACAATCAGAAATTGCTGGCAAAGAAGGGGGATGGCACCCATGCATTATCAACTGTATTAAGTTATAGTAACCTATTTCTAGATGGCAGAAATTTAATACTTTGACTCTAGGCAAATTTTTAACTGAAAGGAAGGGGCAGCATTTCCAAGTTACCAGTATACACTTTTTCCATGCTTAACGTGTTCATAAGTTTACTTTTTAACTGATACGGTTTATTTTGCCGTTCATAATTTGACACCAGCTTACTGACTATTGTTTCAAAATAGAAATGAAATGGTGGTTTGCTTATTATTTTCATAGGGAAAATGTGATTTTTTTCCTGGCCGAAATATCAATACTTTAGAGGAAAATAATCTTTGCCTACTGAAGGAGCGTGTTCACTTAAGGAGACAGAATTTTCTCCAGCTGGTTATGATCAGAAAATCGAGTTAATAGTCTTTTTCTCCCCCTGGAAAAGACTTGTTAAGGTTGAATGACATAAAGTTTCTGAAAATAGGGCAACTGTTATTAGAATAAATGACAAAAAATGTAGTGAAAGACATTTATCATCTGAATAATTTATTTTTGCTTGGAGGCTTACTTATATTTAGTCTCTGTGTTATAAATATCACAGCTGTAATAATTTTTTTGGTAGAAGGATCACAGCAGTAATAGTTCTGATACACTAGTAACTAGCTTTGGGCATATTTCCCAGCAACTCGTTATAAAATTTAGATGACCGGATATGAAGATGGACATTTTTGTAATGTTGCTGAAGTAATTTTGATGCTCACTGAGTTTTATTGACATCTGATAATCACCTGAATATGTATCTTTATCCCCTTGTTTTTAAATGTTATGTCCATTCAAAAATACTTCCAAATTTAATTTTCTTGAGAAATTGTAAAGCCTCATATAAATCCCTGCAGCAATGTTTTATGATTTTAATTTTCTTGTCTTTCTGACAAGATTAGGTTGTTTTTCTAAGTCATGTCACCTATCAAGAAGATTTTTCTCTCCTCATGTGGTTGTCTCTGCTACTAAGGAATGAACAAAGAACTTGATTATTATTTGATTAGGTCTCTGCACCTGATTCCTTTAGGCTAGAAATGTTATTGCCCTTCACAGATAAAAGCTAATTTAGCTGTGAGCCATTATCTGGGAAATGGCTAAGATAAGTAAGGCTATTTACCTCCTGACAATGCAAATAATTTCATTATTGTTTCTAGCAATTGCACTAGGAAAAAATCTGTTACCTTGTATCGTTTCAGTCTAGCACTTCTGGGTCTCTGGAAAGTTGGGTTTTTAATTTCATTCAATTAATAATCCCATTTTTTAAAGGATCTTCAAGTTTAACTTTAATTTTACACTGGAAAATTTACTCCTGTTCATTTGAGTTTTCCCTTCCTATATGATCCTAAATAATTCACCTCAACCCTCAGTTTAAGTGATACCTGGTTATCATATCTTCTTATACCATTTAAGCTTTATGTTCTGCATCTTTTCTTTTTCTTTTTTTAGATGAACAAATTTGTTGACCACTTTATTGTCTGGATTTCATGAAGCTTTTGGGAAACATTTGAATACACCTCTCTCTACCTGGTTAGGTTTTTTCAAGTCAAACTCAAAAGAAGACTTTTAAGAAATTAAATCCTGGTGTACAGACTAAATGATTCAGATTTGTAAAATGCACTTAGTACAGTTAGAAACAGTTAGCTGTCAATGCACAGGTGGTGGTAAAACATGAATAGAATGGGAACGATACATCCTTTATGGAAAGATTATTTGCCGCAAATTTAAATTTTTAAGGCATATTATAATGCTTATTATTTAACTATCTGATTTCCTCACAGCCTAAAAATGGTGGTATTACATCGTTGTCTGTCAAAAGCAGGAGCATCATTGTTCTTGCATCTATTTAAATTAATACAGAAAAAAATGCTATGTGATGCTGATGTCTTGGATTTCCTGGGTTCTCGATGTTTAAGGTGATCTTGAAAATTAAACCAAAAATCTTTTGCAGTTATTTTGCATTGCCGAGTCAAATAGTCACTCCTTGTCTTTTACCATATGTCATGGAAAATGCACTGGGGAAACACATCCCATGGAAGTGGTCCAAGTTCTGTTGTTTGTGAATCTACAGGGCTTCATTAAATCAATGCCCTTGTTTAAAATAACTATATGCATAATTGGATTCACTTACGATAAATCACTTGCAGATAACGATGTGAAGCATGGAGAAAAAGGACTGGAAAGGGTGCATGTGCCAAGGGAAATACTCAGCCAGTGGAGATAAGTGAACTCTTGCTAGACCAGTTAATTGCAATTGATGCCATTCATGTGTTACAGGAAATGTTGCAACTTTCTCCTGACAAAAGCTCTGCGAATTATTCTGTAGGACAAGTTGTAACCAAAAAAAGCTGTTTCTTTAGACACCTCAGTTAATTTTTAGGGTAAGAAGCTTTACACAACAGTTCTGGTTCTTGTGAATTTGACTGCAACTTGTGTTAATAGGGTCTGCTCTGCTTACTTAGTGTGTTATCCTCTCTAAGTAGGTATTTGTTAGTGCTGGGCAGTGGCATGGTATGTTCTTGAAGGAACTTTACTTGCGACCACATTTTCTCACAGAGGTCATAACTAGGTAGAGGTGAAAGACCTTGCAACTGCGTGCTCAGAAGTTGTTGTTAATGAGCTTAGAGTTAAGCAGTGAGCATTAGGGATAATGATGTTTGTGAACCTTGTGGCTCATTGTGAGTTTGAGCTGGTTCCAGCAGTTCTCTTCAGGCCTGGCGTGAAGCATGGCTGCCATCTTAATGTGGAAAAACTTTTTGCATTACAGCAAAACTTGAGAATGTGGTTCACATCTTTTTGACCTTGTTTAGATAAAACAAATCCAGGAGTGGAGGCAATTTTGCCACATCAGCGTGGCACTGTGCCTCTGCTAGCTGCAGGTGTCCAGGGGAGCACCTGATCAGCCTGGGTGCCCCAGGACACGTGCACAGCCGCGCTGCTCCGGGGCTGGCGGCTGATGTGGTGCTTTGCCTTTGCACCAGCTCACCTGGAATTACCCAGCCGTCTGACATTTGACAGGACTAAAGCTTCTAAGTTTCCTGGCCATTTATGAAGGTTTTAGCCTTATTTTGAGTGCAGACTCCTGAACTTGCTGCAGGTGTTGGTGCTCAGGTGCCTTGAAAGGCTGTTGGGTGTTGATCTGCTCCCACAGCTCCCTGGTGTTCTCTGTGGGCACATGGTGGCTATGCTCACGGCTTTCTGTGTGTCAGTGGCTCAGTGATTAATGTAATTACGCAGGACATGAGACATAACTTCAACGCCTTTTGCGTTTTTAGAAGGATAACCCCCTGTTTCTGTTGTCCCTGGAGAGAGTTGCAGCTTCAAAGCAGTTCTCACCTCCTTCCCAGTGGGGCCATTTTCTAGAGATGTGGGAAGAAAGTCCCTCAATTCTTTCAGGTAAAGATGATAAGCTCTATCCCCCATATAACAGGGGAACAAACAAGGGTGTATGGCGTTACAGTATTTCTAGAAAACAAAGCAGTGGCCATCTCTGTCTTTTAGGTGGCACTGGATGTATTTTTTCAGCAAATGGAGAAAGGTGAGTGAGCAGACATGAAGTGAGAGCTACGCCTGAGCTCAGGCTGTGGCTGGTATTAGGCTCTGGTGAGGCATCAAGTTTCTTGGCCCTGTGAAGATTGATGTGTCTCATGGCAGAATTTTTCCCTAAATGAAACTTTAAAAAACCCAAACAGAGTGGCCTCTAGGCCAAGTGACTGCTGATCTTTCTGGATTGTTTTGTTTCAGTTCATAAGCTTGTGTGTGGTGTGTTTTTTGTTTAAGCTCAAAACTTGCTTTGAATTTATCAAAGTTCTATCCAAATTTCATTGTGAGCATGAGTTTCCTTTTCTCAATCTTTCTTAGTCTTTTATACTAGGATTCAATTTTGATGACTGCCTAATGATATCTAAAATCTATGCTGCTGAGCTTAAGAAAAAACTTAAGTAGTTTGCTTTTATCCTGAGTAGTTTGAGATCACCAATATCTGTCCTCTTTGTTACTGTCATTATTCCAGTCATCTTCTGAAGACAGTGTAGGCCTTTGTTTTACTGAGAGATTTTTTTTTTTCTTTCTAGTAACATACATCAAGACGCTTTCTAGGTTTGATCAAGCCTTTTCAAATCAAGTGGAAAGCAGGGAAATTAGATATGGAATGAGAAAAAATGGTTTAACATAAGCCCAGAGTATTTTTTAATCACATGTAGAGCATTGTGTGGGCTTTTTTTTTCAGACATATGCATGCATATTTCCCACCAACATTTGCCTGGTGTAAGTAGGATCTTCATCAATAAATTCTTGCTTCACATTTTTTTTTCTCCGAACAAGAGCATTTGATGAAAGCCTTATTCTGAATTACCATAAAGCAAATGTGAATGTAAGAAAAACTGGGAAAAATGTTTATACAGTACGGGGAGAACAGATAACTTGTGCAAATAAAATCAGATTTTTGTCATTTTATTAACATCAGCAATTAAGTATTGCTTCCTAGAATCTGATTATGTAAAATTCCCAGTGACAGCATGTTGTTTATGGGTTTTGAAATGATACTTTCTTTGTTAGAGTGCCAATTCCTTTGGTATGTATTTCCTCTGTCACCTGAGGCTATTTTTGCAACACGTAACACATGTGATTTTTTTTTTCTGCTTTCTGAATAATCAGCTTTTCCTTTTGCTCATTAAGCATAAAATTACAGCCAAGGTATTAATGCAGTACAATACACGCTGTATTAAAAGTGACCAGTCTCTACCACATACTAAGTTCTTTTTGTCTATCACCTAATTAACATGCTTTAATTAGTTCACTACATTTAATGAATGTTATGTAAAACTCAACATTTTCTACCTTTAGGACAACCATGACATTCATTCTAATGTGTCAGACTGGACTGTATAAATAATTAATACAGTCTATATTTAATATTTTAGTGTATGGGCTACCTTGACAGACTGGGTACAGCTATGGTGCTGAATTTTGGGGGTCTGCTGGGAAAGGAGCAGGAGGAGCCCCCTGTGAGAGCTCTGCTTGGGGAGAAAAGAAAGGATGAACCTGAACAGAAATCAGAACCTTGCTGATGCCAGGTGTCTCTGAGCCTGGGTTGCCAGCTGGAACAAAGGAAAAGAGATCCTTGTCTCTGATTTCTGCTTTTTGCACCTTTTACCTCCTTTCACTGCTTTGCTGGTAGCACTGGTTCAAATCAGAAGTGTTTAATACTACTATTCTTGCTAATATTGATGATGATAATTAGTATATAATACAATATGTGTACTTTTCAAGAAAAACCGTGCACTTGGGCTGTTAAAGTCAGGAAGAGAACTGTTGAATTCAAAATTTTTAAGCTGCTTGAAAAATCAATTTTACCAAGAACCTGCTGTTTTAATACTTGTGATAGCTGCCCGAACTTTATTATGTCTTGGCCTATGAGAAATGCAATTGTATATAAGACAAAACATGGAACTGCAAAAGAGGTGGAGTTGAGTGGACATCAGCTTTTCTCTTGCAACGTCTTAGTGTTTTCTGTGACCAGCATGACCTGTTGTGCTTTGGTAGCATATGAGAATTTTTGGCGTCCTGAACAGGGGAGGGGCTGGTGGTCAGCCTTTGGCATTGCCTTGTGCATCATCTGGGTGAGTGCCCAGTGCTCCAAACCTTCCTCTGTGCTTGGCACACATGAAGATGTCTCTACAAAGATAACAGTTGTCAAAAGGTTCTTTTTAAAAGAGCCGAAGTTTTTGTTTCTCTCACCAGTACAGAAATGATTGACTGTATAAGTTTCCATGTGGGCATAATGCCATCCAGCTATAAATCCCGCTGGCTGTAAGGCTTTGCACAAGGTCATACTGATGACCTGGAAAATAGGCTTAGATATAGGAATGTCGACTTGGTAGAGTGGCTTGAGAGCGTGGGTGAGAGAGAGCAAAATGCATTTTTCTTGGACTGGATTATGAAGGTGCTAGGAATTAGAGATTCAGACTTTTACTTACAGTGTGTTTTTAGGCATTGTATTCTTGGGACAGGTAATAAAGTGAGTGCAGGGAGCATCTGAATAGGGAACTCATTTTTTTCTGTTTAGACTAATTCTCTTTTTCCTGGTAGTGGAAGACATTTTTTGGTTTTCAAGGTGAGAAGGAGGCAACAGGTCCAGATACAATACTACCTTAAATTCAAACTCTGATTTGGTTTCCCTAGTTTTCCTAGTTTTCTTTTCCTTGGCAAGTGAGTGAGTGGTTTCTGAAGTTACAATAGACTATAGATAAGCCTATGGTCTGTCAACTGCTGGAGGCTAAGTGAGGTAAGAAAGTAATTTAAAAAAACTGAAACATTTATGAGAATTTTCTTTTTATGACATGGTCTGAACTGCTTTTCTTGGCTTATAATGCTCAGTACTGTCTTTTACATTAGTATGAATTATTTCTATTGCATTTATTTTAGATACTTCTCCTGCTATAATTGAGTAAATTTTGTAATCTTTTGTTGCTAATTAATTTATTGGATGAGTTATTTATAGGGATTCATGTTACAGCTGTAATGTTTAAAGTGATTTTTGGTAAACTTGGTTTTTTTACGAGTTGTATGAATAAGAACTTTAATAATGGGAAGAATTTATGAATAATTGATAAAAGTCTCTGTTCACTTTGCTGCTAAGTGGGTGCTGACTGCCACATGTTTCATTTCAAAGTTTGTTTTCTTTGTAAGGTAGGAAGAAGGCTGCATTTGAGATTTACATTGTCTCTGGCCAGCAATAGCATAATACTGTAGATAGCTGAAATATTCAAAACTTCTACTAGCAGTGTGTGTCAGGTGCTACTTTTGAATTGCTCTTTTCATGGCTCTCCTTTTAAATACTTTTCTCCCTTAAGTTGGCACACAACAGAACATGCTAAACCGTAGAAGTCATCCTTAAAGACAAAAATTTAGTTGGTGACTTAAAAAAGAATCAATATGTGCAATGATTGTACTGTAAAAAATAAGTACTATATAGGAATTTGAAAATAGCCAGACTATTGAAATAACACAGATGTTCTTGGATTATATTTGAGGCAGATTTTTGGTGTAATATATTACCTTGAAAGGCAGTCAAGGACTAACTGAGAAATAGATTTTGGGGGAGCTAACAAAAATATTCTTTACATGTACTTAAGGAAGTCAGAATTTCAGGTATTTAAAACTAACTCAAGTCTTCATGTATTTTTTTTACTATCTTCTGTTTCACTTCTGAAAATCCTAACAGTGATCACAAAACCACAGAATATCCAGACTAAGAAGAAGTGGTCTCATATTCATATGAATGAGGTATTTAAGTTGCCTGATATTTGTGACTTCACTGTATGGCATGGTACAGCTAAACAAGCCATGAAGTGTGACAGTAAGTAGAGTTTTTTTAGTGCATTGACAACAGAAAGTGACTTTGTGCAGGAGCTTTACAGCATTTTATCCAACTGAGTTTTGAAAGCACCATAGCAAAGGTAGCACTATTTCCTGCGTGAGACTGTTCTACAGGTGACATATTTCACAGTCAATTTTTAACCATATACTTTCATGAATTTCATGGTATTAAAAATCAGATTATTTCTACAAAGAGGAAGTAGCACAACATTTTTGTATCAAATTCGAAAACATTTTTTCTGAATATTTTTATCAATTCTTCAGTGTTTCTCCAGGCCTTCATTTTGTTCCTGAGTCTGGTCTGAGAACCCAGTGATCAAGTTTGAATTCAAGAACATATGTGATGTCTTTTTGAACACTGGAGATAGCACAGGCTGAAGCTGTGTAGCTTCTGAGGAGTACGAGGAGACTGCTGGACAACTGTTTTGTGAGGAGAATGGCCTTGCCTTATAGTTACCCTTTTCTCTGAAATTTCTGTGGAAATGGCTCACAGCTGTAACCTAAGAGGAATCTTAAGAAAGGGTTTTGAGTAGGGGGGATTTTCTCTAGCCTTGGATTTACTTCCAGGCTCATCTGGCTTTTTTTCCTCATCAACTTTGAAAACAGCAAGTCTCCAAGAGAGCAGGAAGGCCTGGAAGAGGGCTGTGCCACCATCAGTGGTACCACTGATGTTCATGGCGTGCAGGTGAGAGCAGGAAAGGATTGTCCCAGTCCTTGTGACTTGACACAAGAACCTTGTGTCTGCATCCTCACTCTCAGGGGGGCTGGTCCCAGCACTGTTTTTCTTCTTGATGGAGAGAGAGGAAAGAGAAAAGGTGAAATTGGCTGCTGCTGACTTTCAGGACAAAGGAGAAGGTTTATTAGCCTGGATATATTTAGTCATGACAGATCTGATGATTTACAAACAATAGCTCTGTTTTTGTGTGTAATGCACAAAAAATCTTTTAGGCTGTCCAGGTTCATGTGATAGTTTAGGATGACAAGTGATACACTTTCCCTGTCTGTATGTATGGTGTGTAGATACACACTGAAAAGGAAATGACTGCTGTTCACAGGAGTGGACCTTTTTGTTTTGACTCTTGCTTATCATCATAAGACAAGCAAATGGGAAACCACCAACTCTCCTTCAAAACAAGGAAAGTCTCCATGATGAGAAGTGTTACATATTCTCCATTTTAGTGTTCTTTTATCTTTCATTGTCCTTTACACCTTTACGCTTTCGCAAGTGTCTTCTACTGAAGTAGGTAGCTGAAAGGCAGTTTAAATATAAAAGCAGGCAATGTCTGACTTTTTAAGCTCCTGTGGGAGACTCTGTGTGTTCCAATGAGCATTTTGTCCCAGTTTTCTATCTTTGAAGCCATCATTGGCTATTTTTTTTCCTGAGATCTTAACATTTTTATCTATGTCCTTGTGTTATTGAGTGTAAAATTCTGTTTTAAATATGAAAAAAATCCCCATATGGGCAATTGCATTTTTAAAGTATTTTGAATTGACCCAGGAAATCATACCTTTTCACCCATTTTTATCAAAAAATATCTACAGATTTGGCTTGTTTAGATAGTTTCTATCTCTGATTTTATAATTTATTTCAGAATATCCCAACATCAGCTTTATAGGCTGCTTCTAGTTTAGGGGGGATTTTCTTTCTTCTCTCCTTTCTTTATTCCTTCATGGGCTGGTGGAGGGCTGCCCCCAGCCCAGGCCCTGCTTAGGCTGTGGATGCCTTACCTTGCACCATCATGAATAAGAGGTTTAGCTGTTTGTGAACCATGTGCTGCTTGAATGGCTTTTCTGTGTCCCCTCACAGAGAAAAGATGGCAAGAGAGAGCTGGTGCAGTTAATCTCAGCTTGTTTAATCTCCATGTGAAATCCTTTGTTAACTTTGTGAGAAAGCAAATGTTTGTTTCAGAGCTCACATTTTGGAATCGATTTTGGAATAAACTACTTGATAAATTCTTCTCTTTTTTCTTTTTTTTTTTTTTTTGGTAGCAATAAGTGTGATAAAATTAGGTACTAATCTTTCTGATATACTACATATTTATGTGATAAATTACATTTTAAAAGCATTTTTTACTGTCTTGAATTCTTTCTGTTGTATGGTTTTTGTTAGGACTAACCTAATCCTAAATTATACTCTAGTAGTAGCTCCTTTCTCCCATTGCCTTCTTTCAAAGCAGTGACCTTGCTTTCCAGTCCTTGCAATTCCTATTACAGTCTTTTAAGATTCTAAAGGGTGTTTTGCATAGGTACAATATAAGGTTTGTGTTCTAATATTTAAGCATACAAATCCACTTGTCCTACGTGGCTGAAATAAACAGTTAATACCCACGACGTTTTGGGGCTAACTGATATATCCAGCAGATTTCTTTTTGAATGAGCTTTGACTGAGGAATGTTGGCTAAAACCGATCTTTACTTACTGTCATTCTCTTTAGAGACTACATATTTTACAGCCAATGAGAAAATTTGAAATCTGTGTGTTGATAGATGGATTTTAAAAATATCTGTATCTATATTTTATTGGTAAAACTTCCGAAGGACCATGATGTACAAATGATGTGCAAATAATCTGGTATCTGGGGTTTGGCGAAGATATTCAGACATTTTGATTGCCTGGAAGTATAGGCAAACTAATGAGGAGTGCAAAACTGAGTTTGTATTCAAAGTATGCCAGTATTTTTATAAACAGGGAAGAAACTTGACTGAACCTGTTCTGTGCCTTTTCCCACCTTGTCTGAAGTAGAGGTGGTTTTTTTTTTTTATTTTTTAAATTTTTTTTTAATTTAAAGCTCTTTCTGAGTATATTGTAATTGGACATAATCTTTATAGTGCTCTTTCTGTAAGACAAATGTCTGGGCCTCTGCTCCCGATGGGTGTACTGCGGCCGCAGCTCAGCAGCGTGTCAGGGAAATTCTCTAAAGCTCTACACAGATCAAAAACATTGTTGAAGAATGCACAAGCACTTCCCTTTTTGCTCAGTCTGATACAGAAGGGGCTAAATCCCCAGTGGATAGAAGTTATATAATTTGGTGATGCTATGCTGATTTATGCCTCTTGAGAGTTTGCCTGCAGCAGAAGCTGGAGGTGATGAGAAGAGATTGGATGAGAGAAAGACCATCCAGGAAAAATTCATCAAATTTGTCATTCTTGAAAGGACCATCATAACATATGGTAAGGCATATCATTTACCTCAGGCTCAGAGGAAAATGATTTCTGCTAGGAGAATATTAATTTTATTTCTTAGAGGATCAGCTGACAGGGTAGGCTTTCTCCTGGCTGGTCTTCCCCTTCTGTTTTCTCTGAAGGGAAGGATGGAAGCTTGGAAATGTCTTATCTGTAGCAGACAAGCAAGTTGGCATTTTGCCATCATTTTCTGCTAGCAGAGAGGATAATGGTAATTATATGTCAAAATTTAACATTTCTCTTCTTTGAAAGAGAACTTTTTAATGCAAAATATTTAGAAAAGTCAAATCTATTCTGAGGCAGATAAGGAGTTAGGATTAGTGAGCTGACAAATTTTTCTTAATCAAAAGGAGTTTTTCTTCCTCTTCAGGGAAAAGGGGAAGATGAAAAAGGATCAAAAGAAAGGAACATTTGAGGTGTGCAATAGGCTGCAACTTCAGTATTGTGTAATATTTGGGAGACACCCAGAGCAACATCACCTGCCCTGCTGCTCCTTCTGTGGGAAGGCTGCTGAACTTGGTTTGCTAATGAGTTCCAGCTGTTTTGATTAAATTGGTATTTCTTTGTTATCAGGAAAGTAAATTTCTCTTGTGCTATACAACATTGAGTCCAAATTCCATCATCACCTTTTTGAGGAAGGGAAAGTGTTTTCCTGTAATCAATTCTGACATCCCCAGTTGTTGCAAGTGAAGCCCTTAGTCAGCCATGTCCTTAGTCAGTTAAGAAAAGTAGAAAGGTTTTCCCGAGCTATGGCACAAGTTACTGTACTGGTGAGATGCCTGATAAGGTGGAAAGCTTAAAAAGTTGGAAAGCTTTGCTTTGTTTTAAGGTGGAAAAGGAAGGCATAGTTATTTTAGATAGAACCTATTTACCTTCTATTCCCACATTTAAAATTTGCTCTTTCAGTCTGATTTATAGATAAGTTTCTAGAATACATGATTCATATAAATATAATTTTGTTTAGAAAATAAATATATGATTGCAAGTTTTAAGGAGATTTTGTATTCTTTATTTTCTGTGTTTTTCCAAGAAAAAGTGCAAGCAACCATCTGTTATATACGTGTTAAGTACAGGATTGTTCCTCAGCAGCCTGAGATAAAGGGGATGTCAGTCTTCTCCTTCCTACATTATCTTCTGGGACATGGGATGGACAGACATTTTAAAATAATTTTTGAAGGTAAACTAATGTAAAGAAATCTTGTTTTGAAACTGTTTATTATAAATTTTATTCTAATTTGTTAATAATATGTAGTGGAGTGATCTGGATCATCAGGGACTGGCCTGGGATACAGGCTTGATTTTTAAATTTAGGATTCAGCTACACTACTAGTGGGATATTTGGGAAGGCTTTTATTCCATTTTATTGCAGCTGCATTATCTGCTAGGCAGAATTGTAACCAGGCAGTTAATTAGCAAGTTTTGACTATGCATCCATGGTTCAGATCTGTCTCTACTTGTTTCTTGTTTTGTTTCATAAATGTTTTGAGTTTCCTTTTGCCAAAGTCGTGGTTATCCACAGATGAGCTGATTAGACTTATATAATGCCTGCTGATATAATCCCAGGAGGGTCTTTGGACAGCATCTCATTTGAGGTGTCCATACCATACAACAAGTTTTAACTGAGTTAATAAAAATAAACTTCAATTTCTTAATGATTTTCCTTTTTGCCTAAATAAGGATATTGGTGCTTAATCCAAACCCCAGTAATATAATAGGGGAATTAAATAAGAGAGACATATGTAGACTAAAGAAAGGTAATAGAAGTAGTTCTCTCATCAGGATTAAGGGAGAATGGGCTAGCATTAATTACTTTTCAGCTTACTCCACTCAACTACCAAGATATAATATTAACCTGATCTGAGAAATAAACTAGAACTAGGAATTTTTTATTTATTTTGTTTAAGAGAAATTGCTGAGATTTTTATATTGTTAATGCCATTCTATGTACCAAGATGAAAGTTTGGTGTTTTTAGTACATGAGAAACCAACTGTTGTCAGTTATTAAAATTTTTTTTAATTCCAGGTTTCTAAACCAATTTCCAAGCAGTGTTGAGCCTCATGGAAATCTACAGATTTTCATTAGGTCCTGTTCTCGATACCAATTCTGCTGTAACTCAAATTTCTGCATTTCTGCATCAAATTTGTCAGTGTTTTCATGTCTTGTAGAAATAAAGGTGTGCAAGATCCACTTTTGTTGGCTTTTGCAGGCCTTCGGCCCCTGATAGTTAAAACTCCCCAAATTATTGATGACATAGTGTGGATGTGTGCTTGTTACAAATTTGTACCTGAGTTTCTTTTTCCTTGGCATTTCTTTCTTGACACACCTTTGATCTCCCTTTTAGTCTTTTGTTTGTTAAGCTAAACAAAGCATATGTTTTCAGTTTCTTCTCAGAATTTCCCTGACCATTGTAGAAGTCTTTCTCTTCCAGTTTCATTTCCCTTTTTAGACAATAGATGATCAGAATCAAGAACAATACAATTTTAATAGAGTTTATTCTTGCATTAATGTTGGTCTATGTACTAGAAATAGATTACCTGATAAATTTAAAATTTCACTTCATCTCCATAGGGACATCATTTTGGTAGCTCATGATGACTTGTGATCTGCTTTGTAACCACAGTTTCATCCACTGTAACTTTCAGCTGCTGAGGTCTCAATTTTCAGCAGAAACTTAATGATCAGCAAGTTCACATCTTTGCATTTTGCACTATTATATTTTACCTCCATTTTATTCTTGTGGTCCTAGAAGTAATCCATATCTCCCTGATACTGTTCCATTCCTCATGTATTAGCAGTGCTTTCCAATATCAGAAATGTTTGAACAAATCCAAACAGTGATTTTTTGGCTACAATCCATACTACTTAAGCTCTGGCCATTTATAAAAATATCTAGTAAAACTGATGCCTCAAAATGCTGCCGAGGAATATGCACTAGTATTGTTCTTCCAGCTCTTTTGGTACAGCACTACATAATTTCACATTTTACAGTCTCCAATATCTTGCACTAATCTCAAATGTTCTCTGTCATGATCATTAGTACCAGCAAACATGACTTAATTTAAAAAGCTGAGTGACAGAGCTTCTGTTGCTTGCTCCCTTACTGCTTCGGTCAGCTCTATTAGGTATGAAGCTGATTTGTGATGTATTCAAAGTGACCATTATTTCACCTTGCATAATTCACAGGAAATGAATTTGCTTTTATTTCTTTTATTCTTTCTTTTTGTCCTGGGAAGAAAAATTAAATAAAAGCAAACTGTATTTGAGAGTAATTTTTTGTATGGCATAAAGTGGTACTTGTTGATAATCTAAAGGGGATGGGTTACAAGATTTTTGCTTTAACATCTCAGAATAAATATCTATACTTTAAAAAATGGTGCTGTATTTATACCCTCTCTCTGTTTTAACATTGCTAATGAAATGCTACAGTTTTCACTTTTGCAAAAAAGTAATTGTACTGACATGAGGAAAAACATGGAATAAGTTCAATGGAAGAATTCCATTAGCTGGGAAAATGTGCTCAAAGAAATATTGTATTTCTGAGTGCATTTATAATTTGTACTGAGACCTTAACCAAACTCAGAGAAATAATCTTCTACCTAGTGTTTTGCTAATTCTTGAATTCTTCATCTGTCCAGCTGGAGGAGAGACCAGGTACTCTTTGTGAGCAGAACGTCCTAAGTGATGTGTTTGACAGCTGTGGGTACGGCCCCCAGCTGTGTGTTTTTCACTCTGAGTGGAGATCATCACGCAGTACAAGATTTGCACAGGGAGAGCCTACATAATATTTATAGAAGGTGGCTTGGCAACCACAATTTTTTATGTCACTTCTTACCACTGTACTGGCCTTCATATCCTAGCAAGTGGCTTCTGGGCACTTGGAAGTGGTTGCCAGCAACTTAGAGATGTGGAGTTGTCTACTTACGTAGTTGTAAGTAGATACTGGTCAAAATGTACTGCAGAACTCAGGGTTTGTACAGGAGTAAGTAACTGAATATTTAGTGCTGGTGTATTATTATTATTTTTGTAAATTACATTTCGAAATAAAAATATTATCTTTGGAGATATTCCTATTCTATACTGGTGCAGGGAAAGCTGTTTTCTCCTTTTACTGCTGAATCGCTCTTGTTTGTTTTCTGAAGGGCCTTTTGTCTCCTTGTGCATATGCATTTATTTTTGTGTGTGTAGATTTAGTAATATTTCCTGAGTTGACAGTGAATTAATGAGTTAATCTGGAACAAGCTGAAAAGTGGCAGCTTTCAAGAACATTCACAATGTTCAGAAGTGGCTCCCGGACTGCCACTGCCAGCAGCAGTACAAAGACAGTGTCAGGTTGTTGGACATCAGGATTAACTCTCAGAAAATATAAAAAGCAGCATGAAATTGGGCCTTATCAGGTTCTCTGGTGCACTTCAGAGCTTCACTGGCTGGCTCTGCCAGGCTGCTGGGCACTTCACTGGAGACCCTGTACCAGTGTGTGGCTGACAGTTCCCTTTCCCTGGAGATGTAGCATCCCTAGTTGAGGCAGTTTCACACTGTATAAAGTGAACTCAGTTAAAACTGATAGCAGGTAGCTTCTCCCTCTAAAGGGGAATATGTGGTATTCATGGTTGAGACCAGTTTGCTTTTATCAGTTCCATAATGTGAATGACTATAAGTTAAATTTGATTGACACTTCAGTTACACAAAGGAGCGATTACTACAACTGTATAATAATAATGTTAAACTAACAGGATGGGATCTGGGTGAATTAATTTAGAATCATTTACTTCTATTTTCAGCTTGTGCTTATATTTTCAAGTAAAGAAGGACATGCAAATTCATGTGAATAATATTTGAGGCAAGCTGAAGTTAAATTAAGCAAGAGTTTTTTCTTTTAAGTTGTATTTGTCAGTAAAATTCAATTGGTAGCCAAGTGTTTCAATATGTGTTAAGAGAAAGCTCCTGTATGTTTAGAAGACTGAATGCCTCCAAATTACTTTCTCACTATGTGAACACAAATAATTGTTCTGTAGGTCTGGAATTCAGAGAAATTACTAAATGATACTTTTACCAGTTTGGTGGCACTATTTCATCTTAGTTCTGTGAAGTGGTTTTTTTTTTGTTTGCATGTTTGTTGCCATAATACTAGCAAGAGTAAATATAAATAATGATTTATAATAATAAATTTCACTTGGAAATTTCACTTTGTATAAAACATATGCTTTTATAAAAAGTTCAGTTATTACTTTGTAGTCTTAATAATTTAAAAATTATTAAGGAGGTTACTGTACATTGTTAGCTTGAAAGGTCTCTCATATCAGAAAAAATTCATGCATGATTGTTTTGTTTGATATCAAACCACATTTTTGCTGTCATAATACTGGCACATTTTCAAGTCATGCTGTTTTCTGGCTGCTAGCAGGGAGTAATGGAAACAATGCAGTGATCATGCAATTTATTAAAAATAGACACTAAATACTAGGCAAGCAATGCTTTTAATTTAATAGGGACTAGGATTCATAAGGCTGCATAAAAATAGCTGTTTCAGCCTCACAGAAGTATTAAAATACCTTGCTGCCTGTGAATTGTTTATAATTTATTTCTGGTGATTTTCCTTTAGATCAGATTGTGATGCTTCTTGTGAATGGTGACTGCTTGCTGAGGAGTGGTCATGCAAGCAAAATTTGATAACCTCGATATGTCACTTCATCTGCCGTTTTTCTTTCGTTAATGCAAAGCTGGTTGCATAATATCTAATTTCTCCTTTAGCTGACCAGAGATGAAAACAAAATCTATAATGGCAGTACTAGGTTTTATAAAAAAAGGCAAGTGAGGAGTTGAAGGATGTGGCTTGTTCTGTTTGGACGATGCAGGATTGCTTTAAGCAGTAAGCTTACTGTTTTCAGATGGCATTAGCAGCATCAGTGATATAGCTGTGTCAGCCTCCTCGACTGCTGGATGTCTGTAATCGCACGGAGGAAACTATATTTAAGATCTGATATCTTCAGGGTAATGACTCCAGCACTTACTGATGGACAGAATGGCTGTTAATGCTTTCTTCGCTAGCCCAGAAGATTTTGAAAGATAGATAGGTCTGTGATGTACTTTGATAAGACAGGAAATGCAATTTTTGGGGGTCTCTGGAAATAGAAAGGTCATGCAGCTTGGAACCGGTGAGACATTACAGTCCCTAAGTCATCAGGTATGACCTCATAGTTTATACTAATATTTCTAACACAGGGTTTGTTTTGCAGCTTTAGGTCATTTGCAATCTCTTTGTCTGTGTAATTGCTTCATGTTGGATTTGCTACAGGATTTATGGGGTAGACTGTTTACATAAGCAGAGCAATGTATATCTTGGAATTCTAATATGTTGTTAATTTTCATTTGAACAATGTAAGGTTATTCTACACATATTTTCAACCTGTTTTATTGCAAATATGTTTTCTTTTAACTAATTAATGGTGAAAGGTTATACCTTTGCTGTAAAGTAAAATGACCAGATTGTACTGCATTTTTATTTTGCTTTATCTTTACATGAGACACAAAAGCTATTGTGATTGTGTTTGTTTGTCATATGAAATGCAGTATAAGGCAACTGTTTACCTACGGTGCCAGGTTATTTAAAACAACGTATCACATTGTGTAACAGGATGGAGCTATTCTGCAGGCACAGATCTTGCTTCATTTTGCAGCAGTAGATTCTTTTTCTTTTTGCCTCATTTCAAATCAGTTTTAAAAATAGCTCACAGAGCGTAACAGTAAAAGTTTGGCAAGATAACTCTCCTCTTTTTAATTATTACAGTGATGCATGCTAATACTAATGGGTTGTGAAAGAGAAGATTAATATCTTAAAAATTTAGAATGTTGTTAAAAACCAGATTAATTTTACTGAAGCATGTCTCATTCTTTTTTTTTTTTTTTGGTAACTGCTGTCAACTTTATTGCAAGACTAATACTTGTAGATCTGCTAGTGTGTTGTGATGATGCAAAGGAAGGTCAGAGTACATAAAAGAAAACAAGTATATGGGTATTTTGCATAGGAAGATAGTGGCCTAATTTCATGTATGGAACACAAAATGGATTTGGAGATACTGTTACCACTTCAGGTGTTATAAACGTCAGATAATGGCTGATGTATTCTCTTGAATACATAATAGAGCAATTATATTTAAAATTGTAGGAGAAATTTGTTTTAAAAAGGGATTTTCAGCTCCATCTTAAGAAATTCTACATGTATTTGCAGAACATTTCCATGGCAACGTGTTTGACCATGTGTTTTAAAAGCTCGGCTGAAGCCTGAAAAGTAGTGTGCAATTTTTCCGTCACTTGCTTTACCCTTGTGGAACAACAATTTTCACGTATAACTGAGCAGCAGATTGACAGGGCTGAGCGGTATTTACTGACCCCAAAGCACAGGATTAAGTGATCAGGATTTAAAAATATTTTCATGTACCCATGTAGAATGTAAACATGTAAATCATGGACTTGATTTTGCATATAGAACTATATTCTGGTTTCACCCCACTTAATAACATTTTGCTGCAGCCGTATGTGTGTGGGAGACAACAAAAGATCAGACTTAAGAATGTGTAGCAAGTTGCTTCAGTAAAAATGTCTGTATTTCCATTTTTAATTAAAAACACATTTGTAGAAAATACTGTGTTACTTGTACAGACCATAAATTCCAGTTTCCCAGTCTACTTTATCCATCTTGCATTCTTATTAATAATGGGCAAACACTGTCCTGCTCTTAGGCTTGATTAAGTTTGGCATGATTTAACTATACCTTTCACTTGCTACAAGATCCTTTTAATATGTTAGAATTTATTTCCAGTATTTTAATGTACTAGTCACAGTGAGTACATTCTGTTTCTTGGCATTGGAATGAAATTCCTGAAAGTATTGGTTTCATGGTATTTTGGTGCTTTGCAGAGTATTTATGGACTTTTTAATGGGACCGACCCTCCCCCAGCTTCTTTGTTTTCCTTATTCAATTTAAAATCTTGACTTGGCTTTATTTTGAAGTTGTTCCCTCTTCGCTTATTTGAAATAATTAGATCTCCATGGAATTTTGCATCTGGAAGCTACAGCAGTAGGTTGTGCTTATCCTGGACTCTTTCATCACTGATACTAATTCTGCAAACTGCATTCTGTGGGTGGCTTTGGAATGTACCATTGATATAATCTCCAGTAGTGCAGTAGACACCCATTGCATCCATTTCTGTTGACAGTGGAAACTGTCTACAGAGGAAAATGGTGAAAAATGCTTGCTTGAGGAAGTTTGTGTTTAGGTCATTCCATTTTGAAGCAGTACTATTACTGACTATTGCAAGTGAGTTTGAAAATGTTTTTTCACACAAAGAACACAGTCCCATATAGACCCTTGTTCATTTGAAGGGGCTAGAGAGTAATACCCCAGAAGAATGTATTAAGGAAATAAAGTTCTTTTGTAAGAGAAGAAATTGCAGCAAGGTAGATTTAGACACATGAGAGCAGGATTTGGACTGAAGTGATCTGAAAACCTAAAACTACAAACTATTTTGCTGGTTTTACTTGTTTAACTGCCACCCCCAGCCCCCTAAAAAAGACAGGTTTGTAAGAGCCTTGCTGATATTTGGACATACTGCTCAAGTTTAGAGTCACTGAATCCAGGGCACTATGTTAGTATCAACTTAAGACAAAGACATTTTTGTGCCTTTTTTAAAACTGTATCATCTCTCTTCAAGATGATTGGTACTGTCAGTATTTAAAGAATGCTGTGTAAGGAAGGATCTCTCTAACGAAAGAATTCTTTTCCCTTGACTGAGCATAACAGACACACATCCATGAGTATGCATTTCCTTGTCTTTAAAACATTGCAATTTACAGGACTCTCTGATAAAGATCTTGTAGAGAAACACTGTTTTAGGAGCAGTTGGGCAAGAAGCCGAATATTTGTGTCATTTACCAGTTTAAACAAGAATGCTCTCACTCATGCACATACACAGTTGTGGTGCTTTTACTTGTTACTGATTTCTGTTCTGATTCCTCACTACTGACTTTTTTTTGTAGGTAGTAGTGCCAGTTTCTAAGGAAATGTCAATGCTAGGACTAATGGGAGATCATGGCCAAGCATTTGCAAAACACTGGAAGCAAGAAGTACTTTCAGAGTGAGTTGAAGGAACTCAAGTATTTTTGGCCTACATAAATCTCTTTCCTAAGACATGACCCTCTTCTCTGGTCGAATTCTTCTCAATCAGTATTTTAATTCATGTATCAAACCATTAGGCCTAATGACCAGAATTAGAGAAGGCTTATTATAAGCATATCAGGAAGGTTTAAAACATATAGTGACATAGCATAAATATGTAATAGCTAACTGCATGGTCACAAAGTGCTTGGCTATATGATGAGTGTTCCAAGAATATCATCACGTGGTCATTCTGAATAAAGATGATTTGAAGGGGTTTTGCTGATATAAAGTCTGAAAATGTGAATAAATCAAAATTATACCATGGTAATCTCTTAAAAAAATTTAGAATAGAGTCATATTTAGTCCCCAAAAATTAAGGTGGAGGTGGAGCCACCTAAGATGAAGTAGTTGAGAAGTTGAGCATATAAATGCAGTAAAAGAGAATGGCTATGCATTACTTAGAGTGGCATTTTTTGAGAGAAGAAACTATTTCAGTTCATTCTCTCTCTCTCTCCACTCTGTGCCTCTCTTTTCACCCTCCCATCCCATAATGAGCCTCATAAATAATATGACTTGTTCATGCTGTTTCTTGTTTCCTTGCAAGATCATATTTGTTTTACCTGACTTAACTTTTCAATAAATGTTATTAATAAACAAACCCATTAACATGAGTGCTGTTACACTACTGTGGTCAGTGGCTTTGCTGTCATTACAATTTCTTTAAGTAAAAGCTGATCCATAATTCTGGTAAATTCCACTAGATTGCTTCATTAGTAAAATCAATATAAACCACAGAGTTTATAAACTACATACTGCTTGCCATACTGTTCTCAGTGTGACTCTAAAATCACTTTCCTGAATCATTTAAACAATGTATGTACCAGTAAGAAATTACGAGATGTGAGTGATGGTAAGGTGGGGAAATACTGCTATTCCCTTATTATAAATAGGACCAAGTTTTTTATTATGTTTAACTGATAATTCTCTTATTTAATTTTTATCCATTTGCTCTTACCCTGTCACTGGGCACCACTAAGAGTCTGGCTTGGTCTTCTCTACAGTGCCACCAGTGAGGGAGTTTTATGCTCTGATAAAGGCACCTCTGAGCCTTCTCTTTTCAGGCTGAAACAATCCCAGCACTCTCAGCCTCTCCATTTAGCCTCTCCTTTATGTCCCTTTACTGGGCTTCATTATGTCATGTAAGAAGGGAATCCAGACCTGCTCAGAACTCTCCAGTTATGTCTCAACAGGGCTGAGTAGAGGGGTGGAATCACATTATCTGGTAAGAAGATTGGGATTGTCTGTTAACCAGTCACTTAATTACGGAAAAAATTGCATGGAAATCCTTAAAAAATGAGGACTGAATGCACAGAAAATTTTAATTGGTAATCTTGTGGAGAAGGAAAGCTTTGAAAATAGCTTTTCTTGATTCATAGCAGTCATTTTAGTCATGAAACCTCCTGTTGTTTTGGAATGTCTTATATGGAATCTACATCCCCCAATACTAATTGATACACACAGAGAATAAATCCTAAAGGGAAAGGCTAGACTGATATTTTGAGCTAAGCAAATTGTAAAATAACTGAATAAAAGGATTTTATCAATGTATGTATATCTAGTATGATATCACTAATCAAAAAAACCCAAAAAGGTGAACTAAATGTAACATGACCTCCAGGGATTCTAGAGTTGTGTTTTTAGTTAACTTGACAAAAATGATTTGGTAATTTCTGGTTTTGCTTGAAATTCAGAGTGAGCTCAGAGATCTCAAATGTTCTCAAGTGTCGCAGCAATGACCAACTGATAAAAAATATTCAGCTTGATGTATTGAATGAAGATGTAAAACAGGCATTAAGTGACATGAGGGAGTGTTGAGGTACAGTAAAATTTTTCTCATTTTTATAATAGCTTCCCTCTGTTCCCCCAGGCTGCTTAAATGAAACAAAAATGTATATAGGAGCCTTCAGTGATTTAAGATCCATCCGTTTCTCTCCTGATACCATAATGAGTTCATTTGTTTAAATTCTCTTTATTAAAGATTTTATGCAGGCACGCAGAGTCATTAAAATACATGCAAGGAATCATACCCATATGGTTTGTATCCACACTTAACACAATTAAAGTATTCTAACCAAAGCAATATCAGTTTTATGTCCCAATCCTGTGGTGAGAATTTCTGGGAAAAGCAGTGTCATATTTATGTCTGAATCCTGCAAGCGGAAAAGGAGAGAAATACCTTGTCTTTATATTAATTAGGGGAGCTCCAGTTAAGCAAGACCATTCAGCTGTGGAGTTCTGTTTTGGACACAGGAATTGGTGTGGTGGAGTGCTGGTGGCAGGCTTATGATCTAAGGGGATGAACTAAGCTCTAGGTGAGTTTCTGTCTGAGAGTTAACCATGCAGGTCAGTTATACCAGCTGATGTCACACTTTTCTCAGCTATTTAAGGATATTTAATTGTTTATTTTCTGTTTTCCTGCTAAGGTTGTCTGAAATACTTTAAACTTGAAAAATAACAATCTTCTCTTTCCCTTCTTTTTCCTCCCATCGTTTTTTAACTTTTCCTAGTCCATTTTGGTGAATATAGAATTTTAGACTCCATAGAAGTATGTGTGTCTTAAACAGTAGTTGTGCCCATTGGAACTTGTAATTTAAGATCAGACAACTGTTAGTATATAAAAGGTTGAGACTGGTTGGTGTTACCTCAGTGTTCCCTGCCATGTAACATTTCTAATTGAGTTCGCTGAACAATGAATAGAAAAATCTAATACATACAAAAAATACAAAATGGTAATTTCATAACAGTGATAGTAATACAGTGATTTTTTATTGTGTTTTATATGCTGCTGAAGATTATTGCAGGGTGCTTAGATTCCACATGACAAGTGTAGGCCTAGCTCTGTGAGTGCTACTAGGGATGAAGCTTAGTGTCTGATAACTGTGACTTGATCTTATCTTTAGAATATCTGTTAAGATAATTGTGCTAATGCATGTCAAAAATACGACATCTTAGATTACCCAGGCACAGAATTTAATGGCAGTGGCTGGATACTGCCAGGGAAGTTTACCTGACATATGAAATGTGAAACATATAAAAATGAAAAGCTGTGTTGGCGTTCTTCTTTTCTTCCAGAAGGAACTGAAGGCCTCTTTTTCTGGGAGCTTGGCTGCCTTGTTGCCTTGGGCAGACTGGCTCCTCTGCTGGATCTCAGTGTACTGTCACCAGTCCTTCTGCACGTAGTCATGAGTGAATTTCTCATTGCTGCTTACTGAGTGCTTCACAGTGACTCACTGGGTTTTGTTATTGCCCAGTCTGCCTTCTGCTCCCCTCCTCCTCTTTCCTGAGTGATTTTCTAGTTTGTAGGGTGCAGATGTGCTGAATTTCTCAGCCATTTAACTTCTAGTGCAAACACTGATATTTGCCATGGATGTCAGTGAAAGATGTAATTTGTGCTGTCGAAAGTAGTTACTAGCACTGCTTTGTGTCCTGAACATCTACAGAAACCTCAGCACAGAATTGAGACACGCTGAGTCCTTTTCTTGCCTGCTTCAACAGATAAGAACTGTTAAATTGTTTCCTTTTTAGTATCATTTGCAATTGCAGAGACGAGAATTAAATATACGTTTTAAGTAATGTCTGTATCATCAGCTATAAACAGATTTTGCTGGTAATTGCTTAGACTTTATTTCCCTCATGGGCCTCCTTTCATGTTCATAGAAGTGTCATTATAAATTTCTAGTTTAATTTCCGTTTCATTTTCCTGTCTTTGCTTGGCTACCCTGTACACACCTGTAGTTCTCTAATTTAATGTAGGAGTGTAAAGAATGGTACCTTTCTCTTCCAGGTGAACTGAAAAATCTCTTACTCTGTTTATTCAAGTTATAGCAAACAAAATTAAGACTCTTTTGCTTTGGACATTTTTGGCAGCTTTTTCTGTACAGAGCTGGGCAGCAGCGATCCTGTAAAGTAAATTGGTTAAGCCTTGGAGCTGATGTTGTTCCTATAATGGATGTTCCTGCCTTCCCAGCATGTTCTCACCAAATATCTTCCTCTCTTGGTTTGCAGTCTGCCATTTGGGACAGGCATGCTAGATCTATCTAGCAGGCCATCAAGGAAAAACACCACACTTCTCAGAAAACAGCAGGTTTCCAGTTCAAAGGTATAAAAGGAGAATTCAAATAAGGATGTTACACACCTCATTCAGTGTTTCACCTGCAGAATTTGGGATTATAAACAGCCTTTTGTTGACTAAAATATATTGTGTTGGAAGGATATGCGAATATGATACTGCTTCTAGCCTGGCTAGATATAAAAACCAGAATAAGAATAAAAAGAAAACTGAGCAAGAAGGAAGAATCAGAAAGTGTTTAAAACAAGATGTGTACAAATACAAGGTAATAATATTACATAGAATTTCAGTTTTTCTCATGGACAGATTAAAAACGCCATCCCATCTTTGCTAATATTTTGCCATAAATTGCCATAAGCATTATTTTAGTGATTCAGGATGATGGAAAATGAACAAGAATGAAAATAATCATGAATAAAATTTTAAAGGAAATCATTGCAGTATCTATTAATGGAACTATGCACAAGATTTATTGACTTGATCCTTTGCTATTGAAAAGGAGATATTTCTTAACTTTTACTTAGTAATTAATTAATTAGTAATCTTTTGCTACTTCCTTTCCCCTCCCCCCAGTACTATTTTTAGCAGATAAATAGTAAATGGGCATAGACAGAGTGATAGTTAAGCTAAACTTGTTGTTCCAGTGCTTATGAGGTTGAGTGGTCAGGCTTCTGGAGTGCCCTGTGCAGGTCAAATCCACTGCTAAAGGGAGAAGTGGACATTTGCTTTTTCTGGTTCTCTCTTCTTTTTTCCCCTCTACAAAAAAATCCTTTGGCTTAAATGTAGAGTGTACACGGAGACGCAGTTTCAGTCTTTAGTGGTCTCATAAAAGCTGTGGCCCTTCTTTGTTTGAAGGATAGACAAAGATTCAAGGGAGATTCCAGTTCTGTTCTTCTGAGTTCCTGTTGTTGCTTCTCGTCTCTCACTGTATTTTTCTATGCACTGTGCTAGTTTAAAATATGCTTATTCTGTTTCTAAGCAGAGGAAAGCTCTTGTGATATGCACTGTTTAAAGTGTTCTATTGCAGTCCATGACAATGCTGTATTTCAAGATAATTTTTATCTGGAATCTGATCTAGCTCCCATTGACTACATAGGAGTTGTGCAAAGTGCAAGCTAACATAGGATTTCATATACCTTTGAAGAGTAATGTCTTTGTGTGTTATGTTTCCATCTGCTGGGAATTCTACCATATGTAAATGGATTTGTAATCCTGATGGGTTAGAAAGCTACTTCCTAGAGTTTTTATTCTGCCATATTTACATCAGCAGATGAAATAATTCTAGAGCATTAATGTTTCAAAGAAATAAAATGATTCCATATAACTCTTGGTTCATTTTTAAGTGTACATATTTGTGACTATAATAGCATATCAGACTCACAGTAGAGGAGTGAATTTCAATTCACTTTTTCTTTTCTTTTTTCCTTTTTTTTTCTTCTTAAACAAATCAATTCCTATTTAATGTGCTAGCTGAAATCTGTGGTCCCCATATGTAGCAGATCTGATTGCACCCTTATGTGGGGACCAAAAGCCCTATGCAGCTTTCTGTGATATGTCCGGCTTAAAATACGTTAGCTGGCCTTATTCTGTTTGCAGTCCTTTGCCTTCAGAACTCTACTTGAACATAATTTTTGGTAAAGTTACAAATCACACATACTAGCTGTGATGTTTGGCTTGAAAAGAATAAATAAGCTTAAAATAACAAAACAAGCTCCTTAAAAAACCCTTTGACATTCCTCTGCAAGAACCCAGGCATCTCTATGTCCAAGGATGCAGAGAAACACTTGACCAGTGATGTTATTTACTCCCTTATGTACTGTATCTTGAGAAGAATTAAGCAATCACTATGCAACTTTGGCAAACAATCCATAAAAGTGATTAAAATTCCTGTGAGAATAGGACTCAGATTAGTCCCGTTCCACATTACAAAAGATTTATTAGTGTACGTTGACATGAACTTCTGGTGTTGTTACAGAGTGTACAAGTATAAAATGCCTTGACCAGTACTGCTTATATGGACTTGGCATGCTGTATAAGCTTCAGGGGATTAAATCTTTCCTAGTATAGCTATGTCAGAGCAAATCATCCTTATCAACTGGCATTTGAAATCACCATGTTGTTTGTTAAAACAAGTAATGTATATCAGAGAGTATACGTGTAACAGCTTCAGATAACAGAAGATTCAAGATATATGAAAGAGCAACAATTGGTATGGTGCTGTTTCCTTTCTCTTGTTGATTTTTGATTACTTTATTGATGCCAGTTCATCTCTGTGTTTTCTGATGCTTTTCATGCTCTTATATCAATCTATGTCTGGATTACCCTTCGGTGTAATGTCCTTGCCTTCTTCCCTTAAATAACATCTGCCTATGGTTCAGCTTGTGAAATTCCTGAAGCTTCCTTCTTTTCTTCAAGTACAGAACTCCTTATCTCCTCCATTATTTGGTCTTTTTATTTTCTTGATGCTTCTGGAATGTTACTGGTCTCAAAGAAACTAGATGTTGTCTTTCTACCTCCTGCTTTTCCCTCCAGCCCACAGAGATTTTTTCCTTTTGTTTATTTAACTCTGCCTCATCTCTGGTCCTTTCTGTGGAGACTCTTACCTACAACATTACCTGCTTTGGATTTGGGTCAAAGAATTTGGTACTTCTGTGCTGTTTCAAGTTCTTCCTTATCCTCTTTATTTATTTATTTATTTAACAATAGAATTTCCTTCTGCATCTTTCTAATGTTTTTATGATGTGCATGCATACAACCCTACCTATTCGTATCGCTCTGGTTTTGACTTGCAACTTTCTTCCATTCATAATTTCTCAACCTTCAGTCTCCATATTGGATGGATAACCATCCAACTCTGTAGCTGCCCTCGTGCTGTTTCTCATTTGAACTATATACCCTGTGCCAAATCAGCTACATGCTTGACTTGGTCTTCTCTATGCATTCTGTTATCCAAGTTCCTTTTCTGTGGTAACTGTTGGAACTCTTAAAAGATTTTTATTCTCTCTCTGAATGGGACTTCGTAAAACTTCTGTTTTGTTGATCTTGATGATCTTGATTTCCTTTATTCCTCTGTACTTTCTCCCATCAGTTTTTCAGTTCCCTTTAGGGACTATTTTTTGTTCTTCTCATACAGTTCCAAACCCTTCTGACAAACCATGGTCCTGGCTGACTCCCAGTATCCATTTTCTCAGTTCCTAAAGCCATCTGCAATGCCTTGGAGATACTGCTGACTCTCTCTGGTGAAAATCTTTTGATTCTGCTGACTTTCTGTATTTCTTAATCTCTGGGATTTCTTTCACCCCTTTTGAGTGTTTTTGCTTGCAGTTTTGCCTGTTCTGTATTTTTTATTAGTCATACAGCCCTCCATTCAGTTTATCTATTCCCCCATCTCTCCATGTGAATTTCTTAAAACTAACACACTAAGGTCAAAATTCAAGTTTTCTCCTTGTTTACTGGAACAGACTTCTAAGTTTTTGGTTTGTAGTCTTTGAACCCGTTCCAATTAACTTTTTCCTGTTCCTATCCGCCTTCTGATTTTTTTTTTTTTTTGCTTCTCTTCTTGAATATGTCTGAGTCTCTTCGTATTAAAAAAAAACCCAACACAAGCCAACCCTCTACTTCAGAAGTTTTTATTCACCACATTAATGTCTTAACCCTTGACCTCCTTCATCTCTTCCCACTCCCCACTCCCCCCATTAGTACACTTTGTACATTGTCTTGATTTCTTGTCTTATAATGCCTTTCTAGAACTGCTCACTTCTGGTTTCTGTCTTTTGCACTGAAATTTATGTCACTAATGTTCCACTTGACTTCTTCCTGGAGAAATTCCAGTCTAATCCTTTATTCTCCTCCACTCCATCTGTCATCTCTTTGTGATGCTATGTTATAGTCTTCACTAAATTTTGTTGTACTTAGACGTTTGTCATTTTGTCCTTGTTGATTGTTTCTCTTTACAGACTCAGTTTTTTATTGGTTGGGTCTTCCTCTCCCCATTCTCTTTCTGTATGTAGGTGTGTGTTTAGATCTCTCAGGAATCCATCCTCAGCTTTGCATCCTCCTCCACACCTTACTTCATATAATTTAGCCATGAGCATGACTTTTATGAAGGCACCACTACTTTATTTTTCAGTGGTTTTCCCCCCAGTCCAGTTAAACTCTGCTTAGCTCAGGAAATTTCCTTGGTTTTCAGTGGTCACCTGAATATGGTCATGTCAGAAATAATTCTTGAATTTTCTTTCCTTTTCTTTCCTGATGTGTTCTTTTGGCTCCATGTGGCTCTGAGTCGTTTGTTCATGTAGCCATAAATCAGATCAAAGTCTGGCTCACCTCAACACTGTGACTGTTATGATCTCATCTGTCTGGCTGACGTTAATACTTGCAGCTTTCCTTCACTTGATTACTGGTGTTAATATCATCTTGGCTTATCACTCTCCCTATATTACTTGCTATTTAAGGTCTATTTACTCATCTTCTCAAATACAAACTTCTTGTCTTTATTTTATAAGCTCTGCAACTTGCCTTCTCCTTTCCCTTCCAAGAGAGAGATTTTACCACAAGGTTAAATTTTGTGTTTGCTCTACTGGCAGTATAGTATTGGTTTTGATTTCCTAATTGCTATTTATCATACAGTCATTTCTTTTCGAGTGCCCAATCTTCGAAGCTCCTCATCAAAACTCTTTCTGTAGTCTATAAAGTGAATTATAACCTGTTAATGACTTGGCAGATGTGCTAGTTGTGTTCATCTTCTTATACTTAGGTTGCTAAGTACTCTTAACCCATGGCTATTTATTGTTTGTATTCCTGTAAACTGTTACATGTCCTTTAAATTATGTGAATATTGAAATATTTATAAATTAAGTCATTTATTTGACTAGTTCATCATGCATATATTTGCAGCATCTATGTCAATGGAGCCCATAGGCATTGTTTTTCTTTCTCCATAATGTAATTAATAACAATGCTAGTCAAAAAAAAAGGAGGCAGATTTTGCAGGTCTGAGGAAGAATGCTTGTTCGAGTAAATGCAGATCATCAGATTGTTATTATTTTTTTAATACCTACATTAAGGTTTTGCCTGAAGAGGAGGAACCTGTTGCAGTACGTCTGAAAGAGTGTTTAACGCTTAAACAGATGCCCCAGGGAAATAGTTCTTAGAAGTGTTCAAAAAATGAGTGAGTGGGTGTTCAAAAATTTTTGTGTATAGTTTAGTGGGTATGGTGGTATTAGGTCAAGAGTTGGGCTTGACAATCTTGGAGGTCTTTTACAACCTTAATGATTATGTGATAAGCCTGGTACAACTTGTAATAAATCCAAGATTGATCCAAATACCTTGTGGCATAATGTTTAAAATATAAGAATTTTATTTTTTGTTCACCCCAAAAGAATCCATTTTTCATTAAAAGGAGATGGTGTTATCTTGACAAGGAAGGGTATAAAGGGCATCAGTTGGATATTATTTTGTGTCATCATGCTTGTAACTGTTTTCACTTTAGAGCAGTATAGTGAGATAGAAGAAATGATATATGACTCAAAAATTTCATTACCTGTGATGTGCCAGTAAAACTCTATATGTAGTAATTTCTGCCATTTTCCTAAAGTACTGAACACTGGGGTCTTTTAGATAAATACCCTTCAAAGCTCTGTCTGAGGGACATCATTGTCCCTTTCCTTTCTGTTCTCATACATTTGCCTATCAGTTTAGTGGTATTATGAGAAAACTGACAATGAAAGTAATAGTGGTCTCTTCTAGAAATAGAACATTTTCATGCAGAAGCACTGAAGAAAGATGGAATGCCATAGTCACACTTACTTTGTAATCTTTAGTAATACTTGTCCATTTTCCTTTCCAAAAGTTGCATTCTGTAATTTCAATATGAAGCATGCTGTTAAAGTCATATCACTTGTTTTTAACTTTTAGCTTGTTTTTATTTTCAAGTGTCTTGACTAGTCTAGGACAACCAGCTGTTGTTTTTGTCCATCACGTGGAAGTGATGATTTTAAAGCTTCCAGATTACAACAGATGAGCCATGTGTACAAGCTTAATTCTTACATCTCTGAGAGATAGAAAGACCTGGTGAGCTACCATTTAGTTAATATTTACCTTTGAGTCTTTGGCAACACACTTCAAATTCCTGACTATGTATCTTGTGCTGTCTCAAGTTGTAAACTATGCAAATCCCTCCTTATCTAATCCACTGTCATGACCATTTTTCCAATACATTTTGAATGAGTCTTCAATATGAAAATTTTCCTTACAGTGCAGTGTTTCATTGCCTGGGCAGGAATGATGGACATGTGACTTGATGCACATGTGACATTTGAACTCTGTTTATTTGCCCTGTTATTTCTCAGAATACATTATCGATTTCATTATCTCACTTGTTTCTTTCCTGCTTTTCCCTTCCCTGTCCTCACTGCTTCTGTTTTGTTTCCTGCTTTCATTAATGCCTGTGTGAATTAACTAGACCACCTGAGCTTTCAGATGGCAGAAAGGGGCTTGGAGGATTTAATTATTTTCTTATCTTCTGTGTGAACAGGGTGGCTCCTACCTGTTTTCTCTAGCATTACCCTTCCTGGTCACCATGGCTTACTGATGACCTGAGACAGATGAAGAGGGAGAGCAAAGATGATCAGAATGTCATTGTCTAATTATGAGATGAAAAGTGTTTCCTTTCTTATGCTCTGACTGTATAGACTGTGCAAAAGGTCTCTTCATTTCCATGGTGGCAGCTGTTCATTTCCATGCAGCAGAACATTTCTGGGTGATACAGATCTATGTTTTTCAGTCACATCAATTACAGTTGCTTTGATAAAAAATTCACTCATGACAACAAAATCACATAGATCAACCTAAATCTTTGGAGACCAGAAATACTAGTCATCAGGTCTGGATTTTCTGCTGAAGTTACTCCCTGAAAATACAGACTATATGGGAACTCTTTAGACTAAACCCTACATTTGAATTTATAGGTTTTGCTCAGGAAGACCTGTCAGTTTTATTCAAGGAAGTTGCTTAAAGGTTTCAGTTTAAAAAAAGCCAAACAAACCAAACACAGTCTTCTTTTCTCTTCTGGAGGACAGTAGGTCATATAGAAGGCAACTATGAAGGATTTAATCTTTGGGCTTGCAACAGAAAATTGTATGGTATTGGATGTTAATTTTTTCCTGAAAAAGAATGAAAAGAAGGCCGTACTATTTCTTAACACTTCAGTTAGACTTGGTTCAGCCAGGCGAGGTCCACTGCTAGAAGGGCAACAATGTCACTAGTGCTGGCAAACTTCTGTGGAAGGTCAGCATTAAAAACCTTCCTGCTGCCTTCATTGATCCTTGCATTGTGTTTGTAGAAAGAGTTTGTCAAATGCAATTGAAAGTTGTTTGAGAAGCAGAAAAATGCTGAACATTTTATTGGTGTTTCAGAGATATTTAGTGTATTATTCATCATGCTGGCTTATGATATCAAAAAAATGTGGTTTTGAAATGTGGTTGGCATATGTTTGCATGGAAAAATGCAGTTGCCAAACTACATCATTTTTGTGGCTGGCTGTAAAGGAAAAATCTTCTCTCCTGTGTTGTAGTTGCTGTTAAAATGGGTTCTGCTAAGTTGGTCATGACCCTTTTTCTTCTTTGCACTTGTGATTTCCACATGAGTAGCTGCTTCAGGAAGACTGCCTTCCATGATTCCTCTCCCTGACCCTCTTTTGAGGTAAAGAAATATGAAAACATGTCATAATTTCTGAGGCTGAAAGGAGACCCCTTGAGATGGGAAGTGTATCCAACTTAAAACCAAATACATATTAACGCTGATTAAGACACTAGCAATTAAATTTTTCATTTGCCACCCCGCAGCTAATATCCTATTGCATAGTCTGCATGTTCAGCTTCTAACTGCACCTAAATAGTGCTGTCATCCTGGATCTGTCCTCACCTGGCACATGGGCCAAGAGAGAGCCCAGACAAGCTAAAATTAAATCTCATTTGGGCTTTGGATAAAGTCTTCACCTCCATCTTCTTGCTGGTGGACTTCCCTGTAGTAGTTGACATAGCCATTGCTGTGAAGTGAGAAAAGAGGATTTCAGCTAATGGGACTGCACTAGGATGATGTAAGACATTGGAATAATAACCAAGAGGAGAAAATAACCATCTATGCTTTTCTTCCCTCTATAACTTCTAAGTATTTCAGAGTGTATTAAAAAAATATGAAGTAGAAGGGATAAAATCTCAGTCATACAGATGTGACCCTACTTCTACATCTACATAACAGTGAGGAGTACTGTCTTTTATTTATTCAGAGGTCTGGCTGAAACTAGCAACTGAATAAAGATTAGCTTGCAAATCTTGCAGAAGTGTTAGGATAGAAGGAAAGGGAGAAGATTTGAGACTCTGGACACAAATGAAAAATATTAGAAGAAACACAATAACCTAAGTGCCTTGTTCATATTTTGTAAGGTTTTTGCATCACGTAGGCAATCCTGATAATTTTACTTCAAGACATAGAAAATATGATAAGCTCAGCTGCAATTAATTGTCGATACTTTGAAACAGGTCCAAGAATCCAGAAAGAATTTAACAGTTAATTATTTGATTATTATATCCAGTGCTCTAACTGGTTTATCAAGCCTTTTAAGTGGGAAATTTGTTTGGTCCATGTTGTATTGCAATTGTCCACAGCCCCCACGCCCCTACCCTGTTAGGCAGACAAGGTGGGCATCTGGCCATTGCAACAAGTTAAGCTACTATTTTGCCTTGATTTTTTGTTTAATCTTTTTAAATAGAAATGTTGTCTTCAAATGGATAGGTGTATGGAGAATAGAAAAAGACTGTATCTCTTTTGCCTTGCAAATGGAAGTAATGGTATTGTTTCTACCTAAAATGGCTTTTCTAAGAAAGAAGATTCCTTATCAAATATAAAGGAAATATTTTTGTGAGCATTCATTTATGCATCACTTTATAGCTTCTGTATTGTGCATAATGATATATAAGAAGCACAGGATGCTTCAATGCATATAAACAGGAATTACAAGTAGTACTGAGATTTAATTCTCTGTAAAACTGCTTTGTTTTATTTTTTGCTCTTGGGTTTTGTTTTGTTTATAACAATACTATGTGCTTAGAGTTAATAATGTCTGAAATGATTCTCTATATGTTACAGAAATTGCATTATTACATTAAATATACCTTCAGTCTCAGGCCAGTAGCAAATCAGTTCTTTGAATCCAGTGCTGATTAGTGCAATTTTTAGCAGCATTGCAGAACATGGCATTTCATTATTGAGTCATGCTAAACATTATCTTGGCTTTTGCTATAAAAATAGAAAAGAGGAAAAAAGAAGACAGAGAAGGATGCCTTTATGCATATGACATGCAGCCCTGGGGAAGATGCAAATCTGGGATGAAAACTAATTGCTTTTTACTTTGTTGCGTCGCCTGAACTATGTGGAGCAGAGCTGACCAAAAGGAAAGCTCTGCTTTATGTTAACTAGTAGTGATTACTCCAGAAAGCTGCCATAAAAGCAGTGCCATTAAAGGGACACTTAAAAAAATCATCCTTCAGACCTTGCAGAACAGACATTGCATTATAGATGTGTTTTGATGGGTCTTCTTTGATAGGTAGATAGAGGGGAAAAGGATGATATAATGTAGCTAGTGGAATGGAAAAGCAATTATATTTCATCAGAAAGATAACATTCACTGTAGTTTCCACCTCAGAAGATTGCTAAATATGGTTATATGTAATATAAGCAATTAAATGTGATAATATTAAAAAAAAGGTTGGTGGTTTTTTTAAACCCTGTGCTTATCTTCAGAAAGAGAGAAGAATTGTAGCATCTAAATTGCAGGCATACACATTGTGCTTTAAATCAGTTTTGCGTGAGCCTGTCTGCTCAAGGACACTTTAGAGGACAAGACTGAACATGACAGTCACCAGTGATTCTCCTCCTACAGGGAGGCATGCATTTACATGTAACAGCTTTTTAGCCATTTAGGTTAATTGTTTTTGCAAAATATTTCCAATATGCACTTGGTAGCTCTTGAGTTCAAATAACTTAGTTTTCCATATTTTTAGTAAGCCATCTTTATGAAATGTTAAGCTGAACTCGACCAAAATGACCTTAAAAATACAAATATTGTGTAATGAATCTGTAAAATGAATACAACACAAAACAGTAACTGAGAAGGTAATAATGTGTGTGGTGTCTGCAAAAATGTTTAGTATTTCATTACAGGCCATTGGGAAGGTGAATACACAAGTTTTATATCACTACCTTTATGATAATATGTATAAAGTGAAATGAACATGTTTGAGTTCCATCTTTTAAGCATAGGTAATTATTGATAATATAAAATAAATGAAATAATTTTATGTTTGTCATGGTTTAACTCCAGCCAGCAGCCAAACCCCATGCAGCCACTCACTCACTCCCACACCAGTGGGATGGGGGAGAAAATCAGAAGGGTAAAAGCTGGAGAACTCACGGATTGAGATACAGACAGTTCAACAGGGAAAGCAAAAGCCACCCACACAAGCAAAACAAAGCAGGAATTAATTCCCTGCTTCCCATGGGCAGGCAGGTGTTCAGCCATCTCCTGGAGAGCAGGGTGCCATCACAGGTCACAGTGACTTTGGGAAGACAAACAGCAGCGCTCCAGAGGTCCCCTCCACTTTCCTCCTTCTTCCCTCCACTTTATAAGCTGAACATGCTGTCATGTGGCCTGGAATGTCCCTTTGGTCAGTTGGGGTCACCTGTCCCAGCTGTGTCTCCTCCCAGCCTCCCAGGCTCCCCCAGCCCCCTGGCCAGTGTGGCCGTACAAGGAGCAGAAGGGACCTTGGCTCAGTGTGAGCCCTGCTCAGCAACAACAAAAACACCTCTCAGGTATCAACCCTGAGCTCAGCACAAACCCAAAGTACAGCCCTCTACCAGCCACTGTGAAGAAAGTTAACTCTACCCCAGCCAAAACCAGCACAAAATTACAGCTTTCTATTGTTTATAGGAAGGCAGTATTTCATGTTTTATGCTGACAGGTGTTCCTGAGTTCCAGATGGCATTTCAGAATTATGTAGGTTGTCTAATCATCAATAAGTAGCTTATATGGAGAAGCAATTAATACCATGATTATTTTCCTTATGAGTCAGCAGGTATGTCATATGCATAATTTCTAGTCAGTAAAAAATCAAAATGGCTTCTGCTCTGTTATATATTTTACAGAAAGAAAGATGCTGAAAAAAAGATTTTTTATGGTTATGTTGATGTAATCTATGCTGTGAGTATATTAAGAATGTAGCTAAAAAGGGAAAGGATTTGACCTAGAGGCTTAAAAACTGTGAAAAAAATGTGGAATATTAATACTCTTTGCAGCTGGTTTTTGCACTGTATTTCAAAGGAAAACAATCATCCAATTTATTGAAAACACTGACCAAATATCAGTACAGAAAACAAAAGTAGCCAGGTATGAAGAAAATCAGATAAAAAGAAGGATCAAGGGGAAAAAAAATAGTTTTCCATGTAAAACAAAAATTTCTGTTATCCATTTTGACTTTTCTACTCAAAATATATTAGGTACAGATATTGTACTAGTGGAGCAATGAACCCACCTAGGGAAAGACAGTGAGACATACTCATTGCAACTATTTAATACTTCCCTGTTGTCCTAACAATTTCCTGGTTCCTAATGTATATTTATTTTTATAGTAATATTTCATTTACTGTAATGATCAACACAGATGATTTTCAGTAAATGTTTGCCCAGTATCCAGGTAGCTTTTATGATGTATTCAACAGTATATTTTAGGATAATGTATTGGTTTTCCTCTGGTAGTAAGTACATATAATATCTGTATAGATAACTTCAAATCAAATATTGTCACCTGGACTTCAAAATACCTTGTTGTCATCCAGAAGATGGGGAATATGTCCTAATTCCATTGTGTAGAAGTGTACTGAAGTTCTACAAGAGTATGTGTCTACATTAGCACATATATATTTAAAGAGAGGTGTCATGCCCTTGTACAGATCCACTTTTGAAAGTAGTTAATTTCCTTTTCCTTTCCACCACGTCATCTACACTGTGCTGAAAGCATAGACAGTTTATAGGAGCTGTACCTAAAAGGACACAAAGACATCTGTTATAAAATGATGCTTCTCATCTTTTCTAAAAGTGTATTTTTTTCATTAGTTAAATTGTTCTGAGATGTGGAAGGGCAGTGCACAGTTCTGGGAGGTGGCAGGTTAAGCATCAACATCTTTGCAACGTGTTATGAATTGTAGTTAGAGCTGTATCATATCTAAAGAGTGTCACTTGGGGAAGCTTTCCAGGAGGTCATTTATATAGCTTTGGAATGTCCTGCGTCGTGAGCTTTATCAGTACACAGGTGGAAAGGGCACTTGAGACATTTGGTTTTCATTTCTAAGTCATGGGCCTTTTTATTCCTTCTGAGCAATACACTTAACATTCCTGGCAACAGGAATCACTTTATACTCTGATAAGCAGGCTGTGTATCTAAGGGTTGAAAATCCATACTCCAGCTCTTATGGTGACCTTCTTCCTTTGTGACAATTTACCAAAAAGTAATGACTTTGAAGGTGATTTATTTCCTTTTATTTTGTTTGACTTCAAACACACATTGCAGTGTTACAACATGCAGTTGCAGGAGATGGCTCTACTGTCTGCTTTTTTGTACTTGCCACTGTGTTTGGACTTCTAGTATGAAGAGACAAACATACTAGCAACTGTATTTATAAGAGTTTCATTAAATAGTTTTTTCCTGTGAAATATGTGCAGCTGCTGCTGCTGCATGGTGAAGGTCATTCCAGCATTCATTTGGAAAATGTAAGAGATGAAAAAATCATGGAGTGTGTGTAGTTACTGGGCCCTGGTCTCTAAGGAGCTTTTGGTTTCCATGTAAAAAGCTTTGGCTTTTTCTTGCTATTTTATCTCAGGTACATGGTTTCTTCTGCTGTGTGTTTGCTGATACTTTGTTGCTTTAGGGAAATAAATATTAGATCAATTGTTGTGTGATGACTGTGTAAAACTGTAAGACATTAACAAATATAATGAAAAGGAGAGTGAAACATTAGATTGTTTGTGACAAATTTATAGCACTCTGACTATAGCTTCACTGAAATGTAATTCCCCTGGCTTCTGCAGCATTGCTCTTAAATTAGGCTGGCAGAAATAAAACCCCAGTATATTTATTCTTTTGTAAACTTTGTTGAAGGTGTGCAATGCAAAACTATTGCAAGGTATTAATATACATTGGTTTGATGTAAAAAAAAGTTTATGCCTTAATGTTTTTTTAATCAATTTGTTATTTCCTATCATTATCTCTTCACATGGGTAAAATTTCTTAAATTGAATGACTTTGCACTTCTGTAGTGCTTTACAGTTGTGAAATGCTGTGTGAATATTTATTATGGCACAGAGCAGCCCAGTGAGGAAGGCAGATAAGTAAGTATTATTATCCCTATTTTACAGATGGGGAAGCTGAGGCACAGAGATTAAGTGACTTTACCAAGGCCACACAGCAAGTCAGTGGCAGATCCAGGATTAGCACTCGGGGACTTCCTGGATCCCTCTCCCATGCTTTAAGCAGTAGACCACAGTGTTCACTGGACTCAGCAAGCAACTCATTGCAATAATGGACAGTTCCAAGGACTTGTACCTGGTCAGTGTGTCCACACATTTCTTTGCAGACCGCTGTAGTATGTCTGTATGGTTTCAGTACTCCAGTCCTTGTGCCCTATGTAAAATTTTTTACCTTCATCATCTTCAAATAGGAAAAAAGGAAAAAGCGGTAGAATTCTGACATAAATGTGGCATGACAATGAAGAACATTTAGTTTTCATTATTCTTATCCCGAGCCTGCCAAAACTGGTGGGCCAAACTGCATTGGATTCATGGCTTTGAGGATGTTAGTGGGGCGTTTGGTTAGCATGAATTCTGTCTTCCATGACTGTATTATGGTGATCTTGCCTATACTTTCAGTTTCAAATGCTCCTTTATTGCAGCACTTAAAAATAATATGTTCGTAGTTTTCCTGATATTGTAATAAAAAGCAGATCATTACTAATTGAAAGTAGGTTTCCAGTCTCTATTCATCCAGGGGAAAGTGGAGTGGGATCTGTTTTTACTCGTATTGCAGTAGTCCTCAGCGCCCAATGAGTTTAAGCACTAAACTATTAGAGAACCTTTGTCTCACCTCTCCCCTCCTAGGGGGCAGGACAGGAATCACAGAAATTACTTCTAGAGTAAATGCAGTATAACTCTTGTACTGGTAAATGCAAGGTGGCTTTCATGCTGCTCCCTGGGAAGTCAGCATGTTCAGTGCAAGGCCTGTTTAATTGGACTTTGCTCAGAATTTGACAAGTGAATTGCTAACAACACAGTACTCCCAATTAAGCTGTTTTTCTCTGTAATATTAATGGAATAAACCCACTTCTGAGAATGAGGCAAGGCTGAGACTTGCTGTGACATTACAGGAAGAGGAGGCAGAGAAGCAAAAGCCTGCCAGAAGCTGAAAATTGAACACATGGGAAAGGAGAAGTCAAAGTGTATGAGCATATTTTGATAAATATTAATGAATTAATTTGTATTTAATTTACTTGGCTAATCTGTAAAGGCTTTAAACTGTCCAGCAATTTAGTATGTTCCCCACTGTAAATTTTGCCTAACATTGCTTCATTTCTGATGCATATGTCTTGTGCTAGAGTAATGTTATTTATGATATGGCTCTAATCCTTGGCCTTTGACATCATGCCTAATCACTCACCCAGGGGCATGGCATTGTTATGTTGAACTGCTTTAAAACAATGGATTCATTTTACTAAAATGATCAAATGGTTTGTGCAAAGTTATACTTCCCTGGTACATCTTAACAGGTTATTAGCTAATTCTAAATTATTAAAAGACAAAACAGTTTTAATAGAAGGCCATTTCTTATTGTCATATTTTACTTATGCACTATTATCTGTGGGAAAGCTCTAATAAAGACATTTTAACACTTAGTCTTTCTTTCTTTAACAGCCCAGATGCTTGGTGCTGACATATTCAAGGATTTTTGTATGTAAGATAGCTACAGCATGACAGCTATTTTTAAAAAAGAGAGGAGCCTGAAACAAAACCTCACATCCAGAATGCACCACATCCAGCTATATAAGTGATTCTTTTTGCCTGGGGCATCTGATCGTTAAGGAGAGATGCTCAAAGAGTTTAATTTCTTATTATATTCCGTCACATTCTATATATAGATGCATATATATCATGTAACACTGGTATTTAAATCCCCTTGCTTCAGACTTGCATTTAGATACCAATTTTATATACTGAAATAAAGGATTTCTAGTTCTAATATCACTCACTAAAACCCCTCCATTAGTGACAAGTAAATATATATCATGATATATTAATTGATACTTTTGTATAATGCATCATTTTTCATAATATTTTAATAGAAACTGCTCTAAATCATGTTGTGAAATATAGACTGTATTTGGCTGCTGGATCTTTTCACAAGTGATGTCAAACTCACAGTGAACTGAATACTCATTTTAGCACAGCATCTAGTGTCCTGTTGCTGAACTCCCAGAAGATTTTTCTGTTCAGGGAAAGAAAACATCTTTCTCTTTCTCTTCATGTCCGAAATGACAAAATCACTAATTTCTGTAGCTTACTTAGCCTGAGTACAACACATTGGTTGGTAAGGTACTACATGTACAGTGCAGTAGAAAGTACAGTTAAAATGCATGTATGACTAAAAATTAAACATGAATATGTTCCTGAGGAAAAACAGCTTTTCTGTTTTATGCTCTTAGTGTGTGCTGCCTGCCTTTATACTAAATTCAGCTTGGTGTTTGTAAAGAAAAGCAAAGTCTTTGCAATTCACAAGTAAGAAAAGCCAGTTGTTTTCATAGTGTTAGTTTTATTTCTTGCCATATTGTCACTGAGTATTATTGTCTAGCTTTGCCAAAGTATAAGGAGTCTTACTAATAATAGTTTGGGAATTCTGCGTGTAGCTCAGGATCCTGGTGTAAAGACAAAAATACATGTGCAACCCCTTACTTCAGGCATATGAGAATAAAGCTGCCTTGATCAGACATTTCTTTCCTTATCTCTTTCATTGTCCTATTGACTCATGTTTTTCTTGGTTCCTGGTAACCAGTGTTTAGTCACCATCTTGCAGGTCTTACCATGAGAAGTTTTGCACGCCAAAGTTAACTGTAATCACACCTCAGTAAAAAGTGATGCATAAGAAATAGATTTTAATAAGGAAAATTTAATTCTTAAACCTCTTTTTGTTCTTAAGTTGGAAAAATCAATAATTAAATACTAAAAAATCTTTGTTTTACAGTACTGTAAAATCTTGTCAATGGTTTCCAAATGAAAAGTAGCTTAGCTGTCCTTTTTTTTCTTTTGTAGAGAAATGATGAAGAAGCTGTTGTGGATAGAGGTGGAACTCGCTCCATTCTCAAGACACATTTTGAAAAGGAAGATCTAGAAGGTGAGGGATGATTATTCTGTGCTTTATGTTGTCACATTCTTCTGAAAGTACTGAAATTTAACTCTAGTGTGTAAACTCATCGATTTGAGCAGGCATGCAAAGAGGCAAGAGAGTAGAATCTCATAATTTATTTTAAAAAGAGAACTATTACTTTCTTCTCACAGCAGTGTCCAGAAACAGATTATGGTGGAAGGAGTTTGCTAATTTTCGGTGGTCTGTAGTCAAGTCCTGTAAATATGGATGTGTGACTTAGATAAGTCTTTTAAGCTTTCAAATATGCAAATGCAAGCAGGACTGCTGATTTAATACTTATAAAGGCTTCTACATTTGCCTTACAATCCTCATGTAGTTGCCTAGACATGTCTTCAGCTGAACAAAAATATTCTGGAGTGTCACAGATCAGATACATACTTGATGTGTGGAAACCACCTAACATGACCATGTAGAAGAAAGTGAGCAATTGTGAGAACTGTTTCATAATATTGGTCTAATGAGTCAGTTGCATCTCTTTTGTTTAGTGTATCTCAAATTTTGGTTACTACTGTACTTAAACTCTTGTGTTGAGTTGTGTGACTCCCCCAAGTCATAGTTATGATGAAAATGAGTTTCTGTTGCACGTATGATATCCCTCTCCTGAGATTGGAACTGACTGATTTTGTTAGCTTCTTGTACGTGGAGGTTCCTGTCTTTGCCACACAGATCCACATGAACTAGCCCAAAAGAAATACTAAGATCACCATTCTACATCTGAAAAGTTCCCTGCTTCAGTTCTAAAGAGAAATATCTCCATCTGTGCAGAAACTTGGGCTTTCTAAATGCCTACCATTACTTTATAATTTTTTTTCTTTTTTTCCTCTGGCTGTATGAACTTTGTGTTCTCTGCTATATTTTGGCCATATTGATGATTTCATGGAAATACCAACATGTTGCACAGCACCTCTTTGTTCTTGCTTCCTTCAGTAGTGCTTTGCTCAAAAAGCAGATGTAGCTGCATTTGAAAGGGGTCTGGCTGTGTCTGTATGAGGTTGTCTCTCACAGCAGGATGTTAACTGGTGTGCAGTGTAGCTTGTATGAGGCAGGTAGCTTGCCACTCAATCTGGGAATTCTGAGTGTGTGCAAGGATAGATCTCAGGAAAGATGTTTCCAGGGTGGCATTTAAGGTTTTGGTGTCTCCAGGGGTAAGAGTACCAGTGGGTCAGGCTGGCAGTGACAGTGTTTGACTTAGGCACAAAACATCCTATTTTGAATCTCACATTTAATCTTCTGTGGTCTTCAGTCCCTTGGTTGCAGCTTGACTAAAGAGAAACCATTGTATCTGGTGTCCTTAGAGCTCCCTGTCTCCCTTTCTCCATGGTACTTAAAGAGCTTTTGTGGGGTGAGTCTACCCACAAAAATATCCTTTTGCTGAGTCATTTCATTGATGATGATAAGGTGGCATTTTAAAAACAGACAGTTTTCTGGGGAATGACATCTTTAAGATCATCCACATGAGTAGACTCAGGCATTGAGGTTGTCAGAATTACTGTGATGTTCCACAATGTGACTACATGGAACATGATTTAATAACTGTATTTAATTACTTTTTCCCCCACCATCCTGTATGTGTAGAGTTGCTCCTGTGAAATATCAGTGAAAATAAAACTTCAAAGATCTCCTCCTAGGATGTTATCAAGAGAAATTCGAACATGGCAGCGACACTTCCCCAATCTTCCCATCATTTTAAATTGAATTGAATTTAGAACACTGAAAAAATTCTGCAGTTAGCAAATGAATCTGCTTTTATTAGAAACAAAATCCCAATGTTTCATAATGTTCTAAGAAAATAATTTTTCAGTGTAGAATCAATCCTTCATAATGCAGTTAGCTTTCTCAGATAAATTTTATGCTCACTCTTAAGTTCAGATCAGTTTGTCTTTAAGTATATAATCACTACATTCAAAAATACCAAGTGACATAATAAGTTCTGAAGAGATTGCAGATTTTAATATCCAGTTGCTGTTAACAGCATGTCCATTTGTTTTGCAGTACATCTAGGCACTTCTCCCCCTGGAAACAGTGAATGTGACTCACAAATATCTGTCTTATTCATTGAACAATTTGTTGGGTTTTGCTGAAAAATGTACCTTTTTCCTAATGACATAACAACTATGAAATATGAAATTAAATAATCAAGTGCTAATTGCGTATCTTAGAAAAAGAATATAATCAGACTATTAATATGTATTATGTAATTAGCTTTTTGACAGACATTTAATTGGGTTTATGTTTTAAAAATGTAAATAGCTAGTTACTGAATATTCTGAAGAAGACTAGCTTTGCCAGCGTTTAAGTTTCAATGGCACCATGATAGCAACATTTCAAAAATTGCAATTCATATGAACTACAGGTTTAAATCTGAAAATTAGTATTCAATTTCTTCTTATTAAATCTTATAATTGTATGTATTTTGTCCTTTTTAAAAAAGAATTTTACAGGATCAACATTTGAACTTCAGAAATACTGATTTAAATGTGTACTAAAATTTCCATCTGAAATTTCTCGGCCTAGCAAATATTTGGACTTGCATATTTTAGGCAGTCCTTGTGCAAGTATATTGCAAGTACATTTCTTATTGAAAGCATGAAGATATGGTGATTAATCCTGCCTTGAAGAACAAACACAAGAAGAGATTTTTGCCTCAGTCTCTCTAGATCAGTGTGTTCTTTCCCTGAGCAGTATAGTAAAAATTTGGGAACGTAAGACAGGAATTGCAGTACTTATGGGATGTGATGCTCATATTAGTGCCAGCAAGTGGTACTTGCAGGAAGTATTTCAAATTGTATCTTTTTACTTCGGTTTTGTAGTGCTTCAGAGGTGAATTGTTTTCAGAGCTTTGGCATTCAGATTTTCAGCATGAATTATTTTTCCACATAATTAATTTTTTGTGAGTTGCAAGGTCAGGATCAGTCATTTGTCAGGTCATTTGTCTGACTGTTGTATTAATGGAGGGACAGAGAAAGCATTTCTAAAAGCACAAAAAAGAGGATTATCTTCCGTGGTTATAATCACCTGTTTTGCATGTTATCTTTCAATGTGCCTACAGACAAAAATCCTACTGAAATAAATGTGCTCTCATTTTTATCAGTTGTGCAATTCCTAAACGAGAATTGGGCACTGATTCTGGATGCTCAAGTACTTAATTGCAAAAGAACAGGTTGTACATGTACCTGTACTGAGAGCAGCTAGGCAGGTTTTCATGGACAGATGTGCACATCAAAGTTGCTCCCAGCTTATTCTGTGGGGCTATCTCTGGCTGGCTGCCATTGCTTCAATGTAGAGAACAGTTGAGAACAGTTTTCTGATGAAATGCATATACCTACTTTTTATCTCCTAGGTCAAAAATACTTGGATTGCACTGTGCTGGAGATCTTAGATGCTCTCAGGTCACATGCTGAGACTTTTGGACTCTGTAGACATGCAAAGGGATTGACATCACATACACTCTGACCAAGGTCTTTTCCTTATGCCCCCCATATTAGCTGAGAGGGAAAGTGTCTGTTCCATGGCCATCCTTGCTGGAGGTGGTCAACTGCAGATTGAGGATTTTTGTGAGAGTATTTCAGAACTGCTGTGGGTATTACTGTGGCCTGGTTTGAGAAGCAGCTTCAACAGGAAAATGGCTGGAGATTAGATTTTTACATGAAGGTCCAAGCACGAATCAGGGATGAATTCTGGCTCTGTTGGACAAAATTTGAAAATGATCCTTGATTCAGAGAAGTCAAGATTTTGCTTAAGCTTTTTATGTTTCATTCATTTAAGCTGCCTGAGTGGCATGGGAAAATTTGCCTCATGGGAAATCAAGTTTGCCGTGTTTCATGTCTCTGAGGACACGTGAAGCACTGTATCCAGTATATGCATCACTGTACCTCAGAATATGCATCCTGACACTTCTGACAAAATTCAGATTACATGGATTGCTTACTGAAAGTCATAAAAAACCTTCAAGCTTAATTAGAATATAAATATCATTAGCACAATGCAGAATGCTACAGAAGCGGAGGCTTTAAACTTAATAAACCAAAAATTAATTTTAAATTTTGTAGAAATATACAGTAATTAGCAACCTGCATGAAGATTAAGTTTTATAGTAGACATTCTGCTGAAAAAAAAATGGAATTCCAGAGTATTCAATAATTCTATTTTAAAAAATAGTTATTTTTGGTTTTTTTTTTCTTTTTAGATTTTTTTCTAGTTTGTGACAATAATTTAAAAATAATTTTCTTGCAATTTTGATTATATACTGTTAGGGTTAATATGTTAAAAACATCATTGTGATTAAATGCTAATCCATATATTATTATTTAGTAGAATTTTGAGTGGCTATAGTTTTTTAAGTAGCATTTTATTCTCAGAGACTGGACCTTTTTGGTAGAAACAACATCATAGTACGCCTCTCTGCCACTGACATTTTTAACCTGAAAATTAATAGGACCTAGCAGCTCATAGGAGTGAGAGAATATAAAGTATATTAACGTGGCCTTGATTTACCTGTACCTCAATGTAGAAGCAAGTCAGATACCAGCTCTGCTTGGTCAGACAGGAACATCAACCAAGATTTCCCTTCCCTTTGGCTTCCAGGGTGCTACAGCCTACTGCAGATAATTTGTCACCATGTCAGTGCAGATCCTCTGCTGCAAGGTGCCTTGTCTGTGCTTCCCTGGGGTGCCCTGCTCATCCTGATGTTTGCTCTGACCTCGCTTGTGCTCCTTGCAGCGATTTTTGCTGCACTTAGACAGGCACAATAAAGGCTGTGGAAGCAGAGTCATGGAATGACTTGGCTTAGTCTCTACCTGAAAGGTTGTTCTTTCATTTCATTGCCTACCAGGTATTACACACTGGAGCTTGTTCCATTTGTGATTTCTAAGGCTCTTTTTTCTGTACTGCCTCTCATCTATTTTTTTGTTTTCTTTTTCCTGTGTAATTCAATATTCCTTAAGATCTCATTTTTCTCCTTTCGTCTTGGCAGCCACCTGGTTTGATGCCTTTGCATGGGTCTCTTGTCCACTCTCAAGAGTTTCTATGTTTGTGGGAAGGTGGCTCACCTTGAAGATTCATGAATAAATCTGAAGGATATGTTTGCAAAATCTCTTTGAAATGATGAATAATGAAATAATGGAAGCAAACAAGAGCCACAGTGTTGGTTGAACGCCACAATCTTTAGCTGATTGTAAGGTTTTGTTGTGAATTTAGTTTGAATTTGCTCTGAGCTTCACAGACAGGAAACCTTTTCAGTATTTGTAGGGAGTAATATTTTAAAATATTTCACTTTGTGAAATCCTGGATGAAACTGACATAAAACCAATTTGCCATTATTGGTACAAGCTGCTAAATTGCAGCATCAGAAGACAGAAATATTTCTTTTTTAACACATACTTGCACTAGTACTGAGGTTGCTTTTTTTTTTTTTTTTGGTTTGTTGCTAATTTAGAAATGTAGGTCAAATTCTTCCCTCCAATAACCACAGCTTCACTGTCCATCAGTGGAAGGAGCTTGTGTATCTGAGCCAGGTCCTTTTACATTCTGTGTCTGCTGGCTTTTTGTCGTTTGTCGGGAAAGGAACTGATCTCGTGATCGAACCATACATACAACACCTCTGGACTCCTCTGGAGGAATGTAGGAAATTTGGAATATAAGTGCTGCTTAAAAATACTTTTTAGACCACCCACAATCTGGAAAAGTCTTTTGTTAAAAGGCAAGAGTTTTTTGGGATGGCAGTGAGTGCTCGAGGCTCTTTAAAAGGTCCTTGACTTTAATGACTTCAGTGAGATGCCCTTATCCTTCATATTCAATATGTCCTTAATGTTATCTTGGGCCAGGGATGTTGTTTTAATTTTTTTTCTATGTAATTTCTGTTGTAATCTACCGTAGAATATAAATCATATGTATAATCTGAAACAATGTTTGAAGGTTTTCTTGTCAGTTCCTCCAAATTCTAGCATGGCAAAAAGGTGAAAAATGCATTTTGGGCAAACCCTAACCACAAACAAAAATGTAAACTGTTAATTTTGGAAGTACTGCTTTTGTCCTTTCTGCTTTTTCTTCAGCTCTGCCTCCCTGCTGCACTACAGTAAAAAATCATGAGTCATGTACTCTCTACTCCTACACAATTCACCATAATGACTTTTTTTCCTATAAGGAAAAAGGCAAATTTTTTAACCCTACATGGACTGATGATATTCTGTCTCTACCTCACTGTCCATTTTTGAGAGGATGAAAAATTGCATTTGGTTCAGCTCTAGCTGTCTATGCATAAAAGAGGCTTCAAGACACTGAGTGTTTTCCAGAGGAGGGAGAAATCCCTCCGGTCCTGCTGAGGTCAGCAGTCATCTGAGACTTGGCTTGAACCACTGGCAAAGTATTCTCTCTCACGGCATCTTGCCTTTGCTGTGTGTTTCCTCAGTAGGTCACAGAAGCCTGCCTTTGCTCTTTCTGGAGGTGTTTCAAGACCCATCTGTTCCCTTACCTGTTCCTTCCCTCCATGCCTGTGAGCAGGGATCTGAAAGCCTTGGTGTCAGCAGGTGCCTCAGGCAGATTCAGATAATCCCAGGTGGAAGGCAGCACAGGCACATGTACCCTGAGCATCTGGTGCTCATGCATGTTCAGATCCAGGACAGTCATTTTTTTGTACAATTGCCACCAGCTTGGCTGGTTCACTATGGAGCTCTAAAGTACCCACTTGAGTTCCACATTCCTGGTGTGACATGGAGACCTGAGAGAGGTTCATTCCTCTCCATAGTTTATGCTGCGTTTAATTTATGTTACAATTTTGAAAGTCAGAATTGGTTTAGATATCAGTGAGCCATAGGATTCATCTGGTCTTCCTGAGCTTTTTCTATTAACCTTACATTAGCATCAGTAGTGTTTTATTGTAGGAAGACTTTGATTCTGTTCTTGCAAAAACACACTCTGGACTAAAATGTTGATTTATTCCAGATGGGCTTCTAGGAAAGTGAAACATGAACACATGCATTAGTATTTTCAGTATTAGGATTCAGGAGCAAATAATTTTTAAAAACAGACTCTGTGAGATAATACAGCAATACACAAAGGTTATTTACCATGCAAAAGCTTATTATAGAAATGCAATGCACTGAATTGATCTGAACTGCAGTGATCTTTATACAGTGTTACACATTCACTGGTAAATTGTATAAAGATTGTTTATAGAAAAAGACTGTTCTGAATAAAATTGCACATAGCTGGGGAACAAAACCCAGACTGTAAAGGTAGTTCAAATTTATGCATTTACAGCATAAGAAGCTTGTCGTTTACCATCAAAGCATTAAAACACTCCTTGAGTTAAAGTATTCTAAGGACTGAAGAAACAATAACCCAAGTTATAAAGCATTCGTTTAATTTTTTACAGGATTACATTAAATCCAAATTACATTATAAAATATTTAAAAGGGATTCTCTTAATTATAATTATTTTTGAGACAGAGGAAAGTGAATATAGCTATGTGTAAAAATCAGGATCTCCCCTAAACTTTTGAAGAAAAAATATATTGTGCTCTAAATGTCTTCAGTTTGTGGAGGTATGAATTCATTGCCCTAGAAAAGAGAGATGTGAAATATACATTATTAATATGAATATGTCTTGCAGAGACATTTCTCAGAATAAAATCTAAGTAGAAGTGTTGTTTGGGGTTGCTGTGTTTCAAAGCAGAAATTATTCCTTACACTTAAATTTATTTTAAGAACCCAATAGAAAATTAATCATCTAAGAAACCAGGCTCAGAATAGCAAGCATTTTCTGCATATCCCTTGAAAATGACAGAAGTAACATCTAGAAATGATTTTCAGAACTTGGCATTCTGGGTCTTTAAAACCAGAAGCTTATGCTAGCTACCTATCTTATGCATTAAATAAATGAAAAGAAAAATAAATGTAATGGGATTTCTAAAACTCTGAAAACACACAACCCATTATAATTGATGGTGCTTGATGACTTAACTTAGGTACTTCTGGAAATCCCATTACAATTATTTGAATGATGTGACATTTCAAGGGAAAATGGAGACAAAGGATTTGTAAATGTTTCCCTCAATTTAGTGGAATTATTTTCTTTTAAATGGAATGCTAAGAATACAGATTTTTTTTTTTTGCCCCAATACCTCCCATTCTTCCACAAACAATTTTAACACAGAAAACACACCCATTTGGTAGGGAGAGCAACCTGTTATGTTCACCTCTTAAACTGTGTGTCAGTTCTGTGTGAGAATGGTTGTTAGGTTGTGCCTGATGTCAGTGGTTCCCAGCGTACTATAACTTACAGTTGTTACTATTTCCCATACTTTAGTGTCTTTGTAGCCTTGCCAAAAGAATGAGAAACTATGATCTAATTGAGCTAGGTGCTGTGAAAATGTATGGCAGAGCAGAATTATTTTACAATATTTGAGCAATATTCAGTCATTTTTAGTTGGCAGCCTGATGAAGTAAGTAATAAAACACACAAAAATGTTCTTAAAGTTAAATGAAAGAAATGCCCATATACAGTCAGTTATTATTGATATAGATATCCTGGTTACTGGATATCTTGGTTGATCCTGACTTCACTCAATTATAGATGCTGTTTCTTTTTGGAAATTTTAGTCAGTTTTTGCTGAGGTCTGCCCTGCTCTGTCCATGTTTGACCTTCTGGTCTTGGCAAATTTAGAGAAACTGGAAACTCTTGTTTAATAATTCCTTGGACAATTTGTGCGGAAAAACATACATTATATTCTGGGCTCTAGTTCATAATACCTACCATGGAAAGGTTACTTGAAGTAAGGTAATACAGTAATTGGATTTCTTTTGTATTTCCTCTTTCTTTTTTTTTTGCTGCTTCTATCATTCATTGTCATTTTGTCAGCAATTTAGAATTCATTACTCTTTTGTTCCCAGATGGTCTTTTTTTTTCTCCACAGTTGTGATCTTTTAATAAACCAGAACTACTTAACTCTCAAATATTTTGCTTTTTGCTCTGTGGCTTTTCTGTAGAAAACTATTGCTTTTCCCCTGACAGTTTATTTTCCTCCTTTTTATCTGAACCTTGTTATAAGCACCTGCATTCCTCCATATGTTTATTGAAATTATGCATAGGTAGGACTCTGCTGGACACAGAGTAAAATCCACTTTGATTTTTTCTGGTTATCTGTTTCAGTTTCCAGGTTCCTGTTTCTTTTCAATGTGAACTGATTGTGTCTGTATAAGGAAAATTGCTGTGGCATTCAGACACACACACACACACACGAATGTTCTGGCTCTGTTTCCCAGTCTACTGAATAAAGAACAGTCTGGACTCAAGTCCTGGTTTCAGCCCTGGAAATTAATTGAAATGTGAGTCTCAAACAGCATTTCCTGATGCAGGTACAATCTGATCATTGACGTGGGAGAGAAATAGGATAAGCATGCCCACTTCTGTCACAAAGCAGCAGGAATGTACTAAATTACTAAATTAAAAAAGCAATCTATTTGCACCTCTGGAAATTGCTAAAGTCTTAGGAAGGGTAAACCCATTTCTTTCAGAATGCTGTTTTGCTTTTTCTTCTATCCCAGGAGGGAGACAAGGAAGTGTAAAGTGCTACATTACTCATGTCTTTCCGTATCTTTTTAATGAGCTCTTTTTGTTTAATGCATTTTTCCTTGTGTCATGCACTACTGACTGCCATGCATTTGAAATACACAAAAGGCAGCAGTTCCCTTTAAACCACTTCTTGGGTTAAATGTAATAAGCAAGAAGAAAGAGGTATTTAATAAATAAGTATTTGTCAACTCATGGACATTGTTTTAGGAAAATCTCCTGACTCTACAAGAATATTCTCTCAAAATTGATGCCTCTGCTTTGTAGTCTCCTCTACACAGATCTAAGCTAAGGAAGTAACTAGTGTGGTGTCCAGAATATTTTCTCCAGCTTTTTTAGCTCTGTCTCTGCAGAGAATTCCTGTGAGCCTTGAATTTCTTCAATGTTTTGTGACACATGCTGCCTTGCTATGTTTTCTGTCTCCTCTGGAGCCTCCATAGGATTACACACCTTGTGCTACTTTAGTTTAATGTTCTTGACCTTTTTCAGATGATTGACACTGCTGAATGATTACAGCAAAGCAATTATCCATGAGCTGTGTTATGTTCATTTCAAAGAGAAAATAATGTTACTTGAGATGAGTAATCCGGACTATGTTTTTCTGCTGAGTAAATGTAGGAGACCTGCCTGTAGTGAGTCATGATTCCTTTCCCATTTGTTCTGGTTAGTGGTTCTTTCTGCACAATTCTGCTGTGCTCTCTCCCTTCTAAATGTTTTACTGTGCTCTGATCCTGTTAGCCCACATAGCTAAGAGAGCTAAATATTTTGGGCTTGATCAGCAACATAAAATTCCTCAGTCTTGAAGGCAGCAGGCATGCAATATGTACTTTCTTATGTATATAAAAAAATAAAACAGAAGAAATGAAAGCACCCTAAGCTACCAGCAATGTATTTAGGATGTGAGCACATGAAGTTGTATAGGGATTTTGTTCTCTTGCTTACATTGTGTTTTATTGGTTTTTTTTTCAATCTTTTTTTTTTCCTTCGTTTTATATTCAGTGAATTTCCCACAAGAATTCTGTCAGGGTTTGGCTCATAAATAGGAATGAGTTTGTTAAAGTTCTTATACACACAAAGCAAACAGCAACTTTACCAAATGTTCAATCCAAAGAGATCCATGTGTCTCTTCATGTTACTGTTTTGGAAGACATTTAACAGAACACCTGTCTGGCTTTAATGAAAATTCACATACAAAGATGCAAATTTTAAGGAAAAAACCATAAATCTGGCACAACATCATAAGGACTTCAGTACTGGGATTTCTTCCTGTATCAAGGGGTTGTGTATCTGTGATGCTTAATCGTCATTACTGAAATCAATACTGTAATGACAATTAACATTAGAATTATCAATATGATATAACCTCAAATTTATAATAATAATTACACCATTAATGCTATTAAGGTTGTTAATATTGTTGTTATGCTGCCATAGCTCCTTTCTCAAAGGCACCTTTTTTCCCTGTAGGCCATCGAACATTGTTCATTGGGGTTCACGTGCCATTGGGTGGAAGAAAAAGTCACCGACGCCATCGGCACCGCGGGCATAAACACAGAAAGAGAGACAGAGAGCGAGATTCAGGGCTGGAAGATGGCAGAGAATCTCCTCCTTTTGGTAAGACTAATTTTATTTTTGGATAGGTCTTTTAATAATAATCATCAGCCTGATTATGGATACTCTGTCCTGTTATTGCTCGGACTCGATTAGCAGCTGGATTTTGGAGAATCCACCAGAGCCTCTGCTGCTGATTCATTCCTTTGAACAAATCCGCTGAAGGGCAGCAGCCAGTGGCAGTCGATGAGAAAGCTCAGTAGTTTCTAGCACTGAAGGAGCACTGTGAGAGACTGTTCCTAAATGTTCTCACAAAGACAAACTGCTCCACCGCTGTGGGAAAAGTGCTTTATGGCACCTGCTGCCCTCAGGGGAGGCTCTGGAGTATTTGCTCCTAAAACATAACACAGAAGAGTTGTGGTCCTTTACCATTAGTTTTGTGACAATGTTGGTGTTACTGAAGCTGCAGTGTTTAATCAGATTCAAACCAAGATCTAGGTTGTGTTTACCTTTTTCCTAATGTGACACTGTAAATGTGCCATTGTAACATGAATCTGCTAACTGAGGACTTGAGAGCAAGCAGGAAAAAATATCTTTCAGTAAACAAACCTGATATGAAACTCCTAAAATTTTACATTAGAAAACATTGCAGAGAAGAGAAAAAGGTAGTCATTAATAAATTACTTAAGCTTTGTCTCAAAATATGAGAAAATTATAAGCTGTTCAAAAATAAATGTGCATGTGATGAAATATCCAAGGCATTAAGTGTTTAAAATATAATGGAAGCATGTATAGAAAACAATTTGCTAGTGTGTTTTTAAATCATGAGGGAAATATGTCAATGTAATTTCAGGTTACAGAATAGTAATTATAAGACTTCCTTTTAATCAGAAGTTTGTATTATGTATGTGGAAAGCTTTTGAGCAAGTATATTGTAAATATATTGTAAGTGCTGATGGTTAGAGCTTGAAATTCTCAACTCTCGCACAATGGTTTATTATGCTGAGAATAAAACAAAGTCAAGACTTTTTCAAACTTAGCAGATACAAGTTATGCTTTGAAGACTGAGCAGTGAAGAAAAATTGGCTGTGGTGGTTCTGTCTGGAATTGATTTCAAATGTACAAAGACCAAATACTGTATTGAAACCAGTTTCTTGGAAAAAAAGGCAAAGTTCATAAATTATTAAAACAGTTTTCAAAAAGAATATGCATATATACATATAAAGTCAGATTAAAAAGAAACAATTGAAAGTTACATTAGCCAAGAAGTGAGATATCTTGAACTATGAAACAGTGTCTTCTGTTGAGTCATCTGGTTTTATTTAAGTGCCAGTATGTGACACATTTTGGCTGAGAACTTAGCTCTGTTCTTTTAACTTCTGGAGACCTAGGCTTGTGTCCTTCTTAATGTCAAAAGTTAAGAAAAAAAAAAAAAGAGAGAAATTAATGGGCTGAATCTGTCCATCTGTCCTTAATAGTCTTTGATGTTTATGCATACAATAAAATGCAATGTTCAACACAATTCTGTGCTGGGCATATCAGCCTATGTTCAAAGGATCTCTGAGGGTGAAATAGCAGTAATATGAAAAAAAAGATAGTTTTGAAGTGCATTTGTAATTGATTTTCACTGCACTTGTCCTCTGGTGTACCTCAAGGAATGAGTACAGGTCTGCAGTTTTTTAAGTCACATTTTCACTTTCAGCAGTAATTTAACTACCAATTAAATGTGTGTAAGTGGTGTCACTTGACAGACAAATTACAGGTCAGAAACATGGAAATCTTTTCTGGATTCAGAATGCTGAAGATGTTCTTCAAAGTGCTTGGTTGATAACAATTCAAAGAATCCAAAGATAAAACCACAAATCTGGAAATATCCAATCTTTCACCCTGAATAATTATCTGAATAGTAGATTTTGAGGGTTTTCCCTTTGTCTGTCTGACTCCTGCAAGTTTGGCCAGTGAACCAGATTTTGAGCTTTGACATCTGTCCATCCACGCAGAAATGTGGCATTCTATAGACAGGAGTGAAAGGGATTTACATAATGAAGGTGAATCTTAAAATGCTGCAGTGATGGTGTGGTTGAACACATACAGACAAAATAATACAGAGATTTATAGTAGTCTGTATCCACATCCTTCTTTTGCTACAGTTGTTCCTTACAGTAGTTTCAGGCAGCTTGTTGTACTGCCTGGGGAGAAGCCTTGCCTTTAGAGAGAATATGAGCATAGTTTTTCTCTTTTACTTGCACAGAGGGAGCAACAGATACTTCCCACACACCTACTAAACCTCAGCAAGCTTTTTAGCTTTTCTTCCCCTTGACTACAAGTTTCTAACAGTAACCAGAGCTGAAGGAAGCTCGAAGGAAGACAGATGCACTTCCTTTTCTTGATGCATAACTCAATATGAGGGATTGTATTACCTGGGAGAGTAGATCCAAACTAGTCCCCTAATTTATGAATCATTCTGATTTAATTGAGCAAGCAGAAATGCTTAGCTTCATCTCTCTGTAGACACCTTTTAATGCATTTCTGCCAAATTGTAGAAGCCTGTATGCTTGGGAGCTGGGAGCGAGGAGGGGAAAGACAAAAACATTTTGATGAGCAGGTGCAAGAAGAAAAGATAGAGAAAATAAGCACTGTGAGACCAACTGATAGAAAACAGTGCTTTGAAGTAAGTCAGAAAAATACATAAGGATTTTTGTGATACAAGAGAATAAATTAACAATGTTTTGAAGCAGTGAAGTATGAAAGGAGATATAATAAATGCAAAAGATCCAACAACTAAATAATAGAGATTCTGGAACAAGTAAAGACCTGAAATATTTAGAAATGAAGTGCTCCACACTGCTCAGTTAACCCAGCATGGGATAAAAGCATTATTTTTGGTCATAATTTATAACTGTACAATTTATAACTTTATCTATGAAGTACCATCATGTGCAGATCTTGCTCTGCTATCATTGCTCCAGGGAGCTGTGCCGTGCATGTTGTGCTGTGGGGCTGTGTGGGCCCCAAGCAGAGTGGACAGGTGCCACCTGGTTCCTGTCCAGTAAAAAACAATTTCTAAAACTGTTTTCTGTGTATCAGCATGGGTAGAAAACACCTCTAGTCAGTGTAATGACAGTAGGTGGATGCTTCTGGTAATCCCTTTAAATCCTGGCTGGGAAAGCTATACCCGCTGCTTTCTGGGAGGGTTTCTGTAGAGATCAGATTTTTTTAGAACATTCTGACATCAGCTCATAAACTTTTTTTTTCTATCTCCTAGTGTCACTTTTCAGAAATAACCCAAGTGTTCTCAGTGTACAGATTCAGAGATAACTCCAGATTAGACAAATAATATGCAGAATATTTAGGAAGTAGAATGAAGAATATTCCTGTCATTTAGGGGCACAGATCAGTTTCTTAAGTTTGGGTTTTGTATTCCCCTACACCTGATTCTCACTGTCTGTCTGTTGCCTCTTGTTGGGATGAGGTAATAAAAGGTGTTTCCATTTTGCAATAATGATGTGCCTGTAAATTGCACAATATGCAGATTACATGGTTTGCACACTGAAAGCCTTTTTGGGTCATAGAAATTGTAAGCTAAGTGATTTCAAGGTCTGGATTTTCACCATCTTGTCTCTTAAGTTTCTTCTTTTTGAAGAGAAGGAAAAATTTAGTGAATTTATCCACTTTAGTTAAAAATGCAGTACTGATACTTGTTTTATTGGAGGTTTACTATTCTAGGATGAAATGCTTCTTTTATAATTAAGGCCCCAGTTTCCTTTCAGCCTTAAGCTCCCCTTCTCCACAGCTTTTCTTGTGGGGTAAGTATTGTGGCTGCTTTGTGAATCAAATTTAGAAATTGATGCAAATTAAAACTCATTTCACAAAAAAAAAAAAAACCCAAACATAAAACAACCAAACAAACAAAAAAAAAGCCACCAAAAAACCACAGTTTCTAGCCTGGGGCATCTCCTTGGTGCTGCTTGTGAGGGCGATGGGTGCAGCCCCTGTGAGCTGCAGGGCCACGAGGCTCCGGCAGTGCCGTGGGTTGTGCTGGCACTGAAAGCCTGGTGCCAGATTTCCCTTTGCTGGTGGACTTGCACTTGCTTTGGTGTGCATGTGGATTTTAGTTGCAGTTTTCAGTGGCTGTTTTTGATGTCTTTTGCTTGCCTGTAACCAATGAAACAGCTCTTTGGTGCTGATCAGTTAAAGATTCTTAAGTAGCTGTTTAAAATGGTGGAATAAGAAGACTTTAGGTCTGAACGGGGTCTCTTCAAGGACAGGTTTTGTTGTGGGTTGAAGTGAATAGAGCTGTGATGGCTGGGGTTAGATTACAGCCTCATGTATGCCTTGTCTGACTAGACAGCACTGAAGCTTGTGGAAGGCTTGGTTTGTTCTTTTAAGAAATCTGAATTTAGTAATCCCTAGTTTTAAAGAGGCTTAAATTTGTAATTCATGATAGTCAGTGTGGCAAGGCAAGCAGAGGTGAGCCTGACACAGGACTGCACACACAGTTCAGGAAAGACTCCCTGAAGGTAATGCAGGCAAAAAAAGTGGTTTGGGAAGGGGAGGCTTCTCTTGGTTGGTAGAAGGACTTGAAGAAAGTAAATTGAAAAGACTCAGCTGGCTATATCTGGTACAAAATCTCGAGTGCTGAGGGGTTATTAGCAGGGTAAATTTAGTTATTTGTAAAGAGTATAGCTTTTAAGAGAATTCACCTACTCTTAACTATAGGCTAGTATGATGAAGGATGAACTCAGAAATTTGAATCTCTGGGCAGCTGTGGAACGGATTGCTGCAAATCTGGATTAAAATAATGTATCATAATGTCAGTTTTAAGAATCTAGTAAAAGAAGAGAACTAAAGCTTGGGAATTGTCCATATTGTCAGATCCAAAAGGTGTGATTATTTGTCATAGCCCTGGGTTGGTGGAAATAATTCATGTCAAGAAAATGCTGGGAGAGTTTCCTGAAGCAGATTTTACCTGTAGGGATAAAGTGCTAGAGACAAAGGGAATACTTTCTCCTAGCCCAAAATGTGATTTCTAAGGTCCATGAAGAGATTTTGAGAAGTGTCCTATATGGCTGTTTGCTATTTTATGTGAGCTTTAGTAATGCAAATTTTGATTTAACAACTACAATGTTTTCAAATTAAAAAAAAAGAATTTGTGATCCTTACCTTTACTGATTGCTGAGCTAAAGGCAGAGTCCAGTCTGCAAAGGAAGGCGGTTAGGGTAGAGTCCCCATCCACCACTTCTGTGGTGAGTGCAAGCAGTAGGATGATGAATGTTTGTGTCAGAAACAATCCTTTCTTTTCTCTGATCCTGTAAATTTTTCACACCATTTCCCCTTGGCTTGTAAGGTATTGTTATTGATGTCAACTGTGTTGCACCTGTTAACTCCCTGTCTGCAGTTTGTCCTGCGCAGTGGGTAATAAAAAAAATTAGTTTGCATGTTTAATATTATTTTAATGTGAATGTACAAGAGCACAAGGCATGGATTAAATCTTGTGTATGTTGCTTACTATCTTATGTGAATTTCTGTAATGGAAGTTTTATTTTAACAGCATGTTTTCTAATGTAGAAAAAGTAATCTCTTACTCCTTCATCTGCTTATCCCAGTAAAAAGTATTTGCCTACTAATTCTATCCTTAAATGCAGGGTTGACAGATTGCGAAATACAGAAACCAATTCTGACAAGTGAGCTAAGAGAGTGTTACTAGAAATACATTTTTGCACTCTATCTAGAGATTATCAAGATCAGAGGACAGAATTTGGATACATTTTATATGTACTGAAAGCTGTATTTCTGCTTGTGATAATACCTGTAGGATTGCGTGCAGTTCTGCCTGATGGCAGGGAGGTTTGTGTCCCAGAGGAAACCCCAGAACTCACTGTGGAGATGTGGATTGCTCTGACTGGTGTAGTGGACAGAATGTTTGCTGGGCTGAATTTATGTGAAGGGACTGAGAGTGATCCTCCTTTGTTACCCCAGACCAAGTCTTGATTTTACCTTGTTCCCTTAGGCAAGAGGGAGCAGTCCTGACCCAGAATTGTGGTCACATGGTGCATGGGCATGATTTAAATGCGGGAAATGCCAGTTATGGTTCTTTTCTACTTGTGTTTCGCAAGGTGGGATGGTGACGTGGGACACTGTTTGCCACTACCTGCACTCAGCACTGTTCCAGGGAACAGCTCTTCATGTTTCCCTCTGGGAATTAGGTTATTAGAAATTCTGGCTTTCCAATCTGCTGTATTGGTATGTCTGTGCCCACATCTTGCGCTTGTTGCAGGGATGTTGATGTCTTTACAAGGTGTCACAATATAGGTCAGGTTTCTGCAGGGTGACCCTTTCTGCAGCACTGAGTGCCACTTCGAATTTGTGTGCTCATCAATAGCTTAACCACCACCTTAATTTTTACCCTTTTAATAGACCGGTGGACTTAGCCAGATTTTTAAATGTGGAATACTCCGAATTTGCATGCATGCAATGAATTTGAGGTATCAGAGGTAGTTTGGATACAAGAGCTGCACTTATGAAATGACCACAAGCCCAAAGAAACCCAGGGATAAAAGGGTGGCTGGTGGAGCCACAGCAAATACAGAGCTGCTTCACTTTTCCTAGCTGAGACTGCTCATTAGCCAAGCAGAAGTGCTTGTGGATGGTACCCCTGCTCCTGTTGTGTCCCAGACTTTCCACCCAGTTCTAGCTGGTTGTGGAGTATTTCCTGAACTGGTGATGAGCTAGTTATTTGGGAGACTCATCATCTGCCTTATTGTGAACCTTCAGATTCATGTTGCTTCTGATAACTCTGATATAAAACAACTACAGTAATAGAACTACTACTGTAACAGATCAGTCCCACTCATTAATTTTTTTTAAGATTCATCTAGATTGTTTTCATTACCTTTTAGAAATAGCAATAATCATATGAAGAACTTTCTTTTTTATGCTGGCTGCACTACTTGAAGTAGGGATAGACAAAAATAATATTCAAGCCAATTTCTGTTTGCCTAGACTGCAGAAAACATTGTGTCCTAGTTTGCAAATATTATGCTTCTGCACTGAGGATTAAGTTATCACAGTTTGACAGTCAGCAATTGAAGTATTCTTCCATAGTGATTTTGAATCACATATTACTGATTTTCTATATAATATATTAATGTCATATTTGCTATTTATTACTCCAAAGAATAGGAGCCAAATCTATCTGGCATTGCTCATGAATAGTCCTGTTAATTCAGTTTTATAAGTAGAACCAACAGATCTGTTGTTTTTATTATAATTTTCCAATTGTTTAAGTTTCTTAGGGTTTTGTCCTTGAAATAAAATTATTTTACTATAAAGCAAATCATAACTTGTTTTTTTTTCAGTTTCCAGCTTGTTGTCTGAAAATGAAGCCATGACTTGCAGGTTTCAAATACCAATAGAAATCACAGCAGTCAAAAAAGATAGACAGAATCTAGCAGCTTCTTTTTACTGCTTTGTTATCAAGGGAGAAGATAATTTAGTGCATATTTTGTCATTTCTGTAAGTGTGGTGCTTAGGGGTGTGATTTGGTGGTGGACTTGGCAGTGCTTGGTTAGTGGTTGGACTCGATGATGTTAGATGTCTTTTCAGCCTAAAAGATTCTGATTCACTGCTGTCAGTCAAGCAGCTTGTTACACAGAAGACCCAGTAAGAGCAAATTACTGCAGTAAGATGATTCCTTGTTACTACTCACCTGACTTCAAGAGATTTCTGATCCTCTGCTTTTCTTCCCACGCTGAAAGGATGTGTTTGCATGAGGATCATAGCTGTCATAAAGCTGCAGCTCTGCTGTATGACACTGCTCATTTATTACTTAACAGTAGCAGTTGCTGTAAATCAGTTCTAGTGCTGATTTTATCAAGAGTACAGGATGTTCCTGGCAATGATTATTCTCAGATTCTAACTGCAGTCCAGCTCTCCACCAAAGTAGCTTGCTTTCCATGTTCTGTTAATAGTCATATACAGTAATCCTGTGGAAGTTCCTGTCTCACTGAATTTTGTCCTTCTGGAAATTAGTCTTTAAAAAGTTGCACACTTCTTAACAAGAATGTACTTTCTGGTCTCAGATTCAAAAAAGAAAAAAAAGTGGAACAGTTTTAAAGAAAAAAGAGGACTAAACAGTGGGAGAGAAGAGAAAGCAAAGAAAGGGTAAAGTGAGGGAGTTTGTTGCTGTTCTTCAGTGATTGACCAAAAGTAATTCCTGTAGCTGTACCCTCTGCAGCTCCATTCTCCAGCACTTTGTAGTACTCATGGTGCAGAAAGGAAGTGACCCTGCAGAAACCTGACATATTGAGCTGTATTATGACACCTTGTAAAGTCATCAGTATCCCTGAAACAAGTGCAAGAGAGCCCATATCTCTCCCTCCTCTCCTGTATTTCTTTGTGGGTTTACTTTCCTTGCTTTGTGAAGGAGTAAATAGGCTTCACTGTACTCTATCTTTACACTCTGTTTAAGCAAATAGACCTCAGGTGGAAACTGTAATTTACTGTTAGTGTTTCATTGCTATAGCAAGTTTAGTACTACTATTGAAAAGGTATCTTTACTGCTGAATTTAATTTTCTGTGTCAGTGGCCCATTTCATTTGTTTGGATCAGAGCTGGGTTTGCTCTTTAATTAGTGTTTATGGGTGCTATCATCTCATTTTTTTACAAAATTCAGAGAGCTTGAGGACCCTGTGCAGTGATGCTCTTCACTGTTAGATGTAATATTGTAGCCTATCTTACAAATATGGTTATAGAACTGAACTTCATGTAGACATTGTTCAAGGAATCATTGAGTTGTTCTGCTAGATAATCAGTTTTTCAGTTGACTGGCAGCCTGGCCTCTCTAGCTCTCACAAAGGGCTTTTGGTTCCTTTCAGAAATCTAAAATACCTTAGCAGAAAAAGCAAATATGCATTGCTAGAGAGACTACGTTTCAGCAGAGTTTGTTCATTTGAGATTTGCATTTAAATAACCAAATAAGAGGGGTTTTTTTAATACAGCACTTGAGCTATGAACTTGGAATGTACATGCACTTTCAGATGCTGTGTGAGTTATGGGAATTTTTTGAGTGAAAAAAATAATTAATCAGTAGCAGTATTGGAAGGGAAGACAGAGATAGGAAGAATAAAATGAGGGAGCTGGAACAGATTAAGAAGTTGTGTATCTCAAGCAGCCTAACCGAGCAGAAACAATTAACAAAGGGGCAAGGGTCAGGTCTGCAGCTGTATATCCACATCAGACAGGTTTCATTTGGTGTCCTCCTACAGCAAAGATATCACATTTAGCATAGTAGCCCTGTCAGTTGAGATGGATCTGCAGATGTAGACTTATGAAGGGGCAAATAAGTTTTTCTAATACAGGAGTAAAATACTTTTATCTTCTTTATTCAGCTTTATCTATGCTGCTCTCTGTGTGCCTTTTTTTTTTTTTTTTGGGAGATACCATTCCAGCTTCCTATTGACCCTATTTCTATATGTCACGTTATATCTTTGGGGGAGTTTCATAAAAAGCGGACTTGACAACTTCAGTACATGAAGAGATCTCATTCTGAATGTGTTTGTGCATAAATGAATGTTCTTACAGCAGAACTGTAATTTTTATTGTGTGATAGTAAGTGATATGCATGAAAACATCTGGATAATCTAATGAAATTTGTTTTCCCAGGCCAAAAAATCTGGTGTTTTGAACTTTATATTTTTATTTTTCTCCAGATACCCCATCACAAAGGGTGCAGTTTATTCTTGGAACAGAAGATGATGATGAGGAACACATTCCTCATGATCTCTTTACTGAGCTTGATGAAATTTGTTGGCGTGAAGGAGAGGATGCAGAGTGGAGGGAGACAGCAAGGTGAGTGTTTTCATGATTTAGAAATGATCTGTAGTTATTGGTTGCTGGTGTATTGAGGAATTATTTCAAAGCTGTAGCAAGCTCAGGGACAGATTTTGGATATAAAGCTTAAATAAAACCATAATTTTAATCCTTATTCTGCTAGTAGTACAACAGCATTCGTCATTTCCCAGAGCCAAATATTTTCCTCTGGATTTACAAATATAGGTCAGAGAGAATACCAGTGGAAAAAAAATATGTAAATATACCATATATGTGAATTAAAAATCATTGGGTCAATTTATATTTTATCTTATTTAAAGAATCTTTCAAAATTCCTATTTTGTTTGAATCCTCCAGAAACTAAAAAGGGTACCATTATAAAAAGATTAAAGCCAGGAATGAGTTTGCTTTTGGGACAATAGAACTTTTACATATTCTAACTCTCAATGAACAGTTTATTTTGAGAATGAGTGTTTAGTGTTGGATTATTTTATTTCTGTAGAATTAGTCGGAAAGGCTTTTTGATTGCTTTTTTGCTGGAAAAAAAAATATACTGGTACAGAACTTTTCTTTTAATTGCTTATTTTTTTCCTTGAGCACTTAAATGGGAGATAATTTGCTTAGTTTCATTAAGAATTTACATTTTCCAGCAATTTTTCCTATATTTTTCATCTTGAAACCCTAGTTCTTTCTCTCCCTGCCAGCTGTTGACAGTGTTCCTCAATGGTCCCCCCAAGTCTGTGTAAAATATATTTAGTGTCAGTAGAATAAAAATTGCAAAATTTTTTGAAGACTTATTTGGGCAACTTTGTATGTGGGCTCTCTGACATAAATATGGCTGTTAATTTTCTCTCTAATTTTAGTGCAAATTTCTACTTTCCCAGAGGGCCAAAGAATTTTCTATGACCTTCTCTTCCATTATCTGTTCATAGGCAGCATAGACAGATGCTAAATACAGATCTTTATGTGTAGAAAATTCTCATACGGGGATTGTGCTGCAAAAGGAATGCAGTAATGTTCCTAAATAATCTTATTAATATTCAAAGAGAGAAAATCTAATCAAGGTAATCATCTGCAATGTTCTCATACTGATTAAAAATACATAGAACCTCTCCAGGAGGGGTATCATCTTCTATTGAAATGAAAAAGTAAAAATCCCTCTGTGCGTGTTATGTTATTTTTAAGCAGGGAAACAGCAACTTCTTTAGTTCAACTTAAAAAAAAAATCCCTTTCCAAATTATCAAAGAATTGTGTTTCTGAAAATTATAAAAAATTCTGTTAGCAAGTGGTTCTGATCAAGATAGAATTTGAAAGGAGCAGGTGAAATAAATTTCTGTTTTGGTTGATCTATCTATATGCACAGCCTTGTCAATTGTTATTTGTGAAATAGAGTTAAATATGTTTAATAGGAATAAAATTGTTGAAAAAGGGCAGGAAAAAAGCAGTCAAGAATTTTTGGAGCTCAAAAAATACAAGAGTGACATAATAGGTAATAGTAAAAATTTCTTTAGTTTTAGCAGTAAGATGGAAACAAAGGAAGAGTTGGGCTGCTATGGAAAGGATCAGTCAAGATGAATGGTCTTTTTCAGTTTGGATCCCAGAATTTCAGACTGCATTTGACATGGAGTGACTGGTTAGAAAAGGTGGAGATGGCAAGAAAATCACCAAATTCAAAATGAAGATACGATTCAAAGTGCTTTTCTGTGCAAATAAGAGGGTGCAATAATTTCCATCCCAGCAAGGTGGAAGAACATGTATTTAATGGGTGGGGCAATTCCTGTCTTTCTGTGAGTTTGTCAGGTGTGTTCTACTAATCCAAACACAGCAGTACAATTAAAGAAAGGATAAAACAGTTGGGACAGACAGAGCTCTTGTAGTCCAATTTCAAAGCCATACAAGGCTTAGAACAACGCTTGAAGGAAAGAAAAATTACAGACTTGTAGCTAAGTGGAGAATTGGAGAAAATGCAATACAGTGGTATATCATGTCAGACTGAGTTAATAATGCTCTTTAATCAGATAATTGATTTTGGCTTTTATGGCAAAGAAAAAACAGTGGATTTAAATTTTTTGTAAGTAAAGCATTTGATCTGGTATAGCAGTGGGAATGTATTACTTAAACCGCATTCTAGTGTAAGAATTCTATTAGTAGGTCAGGAACTATTTGAAGAGGTGCAGCAGGTCATGCTGAGAGATTATACTATTAGTGTGAAAGGTAGTGACAGCTAACTTCTGAAAACTTAGGCTTAGTAAATAGATTTATTGTTGAACGAAAAAATAGGATTATAATAATGAAGCTTGCTGATGATAAGAAATTAGGAGGTATTACTCCGCTAGAAATAGATAAATATATCATACTCAAAAAACAAAGTGGCTTTGAGTAGAGTAATAGAAATGGGATGGTGTTTAATATGCATCATATGCTTAGAAACTTGTACAGTGGATCGCTTCAAATACCTGTTGTTGATTCAGGACTTCAGAATTATTGATTTCACTAAAAGCATGGTATGGAGAAAATACAGCCTGAATTTGTTGCTGTTCCAGGCTTATTACATGTTTTTCATCGTTGAGCAAAATGTCACTTGGAAATATTTTTAAATCTTACTGTGTGGCTTTGGCTGTAGTTCCAGGTAGAGATTAATTGCACTTAAGGAGAGTGATAGCCCTAAGTGGTTATGCATTCATTTCACCAAGCTCTGCACTTGGTGCACCTGGACTGAAGTGCTGGGTTCACTCTGATGAAGTACATCTGTATTTGGTATTTTCAGTTTGATTGAAAGTGCACTGGACTCTTCCATTCCAGGATCTGATTTAGACCATCCAATCCATGGAGTTAGTTACAGAGCAGAATGGAATGAATATCTTGGTTATATTGATATAGGGATAAAATTAATTGGTTTTTTTCCCCATCAATTGATTTCAAGCCAGAAGAAACACACACCTTTTAAAATCAATAGTCATTCTTAAAATAGCTTTTGCATGTGGCCCAGCTGTACAGTTATGCATTCTCTGTGGAGACAATGTATAGTTTCTATTCTGAAAAAAACTTCCAGTGAGTTTGTAGAGAAACGCACTGAAGTGTAACAGTTGGATTAATTTTATACACCCAATAGTGTAGCTGCAAGTTGCAGCTGCTGGGAAAGCAATTCATGTGTCATGGCTGGAAAGTTGTGCCTGATTTGTAGCAAGTTTTACCCAGACTTTTCACACTTATTTATCTGCTAATACCAACGAAAAATATCTGAAGAATATCACTACTTTTATGGAGCAGAAAAAATTTTGTTGTAAGGAGGAAAAAGAAAGAACCTTGGAACCAGGAGGAAAGTGCTTAAGCTTAAATTTTGGTGCACAGTTAGGAAAATAAACTTGTGTCCATAGTTTAGAAAGTAAATCCTTAAGAGTGACTAGAAAATGGATGGCTTAGTTAGGGAAAATCAGGAAGTGTAATGCGTTTTCCCTGGATCAGAACTCTCTTCCAAAGAAACTAGGTCTTAAGAAACAGTGCTTTGTCCCTTCTGCTTTGTTCCTGACATGCTTGTGTTCTTTGGTTGGTTTTCAAATGGTGCAGATAGGCACAAGCTCATGCAGAAATTGATAGAGATTGAAAGATCACATTAAAACCATTGACCGTTGAGCAAGCTGTGAGTACATACTCCATCTCTCTGCTGCAGACATACCACACTATAAAGTAGATGAAGTACAAATCACCCTCTTTATATTGTGCAGAAAATGTAGTAGCTGTGTCTAAAATGACGCATGTGCACTCTTGATGCTTGAGAAAGTGATGAGGATGGCTTTAGAAGCTACGATATATAGATATATATATAAGGTGTATGCACACATACCTACCTGAGTAATAGTTTTCCTGTAGTAACACACCTTCCTGAAACTCTCCTTGGCATATTTTTTTCTAGCAAGCCTTCTGCCAGAGGAACTAAACTGTGTGATCGATACACCCGCACTCTTCTTTACCAGTAAAAGAAAACTGTAAGACTGGAAGTGCTCTTCTGTGCAATCAGCCGTAGCTACGATAGCTCCAGTTATGTTCCAGTCACATGGGATATGTGTGGCATGAGCTCAGTGCAAAAATGGGAGAGAGGGTGTTTCCCAAGAAGTTATGAAAGGCTTTTATCTGTCAGTCATGCCAATTTAAGAGTTAAACTGCAAGAGTAAATATATTTAAATTTGTCTTTGAGAAACAAGAAGGAGTAGAAAATCGGCAAACTGGCATCTATGCCTGAATTTGGATTTCAAAGCCTTTTCTTCCATGGAGTCCTGTACATGAATTCAGAGGATTGTTCAAATGGTATTATCATTTTTAAAACCAGTGAGCACTTAGAACTGAAAGACTCTGCATAAGATTAGAGTTGTTTTTTGTTTTATGCTACTCTTTCTCATTTGATATGTTAAATAAGGATTATCTGACATAACAGGAAAAGATAAAAGGTGATAAACAGTAACATGATCTTCCCTTGATGAAATTAGTAAACTTATGCTTATTAAAATCAAAATAGAAATTTATTCCAAACGTAGAATGCTCTCAGCTGGATATGATTTAATTCCATGTCCTGGCCTGTTGGCTCACTGAGTAACTATGTATGATAACGTATTTAAACACCTAAGTTTCAGCAGCAGTAGGAAATGGAGTGCAACCCATAGAATTATGCTATTCCAATTCATGCAAAGCCAGATGATCACAGTGACAAGTACAGTTATTTGGGCAGTAGTGATTTATGCATCAATATGTAAACTTTAATATCTGACACTAAACTCTAATTAAAGCTGTTTTCATGATTTAGGCTTGTCTGTGTCCCTAGTATTTTACAAGCTCTAATAATAAGCCTGCCTCTGTCCAGTCAACTGTCTTAAACTTTCGAGAGCATGTTTGTCTTTTATTGCTCTTTTAAAATCTGTTTACAGTTGATCCATAGATTTAAATTAGGTAATATCAAGGACAGACTGCAGCAGCATAATCAGATAAGCAATGTTGAAGACTGACTTACATCAACAGAAGGTAATGACAGTATGAGGTTTCTGATGATACTTTGTAAGAATCTATGCTTGGGTCATTGTTTTTAAAATATATGTAGCATGGTTTTTAACCTTTTTTTCTGAGTCAGCATAAAGAAGATATAATAAGCTAAGTAAGATATAATAACAGAAATAATAAGGTATAATAACAATAATAATAATACATAATAGCATAAATAATTAAGAATACTCAAGCATAAAGATCTTATAAATCTCCTAAAGAGACTAGAAACATGCACAAAACCAGAGGTATGAGAAGAAAAGAAAGTAGGTATTTTGCAGAGTCTTGTGGGACAATAGTTTAAACAGGACAATAAATGCACCACATCTGTGATGCTGTGGACACAAATAGGTATTGCACATTTTTCAGCTTGGAAGTAAGAGTGCCATGAGTGAGATAGGAGCAGCCTCTTCTTAGGGAGTTCAAGTGTAACTGTAAAATGAAAAAAAATTTAAGAAGTATTTTTCCTTCTCACATGTTTCTTGATAACATTCCTGAGTTGTTGTAGGCTGCCCTTTTAAAACTATCACTTTGAATTTGGTGGGGAGGAGTGTGTTGAATTGTGTTTGATGTCCATTTGGACAAGGTTTTGAAAATTTATTTGGAAAACCTCATTTGCATATGTAAATTCAAGTTCATAGTTTGGCTCTGTGGAAGCAAATTTTTGTGTGTGCCTTGTCATCCTTGCTGCTTCTCTGGAGGGATGTGAAGGTGAAGGGGATTGGCTGGGAAGAGAAAAGAGAATGCAACAAAGAGAGTGGGGAACAGGTCTGATGAAGTGGAAAGAGTTCTTATGGGCAAAGATGAAGCAGAGAAACTGGCCAGTTTCCTCACAGAGGAAATGGAGGGAAAACATTTGGATAGAAAGAGGAGAGGAGGGGTCGACATAGGAGACTGGAGATTTTGAAGGACCCAAGGAGCTGAGGCAAATTATCTCTGTAAATAATGAGAGAATGATTAGAAGGCAGTGGGGACAGTTCCAAGAAATGGAATATATCAGGAAGGGAGCAGATATGCTGATGATGAGTGGGCTGGTGAAGTGGTGGCTGCTCACAGGATGGCAGAAAGAAAGGGAAAGAATTTGGTACACAAGAACTTAAAGGAGGAAAGTATCTAAAATATGGGCACACTTGCATATTTTACCAGTAGGAGCAGAGCCAGATGGGTGGCCCAGGAACAGAAGAGGACAGCTGTGCTTGCTGCATTGCTGGGCTGTGAGGCTTGGTAAAACTGGAAATTCCTCAGCTTTAGAGGTCTTAAGTCTTTACATTTCCCTGCTGTCTGGAAATAAGTGTGAAGATGCTGTCAAGGTGTGAGGCTCTGCTTGACTTCACTGCTGCCATGTCCATGTAAAATAGCTGAGTACTGCGGAGTCAAGCGATCCAGGCGTGTGCTGTGATGCAGCTGTTCAAACCTTGCCAGGCTGGCAGGTTGCAGGGCTCCACACAGCAGCATCCCTGTGTGACTCCTCAGATTTTTGTTTGTCTGTTTAATATTCTTTTAACATATTAAGTGCATTATTTATCAGCAGAGAATTCAGTCTCAAGTGAGTTCATCTGGCTGGATGGAAACAAAAGACTTGATCCTTTAATGCCAGTTCCGTATATCCTTTTACTTTATTGGAGTCTCTCCAGATTCCTTTTTGTATCACTTGTTACTCTATCACAGAAATATCATTGTGCACCAAAGAATTAGTCAAAGTTCTTGTAGAGTACGAAGATGATTGCTTAATACATTTCTTACTTTTTCTCTGTGGTCAGAACTTATCGTCAAAATTGGTATAATACAGCATTACATGGAAAGAAGTAGGCAAGGGAAGTTTCCAATACTTCCTAAATAGGAAGAATAAAGTGAAATCCAAAGACATGTTTAACATCTTTGTCTGTATGTTCAGCATCCACAGAAGTAATTAATATTTCATTTCTTATGACCAATGGAGTTATAAAATTGATTGTTTGTATAGGTGGTTGAAGTTCGAAGAAGATGTAGAGGATGGTGGAGAGAGGTGGAGCAAACCATACGTTGCCACACTGTCACTTCATAGCTTGTTTGAGCTGAGAAGCTGCATCCTGAATGGCACAGTTCTTTTGGACATGAGAGCTAACTCCATAGAAGAAATTGCAGGTATGTATTGATGTTTCATTTATTGGTTATGAAAATTAATCATGAAAATTAAATGCTTACAAGAAAGTTATTGCATAATAATCAGTTATGTTTAGAAACTCCTAGGAAATGTTTTTCTCAATGTACTTGAAAAGAAACTCATGTCTGGCACAGTTAGTAAATATTCCATTTATATTTTTATGTGGAACCTGCTGCTTTAAGAATCAATTTTTAAATTAAGAAGAAAATTTAAATGGAGGAAAGAGGACAATTTGGTTAGATTTAATTAGAACTGGCATGTTCTCTGCTCCTGCCACACTGCCTCACGTGAATGAGGCGTGTGCTAACTTTCACAAACTTAATCTACTGCTACGCTAATTGCAGGCAGTCTAGCTTAAAAAAAAACCCTGAAATACAGGGAAGTATTTATTGCAATTAAGTTACATGAAAACAGACATGTCTCTGAGTTGAGAATGAAATCAGGAGTAATGATATAGTGTAAGTTTCTAAAAGAAATTTTAGATATATTAACTTCTAAAAAGTTGAGTGCATTTTTTCCAATAAAAGTTTATTTGGCAGTTGCAATTATAGAACTTTTGCAAGCTTCTGAGCAAGAGAGAGCATAAATGATGAGTCTCCTCTCCCAAAAGTGTAAGTGAGATTGAGACTACATGACATCTTCTGCTTTCCTGGTGTTTCCCTTAAAGACTACAACTAGTTTAGGAAAGGTACAAAAGACAAAACAATAAAATTTTCTAACACTCAAGATTATCAAGAAAGCTGTTTTATGAATGATATATAAATCTATGTAAGTCCCTTGTAAAATTTATTCTACTTATTTAAATTTTAGGGGAGCTATTTTTTGGTGGGCTATATTTAACAGTGGAATTAAAATTGGTTCAGATAGTGGTAGCTGCTTTTTGTATTTACTTTTCCCAAATTGTTTATGTCAAACTGATGCAAGATATTGTTAATACAAATCTGCAGAAACTTGTGTGGGTTTCTGCTCTGTGCTGAGATCTGATTCTCCCATGACTCATAGTCTGAATCAGAGCTCCAAAATTTGTCTTTATAATGGTAAAAGATAAACATGAAGAATAAAAAGCAGCTGATTTGAAAGAACAAAGGTGTCTATCAGTATGTTGCTTTATTATTTATTTATAAATAATTAAGAAGTACTTAGGTCAGCTGCTTGATGTTCTTGTGTTACTTTTTTGCTTAAATAGTACACTGGGATTTTCAATCTTGAGCTTTACATTCCTAATCCAAAAATCACTCAACTTTGTCTGTAGTCAGCTAAGAAACCCCTTCCAGAATTGTTTTTATTTAAGTAGGTAAAAAAAGTAAGGATTAACGCAAAAACCCCCCAACTTTAGTAAACATCCTTTTTTTTCCTGTTTTTGGAAGATATTGTTTATTTTCCAATACAGTGAGGCCTTAATTAATTAACGTTTGTAATCTCTTAACCCTTAGTTATAGTGATTTTGTTTTAGTTAATGAGGCCAAGGATTTGAGCATTTATAACACTAATGTTGCAACTCACCACAGATGTAAGTTGTCCTTCAGCAGAGAATTTGGGGAGTTACCCTCACACTATTTTAAGTCAGCCTCAGTTGTGGCTTATCTTGGTTTGTTGATTAGGAGAACTTATTTCTTCTGAGAAGAGGCTCTAGGATGACTTTAATTAATTGGCATGTACCATTTTCATTTAAAAAGTACCTGTTGTTGTGGCAGATTTGGATGCATTTCATTTGTTGCGTTATTTGCTTGAAGTGGTAGGCAACCCTTTCCGATAAGGTGACCTGACACATGGTAAGGTTTGCATGGGTTGTGCTTTGTCTTCGAGAGAAGATTGTATTTTCTCCTCCTCTGCAGATTCAATAAGCAATGAGCTATTCTTTTTAAAAAAGCTTTGCAGCAGGTGCTTCAGGCGAGTGAATCATTCTGTAAATTACTCACGTTCTGTCAGGTTTCTTTGAAGAGATTTGTGGTTTTTATATTCTCAAGAAATAAAGTTGCAACTCCAGTTGCTGTTCTCTGTTATATTATTTGTGCTGCAGCAATGCTGTTTTCCTTTTCTCCCATCAAGTTCTTCTGTAATTTGTTACTCTGTGTGTTCATTCCTGGTCTCCAGTGATTAGAGAATGTTACAAAGAGTGTGGCACACAGTAGGCAGCAGTGAGAGAAGGAAAGACTGATAGTGGTGGTAACAAGCACACCACCTAGGCACGTGTCTTAGAAATGTGATAATTCCAAATAATATGACAGGCAGTTCCTTTTATATAGAAGTGACTGCTGGACTTGAAGATTAGGCAGAACTGGTACTTTTCAGGAAATCCTTTATTTTGCGTTCCAGTCAGTTGCTATGCCCTGTCAGTAGTTATAATCCTATTTGTCTTGTGCTATTCCATGCAAATGTGGTTTTCACCAGAGACTGATATGTATTCCAGTTGTATCTGACAGTCCTGACACTTTAGAATTTAAGGAAATGGTTGCTCTCACCTGTTGATTTCAATTTTTTTTCAACATTCAGCTCTTGTTATTTGGCTTGCTGGCCATCCTCAAGCCAGGCTGGTCCAGCAATCCTGCTGATCACTTTAGGTTTTGCTTTGGTGTTGCTGTGTATACCAGCTTAGGAGAGCTAGTGAAAACAGGTTATGCCCTATGGTTTTAAGGGGTACTCCTGAATTAAATTTGATTCTTGTGCTTCTGATTCATAGTTTAGGGTTTTGGTTTATAATGCAATCTTTTGATAATTTTACTGTATTGCTATAATCCATCATATTGTGAAAACAAATACATTTGTGCACGTGTACTTTCTTCTTACTTGCCTCAATGCTTTGTTAGTGAGAAATGTGTACTATGTATTTATTGGTAATGTCTTGCTATCTGGGCTATATTCCAATATCAAATTGCATTTCTATTAACGCAGTACCAGTCTTCATATCCTTGGAAGAGGTATACTTAAACTTTATTGCTAAATTGAGACTAAGAATTCCTATTTGTTTTAGTCAAGGCTTTTAATCTATAAACACTTATTCACTAAGACACTAAACTCTCGGCACTTAGCCCTTGAGAATTTCTATTATTAAAGTCTATTTTAAAACATTAATGGGATTGTGGTAAAATCCACCTTTTGTAATGTTAGCATGGTTTCCAGAACATTTTGTATTTTGTCCCTGGAAAATCTGACAGTTCTGCATAAAAATATTTTGGTACTGTTTATGTGGTGAGAATTTTTAAATCAACCTCTGTTCCAACATGTCCATTCTCTATTCGGTCTTTTTCCTTCCAACTGTCATATTAAAAAATTACTTCATCTACGATATTGTATATTTCTTTGGAGAGGCACACAATTTTGTTTGTTGCAGAAGAGCTTATTCATACCTATGATGCTGAATTCACAGACAGAATCTTATTATAAAAATTCTGAGATGAATTTCCAGCACTGTCATCATGCATCAGAACAGCATGTTTGTTCCTAAATTTTCTCAAATTGTTCTTAATTTTTGTAAGATGGATTTTGCTTCTCTTGAAAAGAGCTCAATTCCTCTGCTGAACTTTATCATGCTTAAAAATGCAATTTTTATTACACATACTTTAGGGCAGTTATTACTATTTGTAATACGTGATGTTATTTTTTCGTATGTCTTTGCAGTGACTCCATATCTGTGGTTAGCACTCCATGCATGAGGGATTCCTTTGAGCATTATGTAGTAATATTTTATCGATCACTTCTGTATAGAACATATGCTAAAAGGAAGTCTGAAAAATCTATGTAATCAAAACAATTTATTTTGGAACTTGTCTCTTGGGGAGGTATTTGCCAGAATCTGGCTGTACCATTAGAGAGCAGCTTCACTGTGTTGTTCAAGTTGGCAGATGAAAATGTTCTCTTTTGATATTTTCATTTAGTTCCTTTGAAACCATGTAGATTCTCAGATTACCATCTGGTTTTTTGATTATAACCACTGAATGAACCCAAAAGGTTTCTCTACTTAACATATGATGCCATTTTCTGTTGTTTGGTTCAAAAACTAATCAGTCCAGCCTTTAATGGCAATACTTTCTTTACAGCATGAGCCACATAACTTGCATATTGTTGTAGTTGTGCAGAGTGTTCTGTGAACAAATGTCAAACCTTGTCAAATACAAACTGTGGCCTCTCTTGCACAGTGGAGCTTTGGCGACTCGCACATATTTGAAATATTCCCATTTATTTAAAATGGTTTAATTGTAATAATAGTTTATTTTTTAAATTAAATTTTAAATCTGCCCTTGCTTTCCAATCCCAAGATCTGACTGTTTCTCCCTAGCAGTCTTTTGTATGTTCCTCTCGATCGAATTTTCAATCTGTGTAACAGCTTAATCTTGTGATTGAGGTCACTGGACTCTGTGCTCAGCAACCCAGGGCATTACATCCCAAGTGTGCAATTTTATTGATTTCGTTAATATCATGTTAAGCTTTCAATCTGAACAAGTCTTTTTTTTGTCTTTGCTTTAAGCTATATTACTCCATAATAATGACATATTTTATCTGGCTCAAAATGAGATTTTATTACGTTGGAGCCTTTTGTTTCATCTGCAACACTCACATTGTGTTATGTTTCTGACAGTGCTTTTATGGTACATTTAACTTTTATTACAAACACTGTAATAAAGTGTGGGATTGCCTGTGAGTAATCTGCTTCTCTGTTTGACCCTACACCTGTCTTTTGTTCAGCTTTCACCTTCTCACTTACCAAGGTTTCTACATTTGTTTGCTTTATTTTCAGCTTAGCATGTGGTGGTAACCTCTACAGAGGAACCATCGGGTTTTGTTCCTTTTTCTGTGGGTGAGTTGTAGATCTTGTACTGGCTTCTAAGTAGCATGTCTTTTTTTCTTGTTGTTTTGTGTTTTCCCATGTTAACCACAAATGTGGGAATCTTTTTAGATTGCACAAGTCAATCTCAGCTAGCAAAATTTATTTTTTTATGAGGCATCCACTTTGCCTGCAGTTCTGAACTGCAAGCTGGGAATTTTGGCCTTGTCTCTATAATTTGCAATTTTGTGAAATACTTGCTCTTGTTCCTGAGTAAAATTGCGTACTGTTATTTTAAAAAGCAGACATTTTTCATTCTTTCTTTCCTTTTCAAGTATTTTAACTGAGGAATTGAACCAAATAATTTCAGGTAAAGCCGGAAATAGAATCTGTATCTTGGAGCACTGGAATGCTCTGCCCTCTTGGATGAGCTGCTGAATCTTCTGGCTTCGATGACTTATTTATAATCATGGTAAATGATGTAAATGGGCCTTGTTCATAAGTGCAGCTCAGGAATCCTAATTGCTGGGTTTGTATTGCTCCTCCTGCCTGACTCACTCGGGAAGGATATATTCGGGCTCCTCTTTAGAGGCACGTTTAGACAAAGTGTTTCAACTGATTGTCTTCCATAAAGCAATGCATTTAGGGTTGCTTGGCTTTTCTTCCTTGTCTTTCAGGGCAAGGACCCCAAGCCAGAAAGCCTTGGCTTTTAAATTAGGTTTTGTAGTCAGCTATCGCTGCAATCATGGTGCACACAAAAGCCTATATGTTTTATATTTTGTCATTAATCTCTCATTTTGTCCTGCAGTTATGCAGTTATAAAATTTTGAAGTGTGAATACCCTAGCTGGTAAATACTGAATTCAGTTTCTGCTATAAACTGTCAGTGCCAACCTACATAAGGAGAATACGAGCCCAGCAATTTCTTTTTGGGCTTCACAGGTATTTTGGCACAAATACAGTATGTTTTCTATAAATTTATTCTATGTTTCACCTGAGCATTCTGTGTAGTGTTGCACGTGAGGTGATGAGCACACTGTGAACCTGGTGCAGTGGGGAGCAAGCTATGGCCACACTTGAGGGCCTCCTTGTTGTCCATTTGTCTGGACTTGTGGGCACTCCTGGCTCTGGCCACGTGTCTCTGTACAAAGCTGCAGTGTGTAACAGACACCTCCAGAGTGAGTGGAAGCAGCCAGCCTGCTTTTGCATCCTTGCCGACTCTGGAGGTGGGACAGATGGAATTTTCCTTGCTGGGCCACACACGAGCCACACTGCATTTGAACTGATATAAATTGTCTGCACCCCAGTGCTGTAATTCACAGCCTGGGTAAATTGTTCACAGGTGGTGATGAGTTATAGTTGAGTTACTGTAATAGCTTGTTAAAGTACTCACTATGCTCACATTTACTCACAAAATTAATTTTATATAGGTGATGTGTTGTAACCAAGTCTGAATGGAGAAAATATTCTTGAAACTATATGAAACCCCAAGTTTCTTAGAATTCTTTTAAATGATCAGGTCAGGGAGAATATCTGTCTTTAACAGCTTGAAAAAATTATTTCATGTTTCCAGTATCAACCAAGATTCCTTAGTGAAGAAACATCTTACTTTGGTATACTTGATGTCAGCAGAAATGTTGAGGTGCAAACATTTAATAGAATGGGTAACAGGTGGATATTCCACAGGTTACTTTCTTCTGAAAGCTTCATATGGTAGTGAAGTGTCTTTGAAAGATGGAATAGTAAGCTGTGTCTCTGGCTAAAAGTGGGCAGTGCAGAATTCAAAAGGGCATTCAGGAGACAAATTCTTTAAAATGAAGATTCTTTATTTCCTTTTGTCCTATGGAGTGCGAGGAAACGGCCGCCTGTTCTAGGCACAAAAGTGAACACCAGGGCTTCGAAAATGCATGCAGCTTCAACTGATGTGAGCATGTAGGCTCTTCTACTCACAGGGTTAAGGAATTACAGCCTATTTTGAAAATTAAATGTTTAAAATGCTTCTTTTGGCCATTTACTCTTTGACTTTATCCATGCTGCTCTTGTTTTCAAGACTACCTTTGCAATTGAGGACGTTACTGATATTGCAGGGATTTTGGCTTTTAAAAAATATTTTGAGAAGCTAGGGAAGAAACTGAAAAGGAATCCCATAATGATAGGGGTGGATGGACCAAGTCTTTCTCCTGTTCAGATCTGTGCAGGGCTTGAAAAAAGGGTCAAAATACAGCAATCTGTCAGAAATCTGGCTGTATTTAAGCTCCTGCAGCTACTACTGCACCTGGATGTATGTTGAAAGAATGACAACTGGAGAGAAATATCATGGCAAGAAAGCACATCTTCACTCTTTCCAAAACTGAATACCTCTTTCTTTTTTACATGTGGTAGCAGTGCTGCAGTAAAAGGGAAGTTGTTTAAAAAACACAAAAATTCAAGGTAAGCCACTTTCTTCTCTCTGGCAGGAAATAAAAATTGTAAGTCACCACACTGGCACCAACTGTGTGGCTCTGATGTCTGTTAACAAGTCTAGCAGGACATCTAGGGAAAGGAGGAGGATAGGGATTTGATTTTCTTTTTCCTGTTATTTTCTCTCCTCATATGGATAATCTTAATTATTGACATCATCCTCAGCAGCTAATATATTTTATCATTTAAATGTGGAAAATACTGTTATTCCAGGAATGACACCATACAAGTGGAGTTCCACTGATCTGTAAGCAAGGGGATGACCAGAACCCTAAATTTACCTGTTCTAGGAATCCTATTTTTTCAGCTCTTCTATTTTATTTCTGTCTTAGACCAACTCAAAGAAGCGAATATTTGGTTTTGCACCTTCTACAGTTTGTATTTTTTTCAGCAGAGTTAAAAAGAAAAGAGCAGGATAATTTGAATTGAGTTTTAGCACAGATGCCCTGAGTTATATATTTATTTTTTTCCTTTGAAGATCCCCTGTCATGTTACATAAAGTACTGGCCTGTTTAGGGAATTGTAACATGCAAATTCATGTACTAAGGGTGTCTAAAGGGAAGATAGTCATCTCCTTAGGGCAGAGGCATGTCTCGAAAGGCAATAGAGTAGAGGAGGAAAATAAATATTTTTCTTGGAGCTGGAGACTGCTTTCCATTTTTCATGTGTTGCAAATTCTTGTTGCCTTAAAATATTCTACTGAAGATTTTCTTCAAACTTGTGTTATCCTCTCCTTTTCCTTTCTGTCATTCATCTTCCTGCTATGCCTCTCTCTCTCTCTTTCATTAGGGTCTAGAGAACTCTGTCTAGACTGGGAGTGCAGAGATAACTGACCTGACAGTGTTTGAGTTAACCCTGGAGATGAGAGTTCCCTTCAGGCTCAGGCAAAGCACCCTGAAGCCGGAGTTTATTAGTTTGGGCACAGAATGGGGCTACATTGTTCTGTGGTACGAGCTGTTGGCCAACCCTGTTGTTGATACTGCACAGGCTGTAGTTGCTGGGGAGGATCCAGTACAACATTGTAAACCCCTGCATGATTCTTCATTGCAAAGCTCTGGATACATCTGTTGGATACAAAGCTCGTGGTCACATCTGTTGGCTTACCTGGACTCCATCCTGGTCTTTCTGTGTGCATGTCACTGTAGAGACGTGGATTTGTTGGTAGCCTCTTCATCACAAGTGAAGCATGCAGGCTTTTTGTTGTTCAGCCCTCAGGCAGGTGTGTGATGCACTGGCTTGTTATGTGGATATTGAGAACTTCAGAAAAACTTGTGTATTTTAAGTGTACACACAGCACATAGGTGACTGTTAGCAATTAAACTCTGCTTTTAACCACCATAGTTATTTAATGCCTTTTATTATCTCTCTTCTGTTGCTCTTGGCTGTTATCAAAGACATGACAAATTATGTCTCTACTGATGATGCATCTGCTTTTTATTTTTCCTGCTCTGCTTGCTTTTCCACTGAGTTTACTGGCAGATATGAATCTGACTCCAGCACAGAATCGTGAGCTGTCTGGATTTTCGGTACAAGGAGTTTTGGACTCAGCTCATTATATCACTATTTTTGTGCAGTACAGTTTCTTCCAATTGATATACAAGGGAACTGCGTACTTAAATGCTGTTATACTTGCTTTGATACACAGGGGTTTTTTTCCTTTATTTTTCTTTTAAGCATCATTACTGTTGGTAGCAGTATCTCCCCAAATAATATTAAAAAAAAAAATCCCACAAAATTCTCAGCAATTCTTTCCCATTTGAAGCACATTGTGTTATAGAATCATGGAATCATAGGGTGCTGTGAGTTGGAAGGGGACCTTAATGATCATCTAGTTTCAACCTCCCTCTTGTAGGCAGGGACACCTTTAACTAGACCAGGTTGCTCAGAGCCCCATCCAACCTGGCCTGGAGCACCTCCAGGGACATGGCATCCACAGTTTCCCTGGGCAATGTGTTCCAGTGCCTCACCACCCTCACAGTAAAGAATTTTTTCCTAATAATCTAAAACTACTCTTAATTTAAATCCATTACCCTCTGTCCTGTCACTATGTACCCATGTAAACAGTCTTGCTCCATCTTTCCTCTAAGTTCTCTTTAGGTACTGGAAGGCTGCAATTAGGTCACCCCAAGGCCTTCTCTTTTCCAGGCTTAACAATCCCAGTTCTCTCAGCCTGGAGCTTGTGTCCATGATGCTTCCTGCAGCTGGAGCAGGATGGCTTCATCCACAAGCTCCCCTTGATTGGCTGACCTGTAGTGTAGACCACAACTATGTTGCCTCTGTCTCTGATTTTTACCCACAGACTTTCTACCTGCTCTTAGCTGTTCTTCAGAGACAGATCCTCCTGCTTAATCCTTGTCTGGATATCGAGGGCATCCCCTACTGAGGGCCTCTCCTTCCTTTCCTGTCTCTTACAAACAGCCTGTAGCCGTCGATAGCACACTCCAGTCATGGCAACAAGGTCATAACTTTCCAGCAGCATGCTGGCTTCCAGCTTCTCCTGTTTTCTGCCCATTCTGTGTGCTTTGGTGTAAAAGCACCTCAATGGGCTGTGCCACCTTCCTGGAGGAGTGCCTGTGTATGCACAAATAGTGTTGAATATGGATACATAAGACTATTTTCTGCTAGCCAACTGCAAAAATGGTTGTAATTTCTTAGCAGGGGGGGATCAGTTTCACTCATACCCCCTTGAAATTATGCTCTTGCAGGAACATACATCTGGCAGTAGAAATGGATTCTATTGGGTATCGACAAATAATGCAGCTAATTTTTATGTATTGTCTTACCTGAACTTTCCTTATATTGCATTGAAATTATTGTAATTACGGTTACAAGAAAGAAATAAAGGGTTAGACTGTGATCTCCTCTGGTAAGTACAAAGGAAATAAAAAAGTTTTTTCCTCTCACTGTGCCATTTCCTTTGTAGGAAATAGAATAGGGGTTATTTGGAAAAAAAAAGGACATCTTATACACCCTGGATTTAAATATGTTATGTATGGGAGTGCTTAAGGACTGACTTCAAAGTCGTTGCATAGGTGACCTTAATTTGTGAACTGCACAATTTTAAAGGATTTTTTTTATATTAATAGCATCCTTTTCTCCCTGCTCTCCCCCCTCCGGTCTTGCTACCCCTGAGAGTGAAACACTTTTAGATAAAACTTACCATTTAATTCTGTTCCATTAAAGGAGCTGATGCTTTTCATTTGTCATCCTGTAGGGTGCTAATCATTTTAACTGCAATTTAAAAGATAAAATGTTTCCTCTTTCCCCTCTTTTATTAAGTTTATGTATTTATTTTCAGATATGATTCTGGACCAGCAGGTGGGTTCTGGGCAGCTCAATGAGGATGTTCGTCACAGAGTGCATGAGGCACTACTCAAACAGCATCACCATCAGAACCAGAAGAAGCTGAGCAACAGGATCCCAATTGTAAGATCCTTTGCTGATATTGGAAAGAAGCAGTCTGAGCCTCATTCCATGGATAAAAATGGTAATGCTTTATTTTGCATTTTGAGCCTTCAATAACATCTGCCTGTTTGATATTGTAAGTGCTTTGTACCCACAGTTTAACAGCTGATTCTGCTCTGAAAAGATACCCTGTACCTTTTTGCATGAGGCTCATGCGTGGCTCATCTTACGCATTCAGAAACATACCTGCTTAAATTTGAAATTTGGTTATCTTGCTCAATTCAGGGCTGGGCAGAGCTGTTCAAGAGAACTCGCTGAAGCATTGGAAGCTATGCTAGTGTGCCACGCCATCCTGGGTAACTGGCATGGCACCTTATTTCCAGTGCAGCTCAGCTTAGGAACACTTTAGGTGCTCTGTGTAATCCCTCAGACTGAGCTTAAGCATCTTTGCACAGGGTTGCTCTGAACTGTGTACAGGCTCCATCAGTGCCAGAAATGCAATAGGACTATTTTTGACTTCTGTTGGCTATCCAGGACCTATTAATTTAAAATGTAGTGGACTGTTGAAATAGTTTCTAAGTCTACAACAGTGTATGCATTAGCTAGAATTCAACTGCTGCTTCAGATTTTATAGGTGAGTTTGAGGGGTTGGAAAATGAGGCAGACATTTTCAAGATGATGCTTTAGGAGAGATGTCACAAAAGCTGTATCTTGTTTTTCAGAAAATCAGGATAATGCAAATGAGAAATGTTTGCAGAATGGTTCTAGAGTAAAATATTGGCCTAACTTTTTTTGTTTTTCTTGCTTTTATGGTAGATTTCACAAGCTGTATTATTGTTGCAAGTCATCATAATGAAAGATAATTTCTTGTTGCCCCTTCCTTATTTGCATAAACAAAGGTCTGTGTTATGAAATTTGCAGCCAAATTTTGCAAATATTTTTCACTTAACTCTTATTTTGGAAATCACCTTAACTGTAGTGAAATCTCAGTCCCACCTGTTTCAGAGCCCTACTGAGCTCCCTTTTTACCTTGGGAAGTGGGGAGTGAGGAACCAGCCATAGCACAGGGAGGGAAGGTCAGGATTGCAAGAGGAATCTGTGTGCTCTGAGGCACAGGACAGGAGGGCAAAGAGCTGTCGTGTGGCTGATCTGGAAAGATGGGGCTGTCGACAGAAAGGTTAACTTGATTGCAAGGAAGAAGCTTTTGTTTCAATCACTGCCATATATAGTTTTAAGAGATATAAATCTAGTTGCGTCCCTGGGGAAGATTCTCAGACCTAAAAGGCAACATATAATTTCATCTGATGAGGATATTAAATAGAAACATTAATTATGTCAAAATATCATTTTAAGAGTAAGGATAAAATAACATGATGAAAAATAATAAGATGTGTGTGATTATGCATATGGATGCACAAGAGTAAAAGTAAGTAGGATGATTGTCCATCCTTTTTAAGGCAACTTTCTTGTTGATTTATACAGCTCTTGCTGATGACTTTAAAGGAATATTCAGGAGACACTGGAGAAAGCCAATGATATAATGATCCTGTTCCTCAATTCCACAGGATGTAAGATGGCAGCTTGCATTGCATGAAGCTTTTTGCACTACATCTTATATAAGAAATAGGCATTAGTTGCCTTAAAAAGAACCCTTAGGGCAAGCTGTGAAATTTTCATGAGCTCAATTTCGGTAACTTTCTGTGTCTCTTAGTGAAACTGATGCAGTAATTCACTCCAGAAACATCTTGCTTTTGCCCAAGTTTCTTCTGGCAAACTTCCTAGCTCTTCCTAAATTCCCCCAAAAAATAAATTCTCATCAGGACAGCATCTAAGTTCATATTAAACACACTAATTTTATATATTCAGTGCTTAAGTGATTCTCTAAGTTGGGAGACATATTCTTACACTTTTTCATTTGTCTGACTCTATTTTGGAAGATGAAAAAATGCTGAATGCGCAGTTTATGTGCTTGTGTAGAAATGTCTCAGAGAACTCTGACATCTTTTAAAAAAAATCTTAGTCTCTTTTAATGTGTTAATTTAAATTAAATGCACCAATAGACACAATAGAAATTATATATCTATATAAAAAAATAGAATAACCTCTAGTGAGTTAACCATTTTAGGGATGCTTATGTCACAGTATATCAGATTTTTATCTAAATTACAGTGAAAAGTTCCAAGCATGAACTTTTTGGACAGAAATATTTTTTAACCAGTTTGAAGCATTGCTTTTCCACTCGTGTCCTTTAAGTGCTAATGCACGTTTGGCAGTCTTCTGCATTGACCTCCTCAAAATCGATGATGGCCCTGTGATAAAACAAGGAGGATCTGGTTATTATAAGTTTCTCTCTTATCATCCTTTGCCCTGTTACATTAAAAAGTCTGAATCTTATTTTATTGCCTGAATTGCATTGAAATTAGTATTAGCTTTAGAAAAGGAAAATCTAGTCTAAGTTTTTTGTTTTAGAAGGAACTAGAATTTTTTCCCTTTTAAAGGCAACAGCAAATAAGCAGCTAATGGGTCTGTGTGGCAGCTATTCCCCAAGCACTCCAGGGTTTAAAAAGTGAGAAAAGAGAGAATTCTGGAGAGTTGTCTAATTTCAAGTACACTAACTGTACCTCTCCTGTCATCCTCGTAGTTATTTCCTTACCTTGTGTAATCAGCCATAGTACATGGTGTGTAAATTATTCAGGAATCTGCACTGAAATGCTCAGCTTTCAGGAACTCTGCTGTTCTTAGAAGCTTGACCAGGGGTAGCAGTGATCATTTCTGATCATTTTCTCTGCCAGTGCCTCACGACCCAGATGCTGGAGTTCAGCTCAGTGTTATGCTCACTCAGCTATATGGTTCTTTTTAGACTGCCATGGAGTGTCTGTACAAGCTATTTGTAGTAATATAAAAATGAGTTGTTAAAATAAAACTTTGAATCATGTAAAAGCAAAAGCTAAATATGTGTAAAAGAAAGAAAAATTAGGGGATATAAACAACTTATATTATTGACCAAGAGTGTGCTGTAAGACACATCTTATTTCCTGAGAACAAACTGGTAAAATGCATTCAAGGCATCATTTTATTCTGCTTATCCCCATTTGTCCCCAAACTTTGTGTAGAATGCAGGAAGGTAACATGTTTCTCATATTGCCACCAGTATTTTTCTCTCCTTTTAATAAAAAAAAGGAACCAAAATACTGGTGCTTTTACTTTCTGGATGATAAGCTTAATTCCTAGATGACTGTGGGGAGAGAAACAGATCATCTCAGGTGCTACGGAGGAACTCAGAGCCCAGTTCACCCCTATCAGAGACAGGAGTTTTCACAAAGAGCACGTGCCAGGAGCTTTAGAGGGGCCACTTGTTTGTTCCTGCTGAAGTGAGACAGGGGAACTTGGACACTTTATCTGCACAAAAGGAAGTTCTTGCTGTGGTTAAATTTGGGGTTAGCGTTAGGCAGTTGAGCTGAAAACAATCCTTAGCAGTCTGCTGATAGTAAAATAGGTGATTCAAAGCCTTAAGTCCCTGACATGTGGGTTATGTGGTACAGCTGAGGCTTCAAACCCCCTTCTTTGTCCCAGTTCTTGACAATAGTAGCTTATCAATGTGTCAATTTTCAGATGTTCAGGAGCAAAGTCTGAAAATGAATACATAAATTAACTCAATATATGGCAGCACCAACTGACAGGCCATTGTGATATCTTTGCTGGAAGATAGTTGTACATATGTTCTCCCTCCATTTTTCTTTGTTTAAGAGTCTGTCAGACCATCTAATTAATTTGCTTTGTATTTAGTAGTATTATCTTTTGTTTACAATGGCTTTTCTTCACATCCTCTGCAGGGCTAAGATGTCAGGGTGCTATGGATTTACCATGCATTTTTAATGCTGCCATGCTGTGTTTAACTTTCACTTTTCATTAGGCATCAAAACTGTGAGAATTAAAAGCCTGCTTTTGATGTTCCAATAAAAAAATGACACTCAAATTTGGCATAAGAGCAGAAAAAATGATTTTTTTATAGGCTAATTTGACACCAAATACCCAAAAGAGAGGGTGACAACTAATTTTAGCATAAATACTGTAAAAGACAGGTAAAAATAAGAATATTTTTCATTAGTAAATCATCTTTAGAAAGTTTGTTTAAGAAAGCAATTTAACCTATTTGTGTTGAGATGAGTAGTTTTGACACTGATACCTCAGAACTGCGTTTGTAAATTCCTATGACGTGGTCTAAAAAGCCAAAGACAACTGTGAATATATGACACCTCTCTATTGTTAGAGGAATGCTAAAATAATTTCATAAACCTCTCCCCTTTTGTAAAAAGGATCCTGAAATTCAGAGTTTAAGCACATGTGGCATGAAAAAATAACTGATTCTGTGAAAATGTAGTTAGAAAAAGAAGTTTTGACTGGCTATTTCACTTTTAGTCTAGGGAGCGTGTATGTTTTTTTTATATATATATGTATTTGTGTGTGTGTGTGTGTGTGTGTGTGTGTGTGTGTGTGTATAGAATGAAATCTAACAGACACCTTACACTGGTTAAAGTCCAAGAGGAAGGAACTTGGTAGAGGAGCATGGCGGACTAAGTTATGTGTATTTTCATGCACCTTGCTGAAGTGTTCTTTGCCCACAATAACATGATCTTCTGCCTGTTTTCTGTTCCATACTTATGCCATTTTAACACCTTCTTCTCCCTTGACATCAGAGCATGCACGTTATGAAAATTGCATTACACCACACATCATGTCTGATTCTGAGAAATTCTGAAATTCCAGGGAGTGGTTTATTGCTATACCGAAGAGCTTGAAGAAAGCAATGGCATATAAAATTTGGAATCTCTGGAGTTAACAGCATGACCTGCTGAAACTGTCCATTTTGACGTGTTTTTTTAAGCCTTTTTCCAGTTTTTTCAGTTAGTGTGATGGGTTGGCTTGGACTTCATCATTTTGTGGCAGAATGAGCACAAGCAGAGATACTGGAGCCTATGCTTGTCCTGTTTTAGGATAGCATCTTTTAATATCCTGGAAAGTCAAAATTCCCAGTTATGTGCAGGTGTTAGTTACCTTCTTCAGTGTCCCAGTCTCTCCTACAGATCAGTTCAAGGATTTATGCCATAACTCAGAGTGAGTTTACAGCATGGGAAACTCCCATGCCGATACCATCACGTGGAGAAAGATGGGCATTGCCTGGAGCCACGTGAGGAGGGTAGGGAGGCACTCCTGGGTGCATGTCCTTGTACTGCCATTCTGGGAGTAAGTCACCACCAATGCCACTGATATACACACAAGTTTTCTGAAGCCTTGGATCTGGATCAGGTGAATTGCTTCAGCTTTTCTTGAAGAGAAGGCAAACTCAAAGACAGTTACTTCTAGCTTAAATTAGCTAATACTCTTATTTCTTGTTTTAGATTCTTCTCAGATGTGTATATTTTAATCAGGTTGTATTTTCCACAGGTTTTTATGCGACTAAAATATAACTTGTATTTATGAACATTTTCATCTGATATTTATTCTTTCTTTCTCCACATTTCCTTGTAGCCATGATAAAATGTGTAATCTGTATGTATAAAGCTGTATCATTCATCTTTGTATTTCTTTATTTTGCTTTCTTTGTTGTGTCTGTCTCTAACAGGCTCATCTCATCTCTGTATCTTCTCATCTCCTATCCTTTGGGTTCTGTAAACTCCCTGAAGGTTCAGAGGTAGTATAAATACCTATTCTTGCTTGGGCTTCAGATCATTTCAAATGTACATCCATGTCTTCATCTCTATTTCTTGTCAGCATGCAACTTCTTGCTATAGTGATTAAAAAAAATACCTTAGGCCTTTGTCTGCAGCTGTGGCACACTTAAGAGAAGTTTGTGTGGAATGTTTTTTTTTTTTTTTTTTTTTTTGGTGGGGGGACAGTGCCATTTCTTTATAAATTCATTTTCTTACATCAATTTATAAAACTGCGAATCACAGCATTTAGTTTATACTGCATGACTTCATGTGAATTATGCTTGAGATATTCAGGCCTAACATTAGAAAAACAGCTAAAGTGACTTCTTCCCCATCCTCTTAAATTGCATATCATTAGTGACCACCAAATCTCGTAGTTATGGGGGTACAGTGGCAGTGATGTGGTTCCCCTCCGATTAAAAATGTTGTTAATCAAGAGGCCTAAAGGCACACACACAGTTCAGCCTGCAGAGATGCTGTCACTGCTCTTATATTAGAATTTTAACATATACTTAAGAAAACTTACTGTTTTTCAATCTTTGAGTTTTGTTCTGGACAGTGTTGTCCATTTATATTTGGAAAATTGGTGACTAGTTGCAGTGAAAAGTCTGAGATTGAAGATGTTTGAAAATCAGGATTTTTTTTTTTTTTTCTCTGGGAAAAAGTACGTGTCATTTAGAAAAAAAAGCAATTTCTTTTCTGGTTTAGTTTTCTTTGATGTGTTGTTTGCATCCAGTTTGTTTCCATCTACTCTGATTTGTGTCTGACTACACTGTTCTGCGTTTTTGTCACTGATGTTCTACAGACATCTTGCATTTTGATTAATAACCAAAATGCACATAGTTAAATGTCTTGAGTTCTACATTTCAGGGTGGAAGAATATGTTACATGTGACATTAAATTACTGGGATTAAATTTTTTTTTAAATTTGCCAGGACTAACAGTCTCAAAAATGCCAAACTGTATCTGCAAATGCAAACAAATGTGGACCTTATTCTGATTTATAAGTTGCTTGCATGAAAGAGTGTTTTTATTGTGTGAATTCTTGCTCTATTCAAAGCTCTGCCAGTTTCACGTTACCTGAAAAAGACATTTATTTTTTAAATATGCCAATTTAAAAAAATATAATTTTTAAAACTTGTGCCAATATTGGCTTTTTATTACATAGAAAAGCAGTTACACCAATTTTAGCATGGTTTTATCCGGTATGTATTAAATTCCTTTGTATGTACCCTGGATATTTCAATTATATCACATTGTGCATTTGATACTTAAAACTGTGTGAATGGCTCCTGATGAACTCTCAAAGGATGCAGCTCTTCACATGCTTTATGTAGGTGGGCTGCAGGATAAATTGAGACTTCAGGTTTATAATGACTCAAAGTATTACATTGCACTCTTGAAAAATAAAATTCTGTATTTACCCCATACAGGGTGTAAATAACCATTTTGGAGTGCTGAAATGGAACTGGGGAGGACAGGGCAGGAAAGAGTGGAATGGTGAGGCTCTCGCTGACCTTATTCCCTCTCATAGGGAGTTGATGGTTAATGCCTTCACCATTCTTAGCAGCCTAATCTCCATATTTTCAGCTCAAAGAAAAGAAGTTACAAACTATCACAAACGTTTAAAATCTGGCTAGAGTTTGGGGTTACTTTGGTGGTTTTTTGTGAAAAGAGATTACCTGTTGTCTCTAGTGTGTATCTTTGATTGTTACTCAATACAGTAAAAAACCCAAACTTGTTGTTCCATGATCCAGAAAGCTGTCTTAAGTTGTAGAGCTATTTAAACATGCCTTTCTGCCTCAAGGTAAAACTTGTGTTCTTTCAGATTACTCCAGCATATGGGTAAATCAAAGTCTGAGGTCTTCTGTTGGCACAGAAAAAGAACATATGCTATTCTTAAAAACTTCACATACTTACTGGTAGTGGCTTTTATTTCCTTATATGTAGATCTTTACATCTTTTTCTCCTAAAAGAAAAGTGGACACAGTGTTTAAAAGTCCTCTAGACTGTTAGGCTCATTGCTTTTGACACCTTCATTATGATGTTAAAACTTCAGTATTTAAACAGGTGGTCCATGCTTTGACTCCTTTGTTGGTCAATATTTTTTGCTCTGGCAGATATCTCTGCTCTCATTTTCTTGAATTTTTGGGTCCAGTAAAAAAAGTGTAAGTGCCTAATTAGCAACAGAAAGATAATGAACTACTATTTCTGTCACTTTCCTGTAACATCTTTATAATGTTATATGTATGTTAGTATGAGTAATTATTGCAAGCATTTCCTTTTTCGTGGATCCTAGGACACAGAGGAGTGTGTAAAAGGAAAAAATGAGGAGTCAGCAGGTTTTCTATTACTAGATTTTAGGTTTTTTGGGAGTAAGTTAAGACAGAAACTTTCCCTGAGCAATTTATATTTTCTCTATTTTAGTAAGTGGAAGGTTGTTTTTTTTTGTCACATTAATAAAGTCTCCAAAATAGAACAGAAATAAAGTTTATATGATTTTTATATTAATTATTTTAATAGCTGTAATACTACAGGATGCTTCCTGTAAAAATAATTCAAGGCCTGCTAAATAAACAGTACAGAAAAGGAATGTGAAGTAGTGCATTGGAATATATAGTATAAAGATGATGGTGTAGCAATGATGGAACTCTGTTTTTCTTTCTGTTCTAATTAAAACAGACGAATGACTGTTTATAAATACCTTGCATATGTAAAAAATTCTGGCTTCTGTTTTGCAAAAATTGTCTCCTGTGACATTTGGGAATGAATAGCCTCTTTTTATATGAATTCCTTTAATTTACATTAATATGTGCTTTTCTAAAATCAATCCTTTATTTTTGTCATATGTAAATTCTAATTCTGATTTTATTTTTATTCTACTTAGATTAACTTGCTTGACATGCCTGTTTGCCATTCTGTTTATTTCACTGTAGGGCTGAACAAAAGCCCTGATTTCTATTCTTATTTTGATCTGTCCTTGTCCTGAATCAGGGAGAAAAATGGAAAGAGTTGCAGTTTAAAGATAGATACATTTAATAAGATTTCTAGCAATACATTTTTAAACATTCTGTTACTGTACTACCTAATCAAAGTGCAGTATCTGTCTGTCTATAGACTCTGTCTATGCTGCCAGAATGCAGCACAAGAGTCTTAAACCTGTTTTGTGTCATGGGAGATTTGTCCAGTGGAAAATGAGATGTTCATGAAATCCAGTGTTTTCCTTGAGCAAGTGTTTCAGCTGGGAATTCATGACCAGACTCAGTCAGGGATCCTGTAGTCCTCAGCTGTGACAGAAACTGGATGCTTCAGCATTTTGGCAGTGGCTGAGGTGCTCTTTCAAGTCTCTGGTCCTGTTCAGGCTGGACCCTGCAAGGTGCTCTTTGTCCTGGCTGTGGCTGAGGACACTCCCGGGCTGCAGGTGGGAGTCCCAGCGGTGTGAGGGGCCACGCTGTGGCTTTTGGAATTGCCCAGGCAATGTGCCTAGCTTAGGACTTCCTGACTGTCTTCATCTTCAAATATCACGAACATATGGTCTTTGTTACTGTGCAAGTTTAGGTTGATTTTCACCAGAACCAATGTTTTCACATCATCATTTCTCAGTCATATGAGAGACTTTATTCGCTATGGAAACAAATATATGCTGGGCACGAGATGCTGACTCTGGGCCAGTTGGACTCTGTAGTTATTCCTGGGTATGTGTTAGGGCAGTAAGAGATAGTTGGCTCATATATTTGGTACTTTCTCTTGTACGTTATTGTGGTGTTCAGAGCTGTGTGTGGCTTCTGGCAGGCCAGAGAGGGAGAAGGAGTGAAGGCGAGCAGGGCATGGCCGGTGCCCCTCTGGGGTTCGAGTGCTGCCCCACTGCCAGCCCCAGCACGCGGTGTGGGCACGCTGGGCTCTGGCCGTGTGCAGGGACAGCGTTGGCATTAAGTAAAAATATGCTTTGTATGACACAGACTTGTTACTTAACTCTGTTTTTCTTTTTGAGCTTATGTTGGCAAAATTTTGTTGGTCAAAAGACTTGCTCTTTGTTTCCACAAGACTGGGGTGTGTTTAAACACTTCTCACCTTGAGATACTTTTAAAACGTCTTTAAAATATTTTACTAAACCCGCACTGGAATTTTTTGAAAATGTGTTTGCTGAAACATTTGTTTTATACGTGCCCATAATCGCATTTTTCAATACTGAGCTTATAAATCAGTTGTTTTCCAATATGTTTCTTTTTATACCAGTCCACTTTTATGTTGTTTTTTGTAGTTGTTATAATCAGGACATTCTTATACACATGAGTAACTTTGTAAAAATTCATAATCCTATTTAAGTCAATGAGGATTACTTTCGTAGACAGATATTGCCCAAAATTGGCAGCTCCTCAAATTATTTACAAAAGCTTTGTGAAGGTGGGACTTTCCCCGAATGTAGTCTCTTAAGGACTGTATGCTTTAATTGGTATAGAAAGTTTGTCTTCTAATATCCAACAGTATCTTTCACATTGTCTCAATTACCTTTTCACATTCCTAGCTGCACATGATGAATGTTCTGTCTTTTGAGAACGTGCTATTCTAAATAAGTTTTTAATTAAAATGTCATGCTTAGGTGCACCACATATCTCTGATAAGAAATGTATGCAGATCCCTAATAATTGTATTATCAGATGTTGCTTTATTTATGGAACTGCTAGTATTCTGTAATAATGATACTTTTTTTAGCAGGTCAGATTGTTTCCCCACAGGCTACTCCAGCCTGTATTGAAAACAAAAATGATGTGAGCAGAGAAAACAGCACTGTTGACTTTAGCAAGGTAAGTGTTTACTGATGGTGAAGAGAGCTTCCTGACTACCATATAGATATATAAAATTGAATAAAATGAATCCATGTGAGGCAGATTTTGCTTTAGCACTGAAGTTTTGTGTGCACTGTAGCCCAGTTTGTGTATGACAAAACAATCTTACATTTTCTTGCTAAATTATATGTAACAGGAAATTACAGTTTAGGAACACAGATAAATTTAATATCATAGGTATATATTTGCAGGGGAAATTTTACAAATTAACAGAAAATTATCTAAGTATGAAAGTAATTCAGAATTCCTATAATTCACATTTACCTCAGATTTTTACTTTTTGTAGAACTGATGCATGAATGCAAACTATGCTTTTTATAACCTGAACTCATGGATTCCAGATGTCTCAAACAGAATGTGTTTCTGTAAACCTCTAACTTAATTTTTATGGCAAGCCAAGATATTTCAGTACACTTTACAAAAGATGTTAACTGTTCAGTAGTGGAGATTGCAATGACAGTTCAATGTTAGATAGCAAAGGAAAGCATACAGCTTCTCAGGTTTAATGTGAAGGAGAATCCTAATTTGTTTAAGAAGTCTGTATGTACCTAAGACAGTCACAATGGATACAGATGACAGGCCTGACAGGGATAGATGACTTCAGCTGACACATTAATGCAACAAAGGTTGAGTAAGTGAAGAAAGGTGATGTATACCAAAATTCTGAAGAACAGCATTTTGAGTCTGTTGAATTTTAATGTTGGTGCAGCTGAGCTAAAAGTAGAGTTATGTGATTGCTCCATCTGGTGCCAGACTTATTTCCTAGCAGCAGTAGCTATTTGCATAATTTGAAATTTTGACTGAACATTCCAGACTATGAATCGTATATGGCCGAAATAAGAGGGGAAACAGATCTTTCTGTCAATGACAATGAGAAAAAAGGAGGCTGTCTGGGACTGTATTATGAACCACATTTCTATAGAGACTGAAAGAACATCTATAAACAGTGGCAGGTTATTAAAAATTGATTGTTAATCCTTTAAACATATTTCAAAGTAAAATTATAATGCTTTAAAGAGTCAAGTATAATATTGGTTTCACAATATTTATATTGAAATCTTAAGTAATTGTTTTGATAAGTGTTCTAATATCAAGATACAAAAATGGTAAAGGATATAAAATATAAATAAAGTTGTCTATTCAAAATTAAGCTATGCAGAGGTGGAGGGAATGACACAAGTTTCAGTACCACTTTTCTTGAACATTTCCCCAGTTGCTTTGAGTGTCGTAGGATCCAAATCCCAGTCAGTTGTCTAACTGCAATTCTGTTTGTATTAAACAAGAATGGGAGCTGTGTCATTTGATCCTTCACTCATTATTTCTGTAGTGCTGCAGCTTTGCTGATCAAAAGAGCTCTTCCCATTTTAACTAGCTGGAAGAAATCAACATTTTGTCTTTATTAACCTCAGCAGTGATGGATACCAACAGGGATGTCAGGAATACAAAAGGAACAACTTTTGTTATGAGGAATGAAATAACAGTAAAGGATTGTAATCTAATACCTTTCTTTTTGACTGACTTAAAAATAGATCCATTTATCCTTTTGAAGATGCATAAGTGCAGTTTCCCCTTGAAATGTGCTATTGCAATAACTCCCAATGGTTATAATTGGAATTATATGCACAGATTGAGAGGAAAGTAGAGCAGTGCACTAATTTTCTCTTGAGTATTGTGATTTCTTGCTCTAATTTTGTTCCAGATATTAATTTCATTTATCTTCTACAAAAAAAGCACCTTTGACTACCTCACATATTCTCTCCCTGCTAATCTGTCTCCCTTGGGCTACTTCTAATAATCCAAATTTGGAGTTGATTCAAAAAGCTGACTTAATCTGGATAGAGTTTTGAGACTGTGTTGGTTGTATTGGTATCTATCTATGAGAAATGTGAGACGGGCACTGAAAGCTCTCTTGAGTGTTACTCCAGTGGCATGGAGAGAGTGATGCCGTGTGCTGTGTGTAAATGTGTCACTCCCCTTCCTCTGCTGCCACCACCAGGACTTGGTGCTCTGAGGGTGATGTGGAGGTGATCTCTCACAGCACCACTTTACTCCTGTCCGAGTAGAGTGGGGGGTGATGGTTTAAAAACTCCATCTGGCTTATTTCTACTTTTTTAATGCCAAAAACTGGAAGGAACCTTAATTGTCCTGAAACACAAAATGCATGAAGAGATCCACATCCCTTCTCACGGCAACACTGCTGTGCTCCACATGGACACACTATTTCTGAATCAAACCCCTGGCCCATCCTGATGGAGTTTGGTCTTTCAAACACCATGTGAAGCAACTGACTTGTTTTGAATGCTGGTTGACCCTGCTTATAAATAAATTTGATTAATATGTTTTACTAGGAAGGGATGTTGGGTATTTTGTTTGTCAGTTTATGTTTGGTTTCAGGGTAGATGTCCACCACTCTTCAGTCCTTGAGTTGCCCTGGAGGGACATGGCCTCTGCATTAGTTACTTAGTTTTATATTTAATTGGAGTTTGCTGGGACTGTTTAGTGTCAGGTCATGAATGTGACTCAGGGTAGGGTGCAGATTAAGATGCACATCAGGTCTCTCCAGCTAAAGACCTTCTGGGATAACAGGTGTATCATGGATGGGTTAGATGAAGAATTCAAAATATGTAGCCTTTGCCACTGCCATGAATTCAATCCAGGACCACCTCTGCTCTCATTATGCAATGAAAGCAACACCTGGGGTTTGAGTGTGTTTGCTGTTTGCTCCTCTGCCAGCTACTTCCCTTTAATGGGGCTCTCTCTTCATTACCTAAACAATATTAGACAATATTAGACTCTCAAGCTGATAAATAGTACAGGAAGTATCTGGAAATACTTTCTGGTAGACAGGAGACAGAATGTTTATTTCAGATTGAATCTTGTGATCTGCATGTTAGAGGACCTCAATGTCACAACTGTAGCATTTGGTGCATGTGAAATTAATAATTAAGTGTTAAATGCGTTTAAATGTTAAATCCATCCATTCAGAGGGTAAACTCAGCACAGAATGCACATTTCTATGTGCCTGAAAGACTGCTTTCTTCCTCTCAATTACAAATAACCTATGACACCAAAATTAGGTGCAGAGAGAACCTTAGTTTTGTATTTAATCCTGAGGAGTTATTTTGTGATTTGAGCAAAGAACAGAATTTACTTCACTTTTTAAATTTACCTTGAAAAGGTACTTGATCTCCAACCTTCCAAGTTGATCTGGTTCTTGTTTAACTTTGTAAGGTGTTTAGTCATCTTTGCAGCTCAGGGGAGCATTAGAAATCTCTCTGTGATCTCAGCAAACCAAGACTTCATTACACAGGCAACTGTGTTATATCTAAATTCTGATTTAGTGCCAGAGCCATTTGCAAGAAAACAATTTTCTAAATATTACCAAAAACTATGCAAACTAGTACTGACAGATGGCTGTAAGATAGACATTAAAATGGTCCACTTTAACAGTTTATATTGGATTTTGTTGCTGTTGTTGTGTTTAGATTAATAAAAGGAAAGCAAATGACAAAATTCATGCATTTTGAAATTTAGACAATACTGGCTCATAATTAAATCAAACATACATTATATACTTTATTACTCCATGTCAGTCTTTGTTAGAGAGTAGAGTCTAGAGTCATACGTTCCTACGCAAATACTTATTATAGCTTATTATAGCAATGTCACGAGGAAGCTGTATCTGTGTTTTTCTATCATCCTCCAAAAGTCAACATTGCTGCCTAAAATTCCAAAGTTTTTTTCTGCTTTGTTCTTTCAGTTTGCTCTTGAGTCAGTCAATGGTCATGGTAGCTTATTTTCTCTTACTTTAGCAGAAGGGCAACTGTCTTCCTTTAAATTTGAAAACAAAAATGCATCTCAGAGTAGAAAAAGGAAAGTTGTGTGTAGTGGAATCTAGTGTTCTTCTCAGTGAGATAATAACACAACACCTATGAACTATGAATTAATGATTTCCAGAACTGTTAATTATGGAAAAATAATTAATTTCTTCTTAATTTCTTAATTTTTTTCTGCTGTTATGATTGTTATCAAGTATTGATGCTCTTGTGATAGTAGATAAAAAGCATTACTAGGAAATTAATCCTATATTCTTATCAATATTTTGAATTTTATTTGTTGTCTTTATAAATTAATTCTGCAGTGCTTTGTTTCTAAGGAAAAATTAGTCAAATAATTAATGCCTGGTTGTTTGGTTTTGAGAAAAATTAGAAAAAAAAAATTCAACAGACAAGAACACTGGACCTGCATGATTGAAATAGCTAAGGTTATAGTGTACTGACCAGAAAGTCTCTGTCAACAAATCGGGGAAAAAAATCCCTGTGGGTAACTTTTAGGTTGTAATGTAATGTACTTTTCCCAGGTTGACCTACACTTCATGAAAAAGATACCACCTGGAGCTGAGGCATCAAACATCTTGGTTGGTGAACTCGAGTTCCTGGACCGTGCTGTTGTTGCTTTTGTGAGGTTGTCTCCTGCAGTGCTGCTTACAGGTCTGGCTGAAGTTCCCATTCCAACCAGGTACAGTTGGGTTATTTTGCTTCTGTTTTCCTGAGTGCCTTGTGGAGACAGGGTGATGTAACTTTGTAATTTACTGAGTTAGGAATTTGGTTTGCTCTTTGTTGAAGGCATCTCTTAGCTGCAGCCTTCCACTCATCCTGTAAGTGGTGTGTGGGCTTATTCAGACACAGATGCTGGTTTGTGGGTACTTCACAATGCAGAAATGAAGGCTGTAACACACAGTTTATCCTATTCAAACTGGTATTACTCCAGATGAAATACTAAGGTGAAATATTCAGCTTCTTAGAATATTTCATCTGGAACTGAAACTACTTGTGTGATACTGTGTAGTTATGTATGGAACTAAAAGAAATGAAGAAAGAATTGAGAAAAGGCAAAAAGCAAACTCTGTCATCTGGTTAGTGATAGTGAGTGAATGATAGGGATAGTGAGTGAATGGATGGAGTACATGCTGCAATTATATTCTTCAAAAAGTTTGTACTTCAAAAATTTACTTTGCATGATAGGGAATATGACTTTTAACCATAAATTTTTATAAGATTAATTTTTTCCAAGTTGAAACTTTTTCTGATGAAGTACTTTGGTTCTGAAAACAAATTATAATAGATGTTGTATTCAAATAGAAAGCATTGGGATAGAGCTGTGGTTGCATTGTGTCCTGCTGGGGTCAATTCAGATCAAAACTCCAAAGTGATTCTCCCATATCTGAGTTCACTGACTTAACTATTATTGCAATATCTCTCTCTGTCTCTTTTTTTGTTTTTTTAATTTGTGCGTTATGTTTGTACACATATTCTGTCTCCCTTTCCCTCTTTTAGTTTCTATAAAAGTAGAATTCCAGCAGTAGGCTGTGTATTCCAGTTGTTTGTGACACTCAGGACACTCATATATGGCATTCAAATTATGCCATGAAATGCAATGCTGAGACTCAGATCCTTGCTTTTAACCAGACAAATAATAATATTTTCTTTGAGTTGTACTTTGTAGTTACTTTGGATATGACTTTTTGATGTTATCTAATTTTTGCTTGTTTATAAGGAACACTGAGGGACTGATTTTGCTTTGGAAAAAGCCTTTCCCTGTAACCTCCCCTGAATTCCCTCAAGAAAAGAAAACACCGAAGGGAAAAGAACAGATTTCTTGATTTGTGGTCAAAAGAAAAATGAATAGTTAAAAATAGGACGTGTATATAAAAAAAATTCAGTAATACACGTCAAAACCTTGTCTTTTGCATTTTGGCTAAACCAAGAATTTAAGTTATTTCCTTTGAATGAATGCTCTGCCTTTTATAGAACTTTACTTGCCTACAGCCTTGAGCAGAGGCTGTCCAGAGCCTCAATGGGGGTAAAAATGGTTTAAAAATTATTTTTATTTGGAGTTATTTAACTTCTCCATTATTGAAATAATTCATGTAACTATAACCTGTCTGTTGAATTAACAGAATTAAATAAATGGATGTGTTCTGTACATAGATTATAATTGCATACATATATTATGTAGGTTAAAGTTTGTTATGTAAGGAGGTTTTGGTAGTCTCAATCAAGACTGACTGTTAAGCTCATGATATATTTTTGGAAGCTATTTTCACATTTTTTTTCTAAGCAGTGCTTCATGTTTAAATGCATGTGTGAGGATCTTGAAGGAGATTATATATCATGTTTATCTGAGAGATTCTTCTAGTCCACATTTTAGATAAATATTTCTATAACATTTATAGTTTATTTCAACCACTTATCATTTACAATTTTTAAAATTTACTTTTTATTTGCAGATTTTTGTTTATTCTTCTTGGACCACTGGGTAAAGGCCAACAATACCATGAGATTGGAAGATCAATTGCAACACTAATGACAGATGAGGTATTTTTATTCATGGTTTGGTTTTATTCAGGGTTCAGTTTTGTAATAACTGAAGAGGTGTGATAGGGAATCTCCGATCCTTCAGATGAAATGTGGCTAATCATTCTGGTGATGACAAAGAGCATTCCAGTTCACTTCATGGTCCTGTGACAGCCCAGATTATGCTGCTCTAAGGAGATAACAAAATGAGAAACAATATTCACAAGCGAAGATACCTTCACCAATAAGATTCCATTTTACACCGTTGCTTTGCAGTGGATTTAATTGTGTTTAAGCTATAAAATCTCTAGAATATTTAGCAGCCATAAGGATGTTTTTCTGTAGCAGCTGGAATTTCTATTAGAGCTATGTAACAGCAACTATCTCCAGTTGAAGCTGAGATTGTTTGTGTAGTGGGAATTTTACAGAGTGTGTTCTATTTCAGAGAAGAGAGGCCAGTGTGAAAAATTTTAGAGAGAGTTCTTTTTCCACCTCTTTTTCCTCCCACACATACTTCTCAATTTTTCACAGGTTTTCCATGATGTTGCTTACAAAGCAAAAGACCGCAATGACTTGGTGTCCGGAATTGATGAGTTCCTTGATCAGGTTACTGTTCTCCCTCCTGGAGAGTGGGACCCAACAATTCGAATAGAACCACCTAAAAATGTTCCCTCTCAGGTTTGTAGAGTGTAAAATTCAACACTTTTAAAAGTTGTGGTGAAATTTTGTTATGTAGCTTTAAGTCTCATTAATTTAGCATTTAGCAGAGTCACTAAATTTTGTGTGCTCTTTTTATTTTAGGTTAATTTTCTTTAAGAACACTCCTGACTTGCAAGCATACAATATAATGATGGCATTCAGTTTAGTTCAGTACCATTCTCTCCTGAATAAATACAGGCAGTTGTGTCTAAAGATCAGGGATAAGTGCTCATAAACATCCTTGATTATTTCAAATAGCCGTGGTTTGCTTTTGTTCTAAGCTTATTGCAAGAATTGATCAAAGCTTGCTATTCTTTAAAATGTTTTCTGATACAAGATTTTTTGTGATCAGTTGTTTAAATTTCACAGAATCACAATTTTTTTTTCTATTAACTCTCTGGTAATAGAACTCCTCTACTGCTTATGAAGAGGTTATGTTGATGAATCTTAAAATAACATTGTATGTTTAAGCTTTTAACTTTCAGAGCCTGTTTTTAATTTCTTTTTCTACTTAAATTATGTTTTGCTGCTAAGACCCACGAGAAATATCTTTTTCTTTTGGTAGGAGAAACGTAAAATCCCAGGAGTGCCAAATGGAACTGCAGCCCATGGGGAAGCAGAACATCCTGGGGGACACTCTGGACCAGAACTGCAACGCACTGGAAAGTTAGTGAAAACATATGAAAAATATTCAGTGTTCAAAGTAATGTTCAAAAGGAATCACAGGGGTCTGGCTCTCTCTCAGAAGTGTCTTGGTGCATGATTTCCTTCAGGCATTTGTCCTGATTTGCATATGCCACGTAGCTGAAGAGGACAATACATGTTAGCTTGCAGAGAGCAGGAGAGGGCAAGAGAGTTTGAGTTTTCTCATTGTATTTATTGCAAGCTCCTGTCTCTGGTATTTATAAAAGCCAGACCTCTCTTAAACTTGATTAATGTTTCTTCGTTTTGTACAGCATGAAGGAAAATTTGGTATAGTATTGTGCCAAAAATTATGAATGCTTACAGCTCTTTTGTAGTTGAAGTTTCTGGGTTGTGCAGTTCTAGCATTTCTTTTCTACCTCAGTAAGCCATGATATGTCCTGGTACATGAATGAGGCTGTGGTTACCCTGGTGGCTGCAATACACATCAGAATGAAGAATTTGCCCCAAAGAATACTTATTTTCTCTCATCCAGTATGCTGTGGTGTAAGTGCATCAGCTGTCAGTGGCTTCCTCAGTGCTCCGTAGCTGGGCAATAGATATTTCTTTTACCTTGCTGTCTCCTGATATTTAAGTATTGTTCCTACCTGCATGAAGCTAAAGATTCAGCTGCAGTGCTGGTGTACACTGGGGCAAGGGAGATGATGGTCAGTCTGGCTGGAATCTGTTCTCTCACACTGAACCTGTTAATTGACAGCTTGAAGGATTGTTTTAATATTTAGGAGGTAGTGGCACTGAACCTTCTGTACCTCAGCAGCATCTGATACATTGTGTGCCTGTGAGAAAAAGAGCATTGTGGGGTTATTCACTTCAGCTGTATGGTATCTTGTAAGGGAGCGTCTGTTCCTAAATATTTGATTATAATTGACATAGTGTAACTGACAAAAGATGACAGTTCTTGTCCTTGAAAAACGGTAGCATATATTCATTTCTATCATCAAGTCCATTTAGGAACAGGTTCTCAAATAAAGAATGTGAAGCTCTATATATAAATGTGTGGGCAAATAGGCACTGTGATAGCTCTCTGATTAAACAAATGTAAAGAATTATTTCATGTAATAAACAGTTTGGCTTATTGCATGGGGGCAAGCAACTGTTCAGAACTTTTGTGTCCAGATGATTAGATGAAGAATTTATAAAAGAGATGTGGAAATTAGTTTGTTTTAAAACCACCATAATTTCCTGGTTTAAGTAACAAAGACAGGCTTCCTATAAATTTATTTTTCTGTGAAGGGTGAAACATAGGAGTAGGTATAATTTGATCAAGGAACAGTAGCTTCTCTGCAGTGCGGTTGAAGCAATACTGTAGAAGAAAGTTTGGTGTGCCACCTTAATTAATTTGAGCTCTTCTATGTTTTCTTTAGATTTTTTGGAGGATTAATTTTAGATATCAAAAGAAAAGCTCCCTTCTTCTGGAGTGACTTCAGGGATGCTCTCAGTCTGCAGTGTCTGGCATCATTTTTGTTTCTCTACTGTGCTTGCATGTCTCCTGTCATCACGTTTGGTGGTCTGCTGGGAGAAGCAACTGAAGGTCGTATAGTATGTGTTAAATCTGAACTTTTAAAACAAACTCACATTCCTAGTTTTGTGGTTGGTATTTCCTTACTGTTGCATGACTCACCTTTATATACTGGTGTTTCAATGTTTAGAAGTCTACAGAATTAGACATTGCAAAAAGAATCTGTTTGAAAATTTATGGACACTTCTCTCTGTATTATATTCAGAGTGCAATAGAATCACTATTTGGAGCATCCATGACTGGAATTGCCTACTCTCTTTTTGGTGGACAGCCTCTCACTATACTTGGAAGCACAGGACCAGTTTTAGTGTTTGAGAAGATCTTATTCAAATTTTGCAAGTAAGTGAACATCACGACATTCATCATACTTCCATTTCTTGTTAGGTAAAAACATCGATCCCAAAGCTGAAATCCTAAGCAGTGCACTACAAGATAAATTGTTGCCTATATCAGGTTGCAGAGTCCAAAAATTATCCAGTGGATTGGTAATGCAGAAAGGTTAATTTTCTTAAATTTTGGGCTTTTGTTTGTTTTAAACTCTCCTTCCTCCATTCCCCCTTTCCTCGGCTGTCTTGAAGGGAATGACAGCATCAGGATGCTTGGGGGGTGGTTTTTTGTTTGTTTTATTCGGTTGTTGTTGTTCTTTTTGTTTTACTTCTATCATTCCTTACTCTGAGACAATACATTTGAATCAGTGGTTTATCTCATCCCTATCTCGAAAGGTGTTCCCTCTCACCAAGCAAGTGCGTGCAGTGGAAGTGCTGCCCTCTTTCAGTCGTCGCTAATACAGACCGTGCCATTCCCTCACTGCGCAGAGAGGGGCTCGGGTGCCCACCAGAAGAGCCTCTACTCCCATTCAGGCTCATGTGCTTTACTTGACGTATCTCTGCCCCAGTGTGGGTAAAAATTGTCTCCATCCTGGAAGCCATCATGCTTCCCTGCTGTCCTGTCTGCTTTTCTGCCTCATTGCTGTGGCAGGGACTTCTGTACCAGGATCTCCTGCACAACACAGAGTAGGAAACCCTGCTTAGCACTCAAATAAATCTTCTAGCACCTTCAGACAGGCCTTTCAGTTCACTGCCACCCGGTGTGTTTGGAGCTCTATTATCATATGCAATAAGCTTACAGAATTTTGATGAAAGTTGTTACAGCTACTCTTTCACAGCTTAAAAAGAAATTGACAGGTGTTGGCTGTTCACAAAGCAGGATATGGGATAAAGTGAATGGACCTTATACACTCCATGTGTGTGACTACGCTCAAAGCTGCTCATGTGATCAGTTTAGTGGAGATAGAGCTCTTTGTGTCCTGTTAACTGGGAGAAGAGCTCTGGCCAGGAGGTGACTTGATAGTATCTTCTGTTCACAGTAAATACAAAATTTCGCATTCAGACTGTCCCCAGAAATGAAATTTGGGAGCTCCGTGTCTCCATTCACTGTGGCTGGACAAAAGGTTAAGTGTGTTTAATTTTATTCTTCTTTTCAGAGAGTATGGGTTGTCATACCTCTCTCTGAGAGCCAGCATCGGGCTGTGGACTGCAATCCTGTGCATCATCCTTGTTGCAACTGATGCGAGCTCCCTAGTCTGCTACATTACCCGCTTTACTGAAGAAGCCTTTGCTTCTCTTATCTGCATCATTTTCATTTATGAGGCCTTAGAGAAGCTGTTTCATCTCAGTGAGACGTATCCAATCAACATGCATAATAATTTGGAGCTGCTGACAAAGTACTCGTAAGTAAGATTTTTTCTGTTAAAATGTTAGGGCTTTTTTTTTTTTCACATAGGTTGTTTTCTCTGTGAGGAGCACAGCAGGAAAAGTTTGAAGTAATTGTAAACTTTATATGTGGAAGCTATTCAGTCATTATGCTGTCTTATGGAAGTAGTAGTTACTGGGGGGAGGTGTACAAGCAGGACACATTGACTGAGTTAAAAATTCTATTTAATTGAAGTTTGGAAAAGCATCTACATATTCAACTTGGAAATTGTAGAAATAAAAATAAGACTTAAAGACTGTGGTTTTAGGTCTTCTTATTTTTATTTAATGAGACTTACCTCATGGTCTCTTCTTGTAACCTCGTACTGATGATTTATAATCTTTCAATGGCAAAAGGATGATCAGGAAATGTTTGTATATCATATTTATCTTGTTTTGTTTTGGTTATTTTTCCCAAATTGAAATATTCACCCTTCTAAAAGTTTAGAAGTTGATGTACCTCCTTTGTTTTAACCTCTCTAGCATTTAAGTATGTGCTTAATCCACAAGAGCTGAAGTGGATTTGGAATTGTTAGATGATTCTCAGTAGCTCATAATAAATTTTTTCTTAGTAACAAGATTTTTAATCCAACTCCCTTTGAACAGCTTTACTTTATTGTGGAGTTTAGACAGGTACTAATCTACTTGGGGAATAAAAAAGTGAATTGCTTTTATCAATATTGTTTCATTGAGAAGTAAAGCCTCATAGACTGTTTTCTGTGATATGAAAACAAAAATGTTGTTCTAGTAAAGGACAAGATCTTAGTCTGTCTGAGGCCAGTTGAGTTTGGTCACATCAGTGCCTAAAATGTCATTAAAAAGCATTTTCAATGAAAATCCCTCTCCAGAAATGTCTTTATTATTTCACTAAACCCATTTGAACCCTCTGCATGAGCTGGGTGGGGCCCTAAAGGCACAGTGCTTGAACAGTGCCACATCTTCTGTTCACTGGAAAAACAGGAGTGTCTCAACCAAATGTCTCATTTGCATTTTATGCTGGGAAAAACAGAACACAGCAACAGAGAAAACATTTGAGCTTTGTGTATATTATCACTAGAAAAATAGTTAGCAAATCCTGAATCTGAATGTACATTACATACCTTAATACACAGAACAAGTTAAATTAGAGAAACTGTGACATACTCTCACCATGCTGAAAATAATATGATTCCTCTCTAATGGTTTAATCAGTAGACAAAGGAATATTAGTTTGAAGAGAAAGCAACAGACATCAAGAATAGACCATGCATGCAGTTGAGGTTATATCCTCTTATTCACCTTTACTCACCTTCTATGAAGTAGGTATTTTATTCTGAAGACCTTTATACAGCACAGTCTTTGTGGATTTTTTTTTCCTTTACCACTTCAAAGTAGTTGTCTCAAAAGGAAGGAGAACATGATGTCCTCCTATTGTTTTGAAAATTAGATGTTTAAATGCTATAAAAAGACAAAAAATTATTCAGAAAACATTTGTCAGGTGGAGCTGAGATATTAAAATATGTAATGGAAAGCATAAACACAAGTAGAAACATGGAGTCCTGGTTATTTGTGGTTAGCTGAATCCCACAATATTGCTAGAGATTTCAGGGAAATGAGTTTAACAGTCCTGCTTGTAGGGGTACAGTCATAGTTATGTCTATATTTTGTGAAAATGTTTTCTCATTATAATCCTTGGGTTTACAAATAAATGATGTTGGTTTTAGTTAGAATGCCATTTAATAATCAGAATCCAAATCTGGTTTTTGAAGGGTGGTGTTTTATTGCTGCCTGCTCTTGGTAACTGAGCAATGAATGTAAAATGTGCAGAGCACACAGAATGGTAAAGGAGCAGTCTTTGTCATCCTCCAGTTGCACCTCTTGACCTGTCCTGGCCCACATTGTAGGAATACCAGCACAACAGTGTCCGATTTTTCAAACACAATTTCTGAAGAATAAGTGTCTTCCAGATGTTTGGAAGAAAGATTGTGCCTGGTGTTTCCAAACACGTATATCAAAATTATTTGATATCACTGATATCAAACTTATTTGATAACAGTATTTTTGTAGTTGAATTCATGATTTCATACCTTTATTTTCAGTTATTCTTTCACTCGGTGTAGATAGTACAAATAGATTGCCTTTTAAACTCTTGTATTACATCTCATATACTGTTATTATCAATCATGTCCATAGCAACTGACCCCACTAATAGCAAAATGATGATAACTCTTATAAGATGTGGCTTACAATTTTTTAACTTTAAAATTGATTGTTGGAAATGGCAGTGTATTGACAATCAATGCGTATTGATTATTTTGTAAGAGCATTTCTGCTGACTCCAAGGATCTGTGCTCTAAACACAGCCAAAGGGTAATTTCAGCCTCTTCTGTTCTCCCCATTCCCTTCTCCTTCATGTGAGTTTTTCTTAGTTATTCAGAGCCAGTCTCAAAAGACTGGGAGAACTGGAAGATGTGCTCAGTTGCAACAACTCTACATCAGCTGCCCAAATCAGGTGCCCGTTGCTTTCCCAGCATTCTTGATCTGAACTCCGTGGGCTTGCTGTGCAAAGGTGCACATATTTGTCTTACTCTGTCCAGGCACAGTGGCCTTTTGCCCAGAAGATGAGATGTCACAGTTATCATCCCCATGGGATCATCACAAGACATTTCAGTCCCTGCTCAAATGTCTGTACACAACTCAGTTCTGGAAAGATAAGAAACTAAAAGATGGTTAAGCATAAAAGTTTACTTGAAGTGAAATCTCTCTTTTGTGTACTTGAAGTCAGGAAATACTGACTTCACAAGGAATTAGAAGCTTTTGTGATTCCAGTCCTTCTACTTGTAGTTTAAACGGGTAACAAACTTGGGCTGAAACTGGTCCTGTCCTTAAAGGACCACCATACTCTGTTACAGAAGCTAATTAGTATCTGCTGTTTTGCTAATTAAAACAGCTGTTTGCATTTTCCTCTTTGGGGATTTTAAAGACAAGTTTTTAATTGTTAGTAAAGCCTTGGCAGGTCTTTAATTAGCCATGGGTGATCTTCAAAAGGTTGAGCAATTCATTTCTCTTTGGATGCTCAACCAAAGCTTATGCAAAACTTTTATCTTGGATCTGCAATTCTGTACTAGAAAACGGGGGCTATACTGTAAAATTTCTGTGTTTCCTGTTGCCCACTCAAAAAGCTGAAGATAAATTGGTTAGAACACTGTATATATTTGAAATTTTCAGTGCATGCTGTGGCCCAGTCCTCCTCTCTCCTCCCAAGGGCTTTCTGAGGACGCTCTGATGTCCACAGGTAGTCTGTCCACGTGCCAGTACTGTTCCTTTGCCCTGCTGAAGACATGAATTTGACCCAGGAAAAGTCATTGGCATGCTGTTAGTGCTCTCTTTGGAGTACTAGAAAGACAAAGAGAAGAGTAATTTTAAATGGTTGATGTTTCAACATGGATTGAAACCATATTTCAAATAAGAAAGAAAACCCATTCTGTATTTTTGGAGGGTTTGAATTCTGTTACAAACAGTCTCTGTTGCAGGAATTTGATGTAAAAGACTGCACTGCATGCATCTCTTATATTTGAGGGTACAGGAGTCATTACTAATATCTGCCAAAGAAGCATTAGAAGACCATAGGAAGAAGATGGGATTATTATTTTTTAAAAATTTTAATCAAGCACACCCAAATATTTGAAAATCAATCTCCTAAAAGATTTCTTTAAATATTGCATTTATCATTTTACCATTATAAGTAGAAGATAGGCATTTGAGTTTGTTATGGAAATGTATCTCAAAAAGATAAAAATATCTCATTGCATGATCTAATTAATGTAAAACTACACATAATGCACCTTTTACTCATTTTTTAAATTTTATTTTTAACTCTGGGTTTAAATATTACCCCCAATCTTTACATGATCTACTCGCAGGCAAATCCACTCAGTATTTATATGTAACTTTTTCTTAAAACACCATATTTTTGATATGGATGATGAAGAATAAGGCATTTGAGAACTAAATCAAAGGAAGGACAAAGACAACCTGATTTTTGGTGTGATACAGTCCTGTATTTTTTTTTTATTTTAAAATTGCATTGTTTTGAAGGAATTTGAACAGAGTAGCTACGTCGTTTATTAAATTAAATACACATACTTTCTAATCAGAGCTTTTCTTTCTTTTTTTTTCTTATGTGACCTTTTTGTATTTGTCATGCCATTAGCATTTGTGGGTTGGCATAGCAACTCTCTTATTTCTGCACTCTCCTCCTCCTGTTTTTTTCCAACCTAGCAAATATATCTCCAGTTAGTGAATCCTGTCTGGAACACTGATGCCCATCAGTTTTAATATGTATATTAAATATTAGAATGTTACTTTTGCTAGGAAAGGAGAACCTCATATTGGAGCAGATTAAACCCACTGTTTTTAAAAGGAAAACAGAATAAGGATTGTAGATGAAAGGAATACGATTTAGAAAGGAATCCAGTATTCCTTACAACAAAAGCATTTAAAGATAGTTATCTTAGAATACAGAAGTTCAGTCATTTCTCAGAGTGATGTTGCTTAGATCTTTATATACCTTTTTGGTTTTTATTAATTCTTTTTTCAAAGTGATGAATTCATGTTGTTTTAATAATTCTTTACCAGAAGTTACTCAATTATTAACAGATTACATTGAATAATTTTAAAGTGATTTCTTGGCATAGTAATATGCATATTGCAATCTGTCTTGGTATTGACATGCACTTAAGCATTAGGAGTAGAAAATCCCACTCTGATGTAATTAGGGAGCCAAGATCACGTCAATCTCAGTATCTTTTCAGGCTATAGAAACCATTGCTTCTAGAAGGCATTGTGAAGATTATTTTTGTGCATACCACTGTTTGCACAAGCAAGTTTAATATCTTCCATTATCTTTATAACTTAATCTAAATACATCATTATTGGATGCAAATTATGTTGGTTTATTCTCTGTATCCTTCAAGCTGCAGGGGGAATGAAAAGAGTTAGTGATGATAAGCACAGAATTGCTCATTATGATCCCAGGCATGCAATTGAATTCCAATTCCTGTAATGATTTCTCTGAAGTTAGATAGGAATACAGATTTTATTTTCCCCTTCTTTATAGTTTTTTCCTACAGTTAAGTAACTCTGCCATAACCTGTGTGTCCTTCCCTAAGAATATTCCTCTTCTTCCCAGAACTGTGCAACTGCCATCACTGAGTTTAACTGCTGGTTTTCTTTTGCTTCTTGGCAAATCTTGGAATCCAGACATTGTTTTTCTTTAGTCTATTTATTCTAGGACTTCTCTGAGCCTGCCCAACCCAACTGACTTGCTTATCTCTTTCTTCCTCATTTGAGCTCAGGAAGTGCCCACCTTGCTTTATTCTTTCCTGCTGCTCATCCCCTCTGCTTTGGAAATAGATCTCCTTGTTAAGCAATTTTCCACAGCATTCAGGTTGTAGTTGATAGCTGGTCTACAAAATGCCTTCAGAATATAGGAAAGTTCATGTAAAATCCTTGGTGGTTTTGTTACAGTACCTTTATATGTATTGATGCACTGCACCTGAACAACTGGAACTCAAGCTGACCATATAGCATTGTAATGTATTGCAGTAATTATTTCTGTACCAGCAGCATACGGAACCTCTTCTCCTCAGGTGTATGCTCTCTTAACTTTGGAAGAAGGGTGAAGTGACATCCAAGTAATATTTTGCAGTGAGAGCTTTCATATGAATTGCCAGTATCCCACAGAGTTACACACTCTGCACATGAACTCTGTGTATGGCAGTCACCTATCACAGTGTTGCTGCCAATGCACTGCACCAGACAGCTCATAAAGACCAGACTTTGAGGTTAACAAAGCTACAGTGTGATTATAAACCTGTTTGCTGGACTTTCCCCTTGACAAACCACAATTCTCCCCTGATGTGCTGTCCAAAGGAACCTGATTATTCAAGATTTCTTCAGTGTAGCATCAGTTCCCATTCTCAGATTTAACTTTTCATCTCTCTCTGTGAAACTATTGTGCTGCTGAGTGCATTGTTTGGGTACTTTAATAGGATTTTCTATTTTTCTCCTGAACTTCACCAACTAAACTATAGAGATTTGCAACCTTAGAGAACATATGTGGATGCCTTCTGATGTTCGTGACTGTCAGAGATGGGCTGCATAACTTAATGGTCATAATTCAGCATGGCAGATCTCATAAATAAATGAAGAAAAAATTCCTGTCTTGCCGTGACAGCTGTGCTGTGAAAGGGTTTCATGATACTGAGAATAGAACTTAACTGACAAGTCCATTTTCCATCACTATTAATTATTTTGTTTCCAGTCTTTTCTCCACTAAGACTTTGATTTAGTTGTTACAAATGTTGGCACGAGAAGAAATATGGTAAATATAATGCCAGGGATACACAGGTATTGTAGAGACAGCAGAGAAGACATCATCTATGATGTTGTTGTTGTCCTCTTCCCATAGCAGTTGTTAGGCAGACAGAAGGATCCCATAATTCATGTGAAAATGGTGTATTTGGAGAACACCTACACGTGCTATTAATACACACATTCTGCTACTAATATACTTCAGCCTTGTAAATACAACGTAAAGAATACCTACACTTATACCTTACTTTAAAAACAAACCTAGTGATGTTATCTTCCATTTCATAGTGTCATCTTCCTCTCTCTCTGTTACATGATCAGTGCACAGCACACTCAGAGTGTCCTCTGTGCTAGGGAAAAACCTTCCTACTCACCAAATATGTGCTGTGATACTCAATGAGACATATTGTTTAAACAAGCACATTTTGCAACTTATTTTTCATACTTGCCTGCAGCTTTTAAAGTATTATAAATATTCATATTGAGCAAATCTCCTTCTCAGGCTATCTTAAGTGAGCCAGAAAGGCATTTTGCCTTTCTAGGAAGGGGAAATGCTATATTAACTAGTCAGGAAGAAGATGCAGTTGCATCTTTCATAGATCAGATCCTTATCTAGTCTAAATAGGTGTAGCTTGCAATATGTAAATGCTGGAAAATAGAGATCCAAACCAGTGCCTTTTGACTGTATAAAATCATCAATAGCAAGTGCCTCCTAGTCTTGAAAACAGCCCACTGAAAAATGGCAACTTCTGGCAGATGAATGGCCATGAGGCTTTCAAAGGGAGCTGCACTATTTAAGTGTGTTTTAGTTACTCACAAGAACAACGTCTGAGGCTCTTTCTTGAAGCTGGACTGACACCATGCTGCATGTTTAAAGTGTGGGGAGCAGATTGTGCAAGACAGAGTAAAGAGAAGAAAATGGTGAAGAAGCAATCTGAAGAATCGGGGTAAGAGGTGGATACTGTAAGGATTGGAAGGACTAGGTTGAGGTTAATTTGAATTGAACAAATAAATGTAGGTAATATGTTTTTTGTTTTGCAGTGAACAGAAAATTACAGTTAGGATGGAGGTGGTTTTAGTATAGAACCTTTCACCTGACTAGTTGTTAAACAGCCATATTTATGTTTTATTGCTGATCTGCAAAGGAGGGAAAAATATTCCCCAACTTTACATATAAAGTGACAGGTTTCTAATTTGCTAACGAATATTCCCTTCCCCATAGTCTAAAGAAAGAGGAATCATAGTGATAGTCTTTTTGGTGCTACTAAGGACAGTAATAAACTGTTCCTTTTGTGGAACAAAGAACACTCCTCATTGTCTGAGATTTCCTGAAGTTGCTGCTGTCAGATCCTAGCTCTGTTCCCTGAAAACAGGGCAAGGTGCAGATGTTGCATACAGTGAAGTTAGGATGGCTGCCCCCACTTAATGAAATGAACAGAATTGAGACTTATGAATCAAAATGTAAAACAGATAAGAAATTGTGGAAAGTTTGGGAGGACAAAGGGGAAGTGGGGAGTGACCTTATACTGCCTATACTGTTACAGCTGGATTGGTGCTGAAGATTTAGCTGAAATTTTGATCCTCGTGTAAAAGGGAGAGAGGTGCAGGCTCCAGGGGATACCAATTTGTCATGCAGTCCTAAAATTTATTATTTCTAATCTACCTTTGTTCCCCACCCTGATTTTCCAGAGATTTCTTGAAAACTTTGGAAGGTATAAAGGCAATCAAGACTCTTTGCTCTGGTTATTGTTTCTAGGTAACAGGTTCAGGTTGTTACTTTCAGGTGGATTCTTTGTTACTTTCTCATTTTGTCAGTTCTAATCTTACAACAGTTCTGAGTTGTCTGAAGACCGTCTTGTCTGAAATGGTTTATCTCCCTCAGATTTATAATCCGCTTTTTATTAGGCTGTATTAGATTTTTAAATACCCTAAAAGAAAGCAATCTCCCCTGGTATCTGCCTAGCTGCAAAACATTTTAAATACAGGTAGGGACCTGTGACTGGGTATCTAGAGCCATTTTAGATCTCTCAGGCTCCAGCTGCTTTGAAAACAAACGCATGAGTCACCATAGACCCTCTTACGTGTGCCAGCTCATCATGGATATCACAGGTACCATGGAGGGTACATGTTTAAACATCTGAATTGCTACCAGGAGATCAGAATGTTTTGCAGTATCCAAAAGGGTAAAGATGAAAAATGAATTATTTCTGTCATCAGTGTGATGAAATGGATGTGTTGAGATTGGCAGCAAAGATTCCCCCCGATCCCCCCACAGTGTCACCTATGCTTTTGCTACCACAGCCAGTGGCAGATTCTTCCCTGCCTGTGTTCTAGCCACAAGGCAAGAGAATCAAAAGAATCCTTCCGAATCTTTTAGCATAAGGAAGATGATTGCTGACGTATCACTCGAAGACACAAGAGTACATTGCTAAGTTGGTACTGTATTTAAAACTGAATATGTTGCTTAGAAAATGCAGGTATTTGTATAGTCTGTTACTCATTTGGTAATAGCAAAAACTCCACACAGACCTCTTGCTGTGGGCAAGTGCTCAGCACTTTAAACAACTTTACAAGAATGTAAGAACATTTGAACCCCCAAGAGGGAATGCATTTTTGCTTATTCCAGCCTTCTGAGTAATATTTTATCAGGAAAATAGAAGGATGTTTTAGTGTTAACTACTAAGTGTATTTTACTTTTTGTCCCAAAACTTGTTGAACTAAAAATGGCAATGAAAGAGACAAAAATATTAAAAAGATTAAAATAGGAAGCATTGTTTCATTAATGTGAGATTCTCCTTGCAGGTCAGTTATGTTGGGAAATAGTTACCCTTGAAGTAATTACATCTGTTATGAAATGACACATTTTGGTAGATAATATTTTTATGTTTTGGCACTGAGTGGTACCTTCATTTATGTTTTCTAGGATGGACAGGGAGTGTTTTACTATCTCACAGTTCTATAATGTTAAGCAATTAGTGGGATGCTGGAAGACAGTAATACCATGATACAATGTCACATCAAAATGTCAGTGTTGCCAAAACACATACAATATTGAAAGGAATGTACTGTTATATATATCAAAACACTGAGATCATTGCTTGAATGGTCTTCTGAGTAGAAACAGGATATGATCTCTACAGTTCGGGCCTAATTCTGCTCCCATTCAGTGACAAAAGCAGTGTGTTGGGTGATTTTGGTTTGCATGGGTGGAGTTAGCACGAGTCACTTATTTGCTGATGATCAGTCTGCCATTGCTAAATAGCTGTGAAACTTGGTGAAGACCAGACTGGAGTGCAGGAGGAAAGTGATATTGCTATAGAAATAAACAGGTGATCTCATCTGGAGGTGAATTACCTGAGCTGTATTAAACTATAGCTTCAATTGTCACGTTTCTGAGGAAATAGAAATTTTGGCTCCTCTAACCTTTAAATGTAATTTTGCAGTTTGCAGCAAGTGTAGCTGTACCATGTAGTGCTGGCGACAGGCACAGCCTTCCCTTCTAGTGAGGAAGTGACTGAGGGAGCAGCCCATGGCTCCTTGGCTGGCTGTAATCAAACCCCAGTGGGCCATGGCCCGGCGTGTGGCCAGTCTGGATCGGCGATGGACACCAGGGGCCAGGGAGCTCACAGCAACCAGCAGTAACCCGACACAGCCACCTCTGTATTGCTGCATGAACATCAGATATACTCCTTTGCAATACATGATGGAGCTGTACCCTTTGTTGGCTTTATTCTGCTGCTGCAGCTCACCAGTAGTGATGTGCTTCATTTAACCCGTGTTGTAATACTTCCAACCACGCACTGAACACACATTCATTCTGCACTTAGGGCCTGATCCAAAGCATATTAAATATTGGTGAAAGATCCAGTCAAGGACTTTTGGCTCAGGCCCTCTACTTCTCTGAATGCAGTTGCTTTTTTTTTTTTTTTCCTGCTTTTTGTTCATGGGCCGTAAGGGTTTTCTCTTTCTTTTGTAAATAGCTGCATTTAAAATAAAAGCAAGGAATTGCTCAAAGACAACTTTCATCTTTCCCTATCTGCATATTAAATGCAGCTGTTGTCACATGTATAGTATTGTAATTGAAATAGAATGTCAGTGTTGTGTCCTCATGATGTAGATGGTAGAATTTCCTTTATAGAAAATCATACAAATCTAGATGAGTATTGTCATTTGTGGAAAGATAAACAACCACATAGAAAATAGGTGGCGTAGGTGAGTGAATAAACTGATATTCTGTTACAGCTGTAATGCAATTTATGCTCAGTGACTCTGCACGCAACAGTCAGATGCTATCCTGTCCCCAGCTACTCCTGAACACTTTATCAGAGAGTACACAATTTATTTAAGGTCATCATAAGCACATTAAAATACTAGCAGGCTAGATGGTGCTATAGATTATTAAAGTAGGATTAATTTAAAGTGTATTGCAAAGCGCACTTGACATCTTGGATCCTACAGAGTATCCTGGGTATTTTGAAGGCTTTGTCAAAGTAAAAGCCTCCCACAGTTGCTTCAGAGGCTTTAAAGACTTAATTTTGATTTTAAATTACCTATTTGCAGTATTGTTCTCCCACACTGCCTCGTCACATTTTGCGTGTTAAAATACACAATTTGAAATGAAAAGTGTGCTTTTACAGCAGCTGTGGGGAAAGGAAGAACAAGGGCCAGGGAGTTCAGAGAGCCTTTGGTGCTGGTGATCCTGACACTCAGAGCCCTGAGTTGACTGGGTAGTTGGAAGTTTTGCATGCAAAGGCACTTCTCCATCTGGGAAGGAAAGAGGATACGGAGAGTTTATTTGAGAAATGGATCAGCCTGGAACTGTACAAAGCATCGAATGTCCATGTGGAGAGGTTTTAGGTGTAAGAGGGTGGAACAGGACTGGCACATTCTCAGTATTACAAACTGTGCTCAGAAGTATCAATAGGAAGAAAATAGGTGGTAAAACTTCCTGTGATCAGTGGTTTGAATATGTCATGTTACATACTATATATGCATATGCACCTCACAGCAAATTGTCCTCTAGTAATAGCACCAGCTACTGAACTATAAACTGCTTCAAAGCATGCATTTACTGAACTCATGTGAACTAAAATTATCTGTCAATGTAGAGCATAATTTAAATGCATCATAAAGTTGATAATTTGGATTAATATCTGATATATCTTTTATTATTAAGGAAAAAAATGTCTTTTCAGATGCAATTGTGTGGAACCAGAACATCCTAGCAATAAAACCTTACAATACTGGCAGGACTACAATATATCTGCATCTGATGTGCCATGGGGGAACCTAACTGTGTCAGTAAGTAAATTTTGGAACTTAATAAATAAAGGCATGGGCATAAATCATTTTGTCTATCTTACTGCAGCAAATGTATTGAAAATAATACTTTTTTTTTTTCTCATCATATTTGTTCAAATAAATAATAAAATATGCTTAACAAAAATTAACATGGACTTTATAGCATTATCTCCTTTTGTAAGCTTTTTGCAGCCTCTGATAATACACATTAAAGCAAGTGGGTGCATTTTATGCCCTGCTTTGGAACCTTTTTGACACACTAGCACAAGAGCTTGGCTGAGATTGAGTCAAACATGTCAAATGACAATGAATTTGTCCTAAATTCTGCCAGATGGCAAACCCAAAGTTCCCTTGTGTAGAAAGAATCAGAAGCATTTATTTCTCCTAAAACATTCTTGCAATTGTTCAGGCTATAAAAATGAGGAAGGGGAGAAATTTTGTAGCATTCAACTTTTTTTTCTTACATAAGCTTTGTAATTTTTTTCCCAGGGGAGGAAGGGGGTAAAGCTACAGTTTAGTGGGGCTTGCATGATTGTGTAACTAGTTTCTAAACAGTACACTTTTCTGTATTTAAAGGATTTATATAATTCAAGTTTGCCTTCTTCAAAGCGACATTTACAACTTGATTAAAGTGTCGTGTTGAGATTGGGCCACCACTTTTTCTCACAAATGGATCATTTAATTACACAGTCAAAGAGAATTGAGTGCAAAAGACACCAGGCTGAAGAGATGTAACTGAATTAACCAAATTGTAGCATAATCAAATAGAACACTTAAAAGCCAATCTAGTGGACTGTCTCCAGAAGAAACTTTTTTTTTTTTTTTTTTCCCCCCAAAGGCAGGGCAGGAATGCAGAAAAGCTTGTGTTAGGTAAGAGCTGTCTTCCATGGCTGCTCTGTCTTGCTTGCCTTGCTCTGAGCAGGGACTGCTCCTCAACTCTGTTGGTGTGGCAACAGCAGAAAGAAAGTTGAGAACTGCTGGCCTGAAGGATTCCAGCAGTCCAGAATGAATATTCTCAAAATTGCAGCACACTCTAAGAGCATCTGTGCAGGGGCAGACTCCTCCTCTCACTTTCTCAGATCTCTGACAGTGTTTTTCAGAGTACATTTGCAGCTGAGGAGATTTAAAATAACAGATTTTGTTTTAACTATAAATGTAAAAGGCTGGCTGCATTATATAAAACCCTTAAAAACTTCTGCGAAAGCTTATTACCAAAACTTGAGTTTACATAGGTAGCAGTATAACTGACCAACTTTTCTCATGAGTCCCTATAGTTGTCAAAGAAATAACTGAATTTTTTTTATACTTTCATGCCATTATTTCTTGCAAGCATCATCAAGAAACTTCTGTTCTAGAGAACTGCAGTAAGAGATTAGACATTGCTGTCTGTAAATATTTGGTCAGACTCACCCCATTATGTCTCTTTTACTGCTCATATCTTCATGTATTTCTTGTGTCTAGTGGAAATGTTTCAAGTTTCTGAAGATCTAGATTCTCATTCTCCCTTAAAACCCAACATTTTATTTTTTACTGTCGAGACAAACCAAGTGTGAGCAAAGGATTTTGGACCCAGTGTGAAGAGAATTTTGATGGTAACAAAATCCTCTTCCAAAGGCCTGTGATGAACTTCATCCCCAGTTTACTGCTATACCAGTATAAAAAGTTTTGTGCTCCTTTGTCTCACAGTTATCAAATAGCAATTGTGCTTTTTTTCCCTGACAATCTTGGTTCTAAGCTGAAGTTTCCCATAACGTGTTATTGTGCAGCAAGTCTGATGAGCCAGTGACACACTTGATTTAATACTAAAAGATCCTGATGTGGCAGGATATTTCTGCCTGGAATCCCTGATTCTGGGTACTGCATTTCATTTTTCTTAATAAGTGTGTAGGGATTGGGAAGGAGAATGAAAGGCTTGTGAGTCCAGAGCTGGTAGCTCACATTTTCAGAGCCACTCTTTATGATTTTAGACAACTAAGGATGGTAGTGGAGAAGTACTGGAAAAGATTTCTAATGTACCTGCGTATCGATCATAAATTATATTAAATATAATTGGCGTTACAGATTTTGGGTTTTCCGGCATTTTATCAGACCTTTTCTTTAAGAGAAAGACAATTTGCGGGATGTGCTGCCCCCGTGCGGTATTAAATGCATTTGGCTCCTCTTAGCCCACACATCCTTCGGAGCTTTTTCTTCACTTGCTGGGCCCCTGAAGTTAAAACAAAAAAGCAGTTCTTGAGAATGCACTAGGAGCAGCCTTCATCTTGGTGGCTTTTGAACTTTGCTTTCCACACTTGGAGAGTGTTGATAAGTGTAAATCTGTATTTGTACACAGAAAATAAATCAGTGTACTTGCTGAGTTTGAAATAAATCTGGTTTTGCATTAATGATTTTATTTATGGTATATCTTAGTAAATTTATAATTTAATATGGCTAAAAAAAAGATTCCTTTCAGAATTTTCCATGAAGACTAGATACAAACATAGTGAGTTTTAAGTTTCAAAAGAACAAATATCTAAAATTGTTTTACTATTTCTAGTAATACAATTTGCTCGCAATTCAGGAAAGAAATTGGAAAGAAAATTTTTCTGTAAGCATGGCTATTTTTTAGAACAATACTGTTTTGCTCTCCCTGACAGGAATGTAAAAAGTTTCACGGTGAGTTTGTTGGACGAGCCTGTGGTCATCACGGCCCTTACGTTCCAGATGTGCTGTTCTGGTCTGTCATCTTGTTCTTCTCTACAGTAACGCTCTCTTCCACACTGAAGCAGTTCAAAACCAGCCGCTACTTCCCAACGAAGGTGCGTGCCATTATTTCAGTTTAAAAGTTGTCATTAGTCATGTCTAAGTATGAATTTCATCTGCATTGCAAATTCAGTTAACTGCTGGTGAAGCAGACAGTGCATCTTTCCTCTGCTGGAAACTTGTATTAGTATAATCACGGTTTTAGCTGTAAGTGAAAAATGTCTTAAAACAGTGGAGAAAAGTCTTAAATCATACTTGAATGTTTTAGTTAAAATTGTCATTTCTCTCAACAATTGTAGGTACGATCTGTTGTCAGCGATTTTGCTGTCTTTCTCACTATTTTGTCCATGGTTTTAATTGACTATGCCATTGGAATTCCATCACCAAAACTTCAAGTTCCAAATGCTTTTAAGGTCAGTTGTTGATAAATTGCACTGCTTTATCATTTTGCAAAGTAATCCACTATAATGCGTTTATAATTTTTTATTATCATCAGGGAATAGTGATACTATTTTAGATTTTTTGTGTTCACAAGGTATTATGCAACCTCTCTGATTTATGAATTGTGTAAGTGAACCTCTTCCATCAAGCTCCTTCATGCTTCCTAATGTCATCTCTGCAGAGATTAACAAGGGTCCAATCACCCAAATCCTAGACTACTGTAATGTTCTGGGGCTTCTTCCAAATTCCAGGTTTACTGTATCAAGTACAACCAAGTCTGTAATATTCCAGATGATTTTATTATATGTAATTTCTTGGTTTGGCATCATAGGAACTTCAGTATTTTTTTAGTGCTCTTATATAGCTTGTTTTTAAAGGAAATCATGTCCTAGTAACATTTTGTATTTATTCTTGTGAAGTTGAAATGTAAATAATCCTTATGCTTCTGACTGGCCATGTCTGACTGTTTTTATAGCCCACCAGAGATGATCGTGGCTGGTTTATTACTCCTTTGGGCCCTAATCCTTGGTGGACAGTGATAGCTGCTGTAATTCCAGCCCTGCTTTGTACTATCCTTATCTTTATGGACCAGCAGATCACAGCTGTCATTATCAATAGAAAAGAACACAAACTAAAGGTATTCAGTCAAAATTTATACTTTCACTGTTGTTTTCTGCTTCAGATTATGTAATGTGCATCCATCTACTTGAGTATGCTAGTTTGTTATATATTATATAGAACCCCTTTAAACTTCTATGGGTTTTTTCTTTGTTGATCTGTGTAGTACCTGGGCCCTGTGTCAGTGATCCACTGCCTTACAGAAGACTTTATGAATGTAATTTGGAATACAGATTCTGAATTGAGAAAGCGCTGTCTTCTGTAATTTATTGGAAGTATGGTTCATTCACTTAAAAAAAAAGCTTCAAGTTAATAATCTCCTTAAATACCATAATATTAATTGCCTCTTCAGGTATTGACAGTCTTGTTCTACTGTATTGGATTTTTAAAAACTACTTAGGGGTTATTTTTTACTATAAGACTTTTCCCCTCTCTTCATCCTTCTCTGTGGTTCTACCCACCCTTTTTAATGCCCTTCCTATCTTAAAGAAGGGAGAATAAAATTGAGCCTTAGAGGCACAATGGGTTCTTAAAACAACATAGGACAACTTCCTGCTCTGTTCTCTAACACTTTAGTTGCCTACAGATGGAGAGAGAAAAAGGGACATCACCCCTCTGAAAAACTGTTGGGCAAAATCTAGCAGCAGGTTTCTGTACATGTATATGCAGCAAGCTTAGGCTTTTTTTTGACATACTTTTAATAAGCAGCAATCCAATCCCAAGTTGCTTTAGCAAATGCATTTGCAACCTTCACTTTGCATTGCCTCTTCTTGGATGATTGTGACATTTGATATGTTCTTTTTTTGCCCTCTTTGTCAGCCTGGCTCTTCATGTCAATCCATAGCATTGCATGTGGTTAACTTGACAGATGCAGGAATTTGCTGCCAAGCTTTGGAATGTGTTTTTTCAGCACTGGCATCTGGGAGTCAGATGGTCCTCCTGGCTGCCCCCTTGTCTTGCTGCGTTTTAGTTTTGCTGGGGTCTGGTGTAGCATCACCTGTTGCTATGCTTCCTTTTCTTCCCATATGTCAGGTTCCTCAGATCATGTATGAATGTGAGGAAATGCTCTCGGATTCTGTATGCATTAGCAGATACATTCCTCATAAATGTGTCAGAAGGTAAAAAAAGGTGTCTCTGTTAGGATTTAGAATTAAACTCTTTCTTTGAGTGCATTGTGCCTGTAACTAATATCTGTGTTTGACACATCTCTTGAGTTTTGTCAAGATGTGTCTTGGAGATAAGACTCATAAGCACTTTTGGGGAGTGAGGGAAGGTTGCTAGAGTTGATTCTCTTCATTTTCTTAACTTTCCCCCCCTTTTTAAATAATGTAAGCAAATAAGATGGCATTTTCATTTTGATATGTGGCTTACATTTTCATAAACCCAGACGCTTCCCATTTTAGAAGTTAAAGTTGTCTTCATAAAGAAATGATTTGTTTGCTTCCAACTCGTTTTCCCCTCTTTTTTTATACTTCCCATAGCAAATTCTGGATAGTGCACATTTCAGCTTTTGGCAGTCTCTGCAGCAAACCCTTCCAAGTTTAGTTTAGTTACTTTTTTTATGTCAAAAGGCATTTGCATGGGTTTACAGGCAAAATTATGGTTCAACATATTCACATTGTTTGCATGAACATCACTGTTTTATCAGACCATGACACTGGATTTGTTGCCATATTGCAAAGTTCTGTGGAGATGGCTAACTACCTGAATTTTTAAAGGAAAATAGCTCGAGCTGCTACTTGCAGCTGTGAGGAGGTCCTGGATACTTGCTAAAAGTGAAGTGAAAGATCCCACTCAGCTATGGTAGCAGATATCTGTAGAACCAAGCTTGATGCATTGATCATTTCTCTTTTTCAAGTGAAGGTTGTAATTGCAGGTTTTTGAATTTATCTAAGATTTGACCAAAAGGTTTTGTGCACTATTACAAAAGCAAACCATTATCCACCTGTTGGTAAATTTAGGTAGAATTTGACTACTGCAGAGGTGATCCAAACCCATAGGTTTTGTACTGACTTTTCATATGGATATTACAATGCTATGTTTGAGTAAGGAAACCAATAAACCAGTTCCTGATTTTATATTTTAATTTAATGTATCTTATTTTCTAGCTGTCTGCTCTTATCTATGATTGAAAGTACATTAGTGAAAACGTATTACTGTCATGTGCTTACCATCTTTAAAAATTTTAAAAGGATCAGTGTGGTTTTATGGCCCTTTCTAGCATAAAACTGACTTTGCAAATGTTACAAATTTTTATCTAGGGCCCAATAAAAAGACATACTTTTCCAACTGCTGTGTCCTAATGGATGGAGGGTCTACAGATTAGTGCAGTGGCAAGTTGGCAGTGCAGCTGGGTGTTCTGCTTACTGTTATCCACAGAAGAGACTTAGTTGAAATGGAAAATGTATGTATTTTCCAGTGCCTTACCAGTATCCATTTTATAAACAGGAAAGCTGTTTGGTGCCCACCATAGAGTGGGTTTGTGATACACTTAACTGGTGACTGGAAAGAGCCCAGTAGCACCGAGAGTGAGCTGGTAGGGATTCCCCTTAGGTAACCAGCCTGCCATCACTACTGACCCAGCCTGGGAAACACCCAGAAGGAAGCTGTGCTTTCCCTGCAAGTCACAAATGTTTAATGGTCTCCAGCTGTTCATCAGCAATGCCTGCCAGGAGTGTTCTCCTTAATTCAGATGTCATTTTACATCTTCTTTCTGTCCTTACTTTTTTTAACAGAAAGGATGTGGATACCACCTTGACCTCCTCATGGTGGCAGTGATGCTTGGTGTGTGCTCTATTATGGGATTGCCGTGGTTTGTTGCAGCCACTGTCCTCTCCATTTCCCATGTGAACAGCCTAAAACTGGAATCAGAGTGCTCTGCTCCAGGGGAGCAGCCAAAATTTCTTGGAATTCGGGAGCAGAGAGTCACGGGGCTCATGATTTTTATCCTTATGGGCTCTTCTGTCTTTTTGACAAGCATTCTAAAGGTAATTTGGGGAAGTAAGGGAATGTTAAGGAATGCTGCACTGAACATGTCACTGTTGTTGCTGCATTATTTAGTGAATGCTCTTTCCAGGCACTTTACTAACTATAGCATAATGTTACACGATGGAAGTCTGAAGTGGAATTCTGATTTTGATTAATAAAGTGCCTAGGGACTTCTAGCATTTTGTAAACAAAAACCTTCTAATGAAGATCTGGCCTGACTGAAGTCAAAGGGAATTCTGCCACTGAGCTGTAGTAGATGAAGATTAACACCTTGTCAATACTTTGGGCCCATGGCAAATTATCATGAAACAGTCTCGTTGCACCAATAAAAAATTTGTTTAGAAAATTTAAAAAAAAAGTGATTTCTGAGTAATTTAAAAATATCTTCACAGCTGCAAGAGAAGTCCTTTGGTTCTTTTTTTAGAAATGTACATGAAAATTACCTCAGGCTTCCTGCACACTCAACACAGCTCACCAGTGCCCTGAAAATGGGTGTCTAGTTACATGCATATATAATGCCATGTGTAAACTTAATACTTTTTAAAGAATTATCTGGCCTCTATTAAATCAGTGAGAGTTTTGGCACTGGCTTTAGTAAAACCAGAATTTAGCCTTGCCTATTGTTACAGTGGAGGTAATAAGCCCTTACACCTTGTACTTCCCAGCATTATTTTATTAAGTATACCATAAAGCCTTCACTTTGAAAACACACAGAACATGCATTTTGTGTATTTAGTATTTCTAACAGATACTTATATATGGACATATGCCTTTACCTATGTATTGTATGGTGAGAACATGAACATTTACAACAGTCCCTTACAAAATCATTCCATAGACTCTTTCACCCATTTTTAAATGTTTTCAGCACAAAATATTTCTTTTAGCAGTAAGAAGTATTTGTGTCTCTCCAAATTTTTTTCTGAGCAGTCTTTTAAGTAAGGAATTAAGTATAAATTAAGACTTATATGTTTTTGTGTAGTTCAGTTAATTTTATTAATAGAGAATAAAGTATATTGTAATAACTGGCCATGAGAGGAAAATAAAACTACAGAGCCAGATTCTTCTTTTGCTTTATTCTCTGAGAAACATTATTAATTTATAATTGAGTGACTCTGAATTTACAACTTGTCTGATTAATGCAGGCATATGGCACTTTGTATTTCAACTGTTTTGAATGTCTTTCTAGAAGCATTTAAAATTGTTAAGTAGTATTTAATATTCTCTTTCCTTTCTCTGCTTTTTTGTGCAGTTTATTCCTATGCCAGTACTTTATGGAGTGTTTCTTTACATGGGTGCTTCATCTCTAAAGGGAATTCAGGTAAAATGAATTTATGATGAGTTTGTTATTGATGATGCTTTCTATTAAAAATAAAGCCGTTCTTTTATATTATTGTATTATTTTTTTGTGTATGAACTTAAAGGAATGTTGCCAACCTTAATTTTTGAAAGTGACTTATTTAAAAAGGAAAATTGATTCTCTCTAAATAGAGTTTTCCCTTTAGGTAATGTGCTCCATTTTTTTTCCTATGTTTTGGGTGCTGATTTTTCTGTTCTCTCTTGTTATCAAGGGAATTTTGTCTGAGCCTGAAAACTGAGTGATAATTGTCAGGGGTTCTTCCCTCTCTGATGCCTCCCCATTCACTTGCTTGCATGCTGCCTTTTCAGCTTCCAAGTTCCTTTGCACTTGATCCTTTGATCTTGAACTTTGCCTTTAGGGCTAACTTGCCCTAAAACTACCATAAGTGGAATTTCGAAGGTCTTCCCTGTGCAAGTAAACACTCCAGGTGGGGAGGGAGGGGGAACTGGTGCAAGCCACAGTACTTCAGGGATGAAGGGTCAATTCTAGTGGAAGGGCAGCATTCCTGCAGTGGCCTTAAGTAGGAGTAGCTGGCAGAAACCAGGCATTCCAGCACTTGGGCTGGGGTTGGTAATGGGATCCTGGGTACTGTTTCTCCAGCATCAAATGGCACAGGGTCAAATCCTTTAGCCAGGAGGCATCGACACACCTTCCAGGACAGTTGAGAAAGAACAACCACATGGTGAAAACACAAGTTATTCTGTGCAAAAGGTCAAATACAAAAAACAAAGAAAACGTCTGATTGTTTCTTTCATTATATTTGGTGGCAAGTTACCTCCATTTATAGGCAAAGCTGGGAACTTTTTTTTTTTGACTGGTGGTCTCTATTCAGAGACTCTTCTTTTATAACTTTGCCTATCTCTTATCATTTGGGTTGATATTCTAAGAAGTGTGGTTTGGCTGCCTAGCTCTTATCCTTTGAGTTGATATTCTCAGAAGTGTAGTTTGGCTTTTACTGAGGTTTAAATAATTTCAATTTAATATGGTTCAGCTGTTTCTCAGAACAGGGGTATGAGAAAGTACACTACTGAGGAGTGTTTTTAAGGCATGCTGAATCTGGCTATCTTTACTTGGAAAAGTGATAGCATCCCCCTCCTTATCTCCCTCCTCCATGCTGGGACAAGGAATGGAGATTTGATAAGATGGCTTTTGTGGGAGGATGTGCTTTTTGCTGTTTCTGTGAAAAAGAAGTCTGCTCAAATCTGGCCGAATTATAAGCCTTTAAAAAAATGCAGTTTGCACATGCTCAATAAAAATTTCCAAAATTTGACATTGCTGAAGGCTGTGTGAATATAGCGTAGCTCATCCATGCAGGGAGAATTGGTGTATCACCATCATTACTGTGCCATGATACAAGTGTCTCAGGTCAGTATGGAGCCAAATAGGCCTGGAAAACAGGAACCTCTCACATACATTCCCAGGAGGCTGGCAGTCAGCTTTCTGGCATTCCTTTTTTTTTCCTTTTCTGTTTCTGGTTTTGTGAATAAAGTGAAATATGGAGACGAAAACAGCCTGGGATAAAGTGTCTGGTGAAGTAAAAGAAAATTTCCTATTAATTCACAGGAAATAAAAGACTGAAGAGGTCCCTTCATGGGCAGCTTTTTCTGTGCTCAAGGAGGCAGAGCTCAGTTGTTGAAAAACGAGTCTAGGTTGTATTAGGAAAGCAGTGTGATAGTGCATTTGCCCAACAGGATCAACCAGCTTCCATTCAGTTTGATTCAAAATTGATTCACGACCACTCTGAAGTCTGACTTTGCCTAACATTAGGAGCTCATGATTAGCAGCATTATTTTAAAGCTGCCACCTTCTTTGGGTGTAACATGCAATGTAGTATGAACAGGGTATTCCCTGCAGTGTGGCCACACAGGATGTAACTCAGCAGAATTCAATGTCTCAGCACATCTGCAGTGCAATCCAAGGAGACACGTGGGTTAAAATGGAAAGGAATTGAACTGTGACTAACCAAGTGATCAAACTTTGCTTAAATAGCACGTTTCTCATTCTTACTCTGGAGGCTCAGTGGGCGAGAAGATGAGTCCCTTGTCACTGCTGGACTAGTACAGATTAAAGGCTTATGATTGTAACTGAGGGAGTCTCTTCTGTGCTGCTGAAATGCTGTAGCTTTTGCTTTTAGAATAACAAGCCAGATTCTGTGGATATTCAGGATCTCTTAGGCAGTGTGTAAATGCCAGCATAGATGATCCTACACCTCATTTTGATCCAAACTTTTAAATTTTTCTCTTTCAGCTTTTTGACAGGATAAAGTTATTCTGGATGCCTGCAAAGCATCAGCCAGATTTTATTTATCTAAGGCATGTTCCTCTTAGAAAGGTCCATCTCTTCACTATAATTCAGCTGAGTTGTCTTGTGCTTCTCTGGATTATAAAGGTTTCAAGAGCTGCCATTGTCTTTCCTATGATGGTATGAAATTATTTTATTTCCTCTAAAAATCTCTTTTCACTTGTGGGTAATTATTATTGAAGAAAAAACAATTTTGGGCAGGTAATTATATTGCTTTGATTCTTTGTTCAAGGGTAATTTATAATGTATTAAGGAAGGAAGAATTCAACATTTAACCTCTATTTTGAGTCCTTTGTGTGGATATACCAATTTATAGTCTCTTAAGGAAAATTCTTCTCTTGAAGAAAAAATACTAACATTTATTTGATATTTTTTATTTAAGGAACAGTACTCAATCCTGTTGCAGAAACAACATTCACCTATTAAGGAGGACTGTTCATTGCACTGAGGAGCTTAATAGTTCTGTGTCTTGGTAGAAGTAAAGGTGGTCTGCTGCTTAAGTGATTTCTCTCTGATTATTTCACTAATAGAAAACAGAAGATATTTACTGACCTCAGTGATGGTAAAATGCTTGAAGCCATAATTCATTTGAACAAAGGAATAATAGCTGCTGGCTTATTCAAATTAAAGGATAAAATTCTAGCTGCAAACTGGTCACTTTTGAAACTATTCCTCTACAAGTGATTTTTCCTCTTTTACTTGCTTAATTTCCTAATTCTTTGAATTAATATCTTTGCAGGTCCTAGCTTTGGTATTTGTCCGAAAACTCATGGATTTCTTTTTTACCAAGCGGGAGCTCAGCTGGTTAGATGATTTGATGCCTGAGAGCAAGAAAAAGAAACTGGAAGATGCTGAGAAAGAGGTGGGTCATGGTTTCAGGGTATTTTTTTTTTTGTGTGTGTGTAAAAATTTCTCCTTCAGACATTCAGAAAAAATTCTGTAAGGCACATTCCATGCACCAGGCAGACTTGTTAACAGTATCTACATGTAATATTGCCATATTTTGCATAAGTGCTTTTAAGGTTACAAGTCTGACAGGCTTAGGTGGGGATGTATTCTTAGGGTGCCATACTGTCAGTGTAAAATATTATCCCCAGTGCTCCTGGGGATTGCTTCTGAGACCCCTCAGGTGGTGTGCAGAGATGAACCTGTGTCTGTAGGAAAACCCTCAGGTGCCTGGGGCACTTGGATGCTGCACTGGGCTGGGTGTTGTCCCTGCAGGAGATGCTGAAAAGTGCAGAATTTAAGGCCTGTGGATGTCCCAGCTGCCTCTGAGCCTTGCTCAGGCATCGCTCTGTGCCCTTCCTGCCCAGCAGTGCCATAACCCTGTGCAGTATCCCAGTCACACTCTGGGCCAGTGCTGTCCTTCTGCTACTGCAGAAACAATTTACTTTCATTTTGTACAGAAAAGGTCGGTGACACTGCTAACCCCTTTAACCAAATGCTCAGACTCTCACTTCTATCCTGTGCCATCACCACCCACTTGGCTGTTCCAGATCTGGACTCCTCATCTTATTTCAAAGAATCTGCTTTTCAGATAATTTATCAGCTTGACAGGACAGATTCTTACATATTTCACCTCAGCATGCTCCTGTATTTTGACAGTGACACACTGATCTTTCTGATTGTAGTTTTTTGCATTTATTTTACAGTATTTTAATCTTGCTGTTGCTTCATGAATTGCTTGTTTCAGTATCATCTAAAACTGTGGGGATATAAAGTAACTTTATGTGTAAGGGACACACATGTCCTTTGTCCTTGGTATCAGCCACCTGATCAATGTCAGCTGTTAGGTAACCTCAGTACTGGGCCCACATAAATGAGGGGTGAGTCTCAGTGGTGAAACACCAACTGCAAGAGCAGTGGTTGGACTGTGTGGGTGCTGGGGTGTTTTAAATGGGATCCACCTGTCCTGCATCAGCATTTTTGGATAGCACCACAGTGTGAGCAGAGGGAGGTGAATATGCAGACCATGCTGTGTAGTCCTGGCAGTCAGTGGGGACAGTTGTGCCCATGACCTCTACCATGCTCTTTGACCTCTGCAAAAGCCCAGGACTCATGAGACCTAAACTTTTTGTGGTACAAGGGTACTGCAAAAATTAGACAATGTAAATGGATAAATCAGCAAATTATCCTCAGGGATGTCCTGAAACGTGATCCAAGACGAGTGAAATGTGTGTGTTAAGGATTCCCATTAGTAGGTTTATTTGCAGAAATAGGACATGAGCTAATAATTTGAAGGTGTAACTATACAAACTAGATTTCTCTGCCTTTAGGATTGATTCTTCTGTGGCCTTTGACAACTCCCTGCTTCATCTGTAACCTGGAGAGAACTCTTTAACTTTGATTTCCTTGACACATTCAACATACTGTCATGGAATATGTTTTGGGAAAAAGATTTAGCCTATGTGATAAGCATCATGATGATTATTTACTATTTAGTATGTGCCTGTAAAACTACCAGGCTGAAATTAAAACATGTGAGTCATTGTTTTCTCCCTTGAATCAAAGCAGACCAGAGCAGAGAGTTGTTTCATCACCGTGTCTGTTGTCATCACAATTCAGAGTAACCAGAAGTAACCAAGGTAGCTTTCTTGTGGGTCTGGCTATTGGAAAGAATTCCTTGTTATCCTTATGTTTTGGTTATATGTCACTTTCCTTCCCTTGCTTGATAGGATGGCATCAGAAAACAAAACTGGGAAAATCTACTGGTGTTACTTTATTTCATTCACTGTCTATTTTGAGAGGTTATTTTTACATATTTTGGCATTTCTAAATATTTAGAGCTATTATTAAAACTGTTCAACTGTCAAAAACTTATGAAGCTGTGAAGCCTGGAAATGACAAAATTAACTAGTAATAAAAAACTTCTGACATGTAGCCTAAGGAATTAATTGGAGAGTTGCTATCACACAGCGTTAAAAATAGAAGTATTCTACCCACAAGAATATTCAGAAATATAGTTGACAGGATCTGAAACTTACTTGATTGGATCCTAATTTCATCACCTAAGTTGTTTTTATATTTTTAGGCCATGTTTTTCCAGGGCTTTGTACATTTATAGTGGATATGATATGTGCCTTCTCCTCACAGACCTCCTTTGGAAGCCACTTTGATGTTAATCAGTTAAGTCTTTCTTGAGACAAGAATGAACAAAGGACTTTCCCATTTGAAGAAAAGAAATATCATGACTTTTGAAATAGTTGTAATAACAAAGCATAAAATAAACAAATTTCTGAGCAGAGAGAAATTCTGTTTTGGAAAATTGTACTTGCTCTTGCAGCTCCTAACAACAATCAGTGTGTGATGCATGTGGGGCTTTGGTGATCTGCCAGAAAATGATAAACTCTCTTTTTGGGAGAGCCAGCTCATGCTTTCAGACAGGCACTGGTGCAAATGGTCACAAAGCCATCCAATAAAGGGAAGAAAGCTGTGGAGGTGCCCGGGTGTCTGCTGGGCACACACACTGCAACAATTCACAGCAGGATTGGATGGTTACATTCCTGCCAAGTCTTGGTAACCTCCTAGCTGTGGCTATCCTGAGCTAAGGAGTGTGGAAATTGAGAATCCTCCTGTGGAGGACTTGTTTCTCTTTCTTCTTGCAGGCAGGTCATGGTGCTTGAGAGGTGTTGTATTCTCCTCCCCTCCTGCTAAGACAGACTTGCTAAATTTGTAATTATTTTACGTAAAGGTTTTTGGTAGATGCATCTCCGAATTCTCTTCAACTGGAAACTAATTTTGGGTGTCTTATTTCACTACCTTTCACAGAAATAAAACTTTATCAGTATTAAAACTGTGTGTGCAAACTTAAATAATCTTCCCTTATTCTTGCATGTAAACATCCATGCATATATCCTGTTATCAATGTTACTTAAAATTCACCAGACAGTTGTTCACTCACTGTTCCTAATTTTCCTCTTTATTGTTACAAAAGTAGGCTCTATTTGGCATTGGAAAATAGCATTAAGTGAAGACACATGTTTTAAAATAGAAGGTTTTAAATGTTGACTATTTAAATTAAAAGAGTTTAAAAGTATCTTACTCTAAGAACTTCAAATAAATACTTAATGTTAAAGAAAATGGAAAGATGATTACAGTACACAAATTTCATTTTTCACAATTTTATATGCTGTCTCTTGTCTAAACTCCTTTGTTCTAGGAAGAGCAAAGTATGTTAGCAATGGAAGAGGAAGGGACTGTTCAGTTACCACTAGAAGGACATTACAGGTAAAATATTCCTTTGCTCTTTTAGGTGAGTTGCAATTAAATAAAATAAATGTGCTACAATATTTATTCTTAATGCTTAGTGAATGTCAGGAGGATGTTTGTCTGGTACAGATCAGTGAACTGAACCAAACGCTGCAGCATTTAACAAGGTCAGCCCTTTTCTAGTCTTTCCACGTGATCTCACATTCCCTAGGAAAAAGACACACTAATTGGAAGCTTTCCATTGGGCAGGACTGCAGGATCACACTGTTCACAATCAAGTCTGGCTTCTGAAATGCACAATGCAAAAGGAAGATGCAGAGCAGGGATCCACAAATGGTTTTGAACACACTGCAGAAAAGCTAGGTTCTTACAGTATTACATTCTAAAACATTCTAATTAAGATCCTATTATGTAAGATAATGAGTGAATCAAGAGCTGTCCAGGGTAGATATGGCATAATGCAGGGTGGACACAACTCAAAAAGCATGAGTAATAATACATGTTGGCAGCCCACAACGAATGAATATAATTCAAAGTTCTTAGAAAGAAATTCTTTATAGAAGTTTTGAAGCATCTGGTGACAGTAACCTCTGCATTAATGAGAGTTCTTAGGAACACCATCCCAGAGTGGCCTCCTCTCTAACATTTTAACACAGAGTTACCTTAGGGTCTCCTAATGCAAATCAGTGTCTGTGTCTCTGAAAAATCCCAGGCTATTTCTTTTGTCTGATCACTCTACTAATGGTCTGGTTTTGTTCTTGTGTTGTCCATACCTTTTTGTTCTAATTTATATCAGCAATATGTAGCTAAGTTTATCTTGCAGTGTGATCTCTGTGGATCTCCATCGTGTGCTGATGTTGGCAGAGTTACCTGGATAATACCTGACTGTACTGTAAGGGTTACAGTCCTACAGCTAAAAACAAGAGTCAAGATACTGGTCATTAAAGTGGTTCCCCAAAACACACAACAGCAAGTTTGCTGAGGGCTTACTGAATGCCAAGTGCATGTAACCATGAAGTCAGGAATAATGTATAGGCCACTCCTTAAAACATTTAAGACTTTATTATTCTGAAGTGTATAAATACATGTTTGCAGCAGTCCAGGTAAAGCAAAGAGCATAATGGCTACAAAGTGCTGCTTAAGGCTATTGGCTAGTTTGTTTAATTTGGGCATGTTTATTAGATACCTTAAATATTTTATTTTCCTAAGGCTTTTGATTGCTTTTAAAATTGTTTTAAAAGTAGGTGGAGTTTTAGAACATAAGTAGGAACTTTTGGGATTCATATTTAATCCAACCATGCCACTATTGTGCTGTGAGATCTTGGGCAATATTTTATTTCACACTTCTTCATATTGCTCTTGTTTATTAGTTGGGAGTGACACAATATATTTTATTGATGTTACTGTGATTAAGTGCTATTGGAAGAAGAAAATACTAAAAAAGTGCTAAGATGTTCAGAGAGTATTTAAGTAATTGTTCAGGACTTCTGAAGTTTAACATAATTTCTTAACTTACATTGCACTTAATTATTGTCATCACTATCGGTTTTCAAGGACTTTTATTAAGTTAATAAGTAACAAGACTGATTAGTGATTGTTTTATTGCATATTTACTTTCATTCTTGTCTAGAGATGACCCATCTGTGATAAACATTTCTGATGAAATGGCAAAAACTGCTGTGTGGAAGACGTTGTTAATATCCTCAGAGAATGCAAAAGATAAGGAGTCAAGCTTTCCTTCTAAAAGGTCTTAATTTTTTCTTTTACTTCATTATACTTTATATATTGGCATCAAACCAATATTAGAATATTTTGCTAGGGATTAGAAAGATTTCTAGCATTTTGCAGTTTTATTTCTTATGTCCAGTCGTAATATTCTGAGCTCAAAACACAAATTCACTATTTATTTAAAAACAAAAATCACAAATATTTGCATGGTATTTAGTTATGCTCCAGTGGAAAATGAAGTTGAGCATGCCTGATGCTTGTGTAATGAACCACCAGCCTCCACCTGGATATTGCACAACAGCTGTTGTGTTTGTTCTGCTTGCTTTTGTTCTTTCCTCTTGAAAAAGAAGTGATCATCACTGCCCTGGAAATAGCTGTATGAAGAGCCCAGTACTCTGAATGCAATCTAATAATATTTGGAGTGAAATAATTTTATGATTGCATCATTTCTTTACATTTTTCTGCCAACTTCACTTGTACTCAAAACAGTTTAAAATAATTTTAAATTTTAGTCCACTAAAATGCAGCCACAATCTTTTAGCTGTGCTAAAGAGTTACTACAGGAATCAGAAAATATTAAATTCAAGCACAGTGTGATTTTTTTTAAAGAGAATTTTCCTCTGCTTCCATAAATTTAAAATTTAACTATTTTCTATTTAATTGTTTTGTATCACACTTCTGTCATAAGCTCCCCTTCCTAATCACTCTAGAAGCTGATTCCCCAAAGGTAAGACCCTGTCCCCAACCTCTTCCTTGATTGTGTCTTCCAATTCAAAATGGTGTCACCTTGGAACCAAATGAGTTGACTTTGTGTAGTTTTTGGGGAGACAGAATGAAAAGAAATTTCAAATAGGAATGTAAAATGCCTTCATTTAAGTCCCAAATATTAAAATTTGAAATTTACTCTGTATTTAAAATAGAAACTATAGATGTAGTGTATTTAAATGTCAAGCTGAATTTATTCCCAGTCTCTTTCTTTAAAATACAGAATTATATTCTGCCCATTTCTAAATATACTTTTCAAAAGCTCCCTGTTTGAAACAGCTGGTCATTGTTTCAAGGTGAATAGATGCAGTAAGAGAATGTTCATAGTGTTACACGTTTAATTTTGTCACCCCAAAATGGCATGCTGCCTTTCAGTGTTGTTCCTTCATGTACAGCATAAACAAGACTGAGCAGTGGATGACCAGAGAACCTTAATTTCAGATACCCATGGAGCAGCCTGCTAAGGTGGTCATTTTGATGGTATTTTACTGACAGTCAAAATAGCGTAGTTCTTGTTTGCCTTCCACCCTACACACGGGCTGAAAAGGATCCTGTCACTGAAATCAGTGTAGTGCACAGGAGAAGGAAGTACTGGAGGGTTTTCTTATGTCAAGTGTCTCTGCTGTCCAGGCTGTGAAAGCCTGGAGGAAGAGAAGAACCTGGTGGGGTACATTTGTAGCCCCTGGGTACACAGGAGTTGTAATTTTCCTGGTGGATGTTGCTTTCTTTGATGGTATGACAGATAATGTAAACATGACCCTCTGAACAAAGAGCATCCACACAGATTGTGGCTCAGATAAAAGATTTGGCCTTTCCATTGCAGTAAAATAGAAACTAATTTTCTAAAGATCTCATTTTCGATCTGTGCTTTTATCTTTGCTCGTGAAAAAAAGACGATGGAGAAAAGATTTTTCTGTTTTTAGATATGAGTGCCCTGCTGTAAAGGAACAGTCTTAAAAGACTCTGAAATCTGCATTTTCATGTGCTCCAGCTTGTTTCAGATTCCGAAAGAGGAGTAGATTCAAAGAAATTTAACCCTGAAAGGCTTTCTTTCTGATTAGCAAAGCAATAGGCAACTTTAATCTTAAATCATATGTGAACTACACAAACATTATAAACCACAATGCATGTATCATTACATGAGGAAATGATTCAATCCTAGGTAATCACCAAGGGAAAAAAAGTTTGGAATGGTAGCAGTTCTAAGGATAATTTTTGCAAATGATCAAGATCAGCAGTATTAGATTACACAATTCCCTCAGTGAAAGGTATCTTATCATAAGAGGCAAAAAAATCTCATTTTGAAATAAATTTTACTGATGCCTTCTGAAGTTCAACTGCGTAACATTTAGCACTCCCTTTCTGCTGTCAGGTCTGCTTTCTTATATCCCAAAATATTAATAAATGGGGATAATTAAATTATGATAGTGTAGTGTGATTTTATGTAATGCTTTTTATGCAAGCCATTGACCAATTAACAACATACGGTGATTTCTGGAATACATGAAATCTGGAAGTTATTCATAGTAAATAAATGCTGAGTTGATTCGGCCAATTATAAACTAAGATCATCTACAAAGAGAGATTTTGGGCAGGAACAAATGAGTTCCCAGTCTGATGCATGGATAATTTCTATCATAAGATGTGCCCTGGCCCTGATTCTCTGAAGCAGCATAGTGTGAGAGAGTTCATACATCCCAGGCTCCTGAATATTTTTAAGTGTCTGTGAAGGGGATTTACATGAGATTCAGTCAAGTTGCCTAGCGATAGAGGCACCTGAACTTCACAATTTTCCAAACTTCATTTTTCATTACCAAAATTCCTAGGGACCTAAAGGTCTGTCTTTATGCCTTGGCTGAACTGCACACCAAGGCACCTATCTAAAACACAGCCATCTTTGGTACATGTAAATAAACATTCCTCTGTCTTTGGTTATAATATTGAGCCCTTCAGAGAGCAATTTCAAAGCACATGCACGAGATCTGACCATGTACAAGAGGTAGACTTAGCTGGTCTTTTTAAGTACTGGAGAAAGAGGCATCTGTCACTTAGTAGATGGTAGGAGTGAATTCCCTTTTCTACCTGAAGATATGAAAATCCCACATCCCAGACCTTCCTGCTGAGGCTTGTGAGACTACTCTCCTGATAGGGAGGAAGAGAGCTCCAACTCCTTACAGACCCACCAGTGACATGTTTTACTGGCAAAAGACTGGACTTGTCCTTTTTTTTTCAAATTTCTCAAGGCATTAAAGCCCACATCTGCAGGAGCTGCTCAGAGATGTGAATCCTAAATAGAAGGAAGACTTTCCTGGTATCACAGAGGCACCTAAAACGTGGAAATATTATAGACTGTAAGGCACACAACACCTCAGTGTTTGCTTTTACTAAGCACAGGTAACTCCCTGCCTGCTGTACTGCTGCACTTTCAATTCATCCCCCTCTGGAATTTGTTTGCATACCCTTTGTGTGCAAAAAGTGTAACATACCCAGTTCTATCACTGTTCTACTGAAGGTGACAGATTTGGCAGTTGAAGTGGCAGAAGTTGGTATTCTTTAGCTATTTCCATTAACACCTCTGGAAGCTGCCATAGGCATAGAAGTAAGCTTTGGCTGAACTGAATTGTATCCTTAAAGCAATTTTTATGTGAAGAAAAATGTCAAATGATTGTAGAATTGTGCATGAATCGCCTTAAGAATTTGAGAATTGACCTTGCTTTCTTTAAGCCTTGTGTAACTCAGCCTATTTCTCATTCATTCTAGTTAAGGAATTATTCCCATGAAACCTGGTAGGTTATGTGCTTGCTACAGGTTTGTTCTCAAAACCATCTGGTTTTTTTTTAGATACCCTGTCACTCTTTGTTGAAGGCTTGATTTGCCTGTGTTGTGGAAGCCTCTTTGCATTTTCATACTGTGACTGAGACTCATTGGAAGAACATGACTTTTTATTTATTTACACTGCTGTAATTTAGGACCCTCACACACACAAAAAAATCATCTGCTTTGCACGTATATTGCTTTCTGTAGGCAAATCAACATTGTTTTAACTGGGAAAAAAAGCTGAATCCAAATTTGAAGTCTGATTCAGAGTTCTGAATTATATGGCTTTTGTGTGATCTTTCAGGCTTTTAAAAAAAAATTATGTTATTTCCTTGTAATGTATACATGAGGAAGTATATTAAACTCCAAATGGGGAATATTGTCTCTCCCCATCCTCCCCAGACTTCTGTTCTCCCCAGTCAAGACTGAAAGCCAAATATTAGTGGGATATTGGCTTGCACTATCCTAGTTCAGAAACATTCCTTCTAAATGTACAGTGAACAAGAGAATACCTTTTAAAGGCAATAAATACTTACTGTGACCTCTTGTTTGTTCCATTTAAGAATGTGCTGGTAATATCTGAGAACTGTACCATTACCATTATGTAGTAAATTAATAGCTGTATTTGCCAAAAACGAAAAAAAGAAGTGGCTGTCTTTGCTTGCATGCTGGCTGACTTGTCTCTGTTCATCTTAAGTTCTTCATCCACCTAAAATGCTGGCTGTCTTCTGCACCATTCAGCACAGAAATTTTCACTTGCTTTCCCAGTTTGTGCCATGAAGCATGAAAAATAAAGTAAAATATCTGTGCAGTGTTGGTTTTCAGGTAGATAATTTTTATTTAGATATATATATGTGATAGTGCTACTATAACTCTTTTTTTCTGTTTCCCCTTTCATTTCCTAGTGCTGACATCAGAAAAGAGAAGAAAGCTGACTCAGGGAAAGGTGTTGACCGGGAGACCTGTCTATGACTTGCTCTTCAAGTAATTTTTTTACAAACGAATTAAAGGAGTGCCACAACCACTAAATACAAATTATTTACCTTGTAACTTTTGTCTTTCATCTCAAACTAGCACAGGTAATGTAGTGCAATACTTGTCTCATTCCACCTTGTCTAGTATCAATGTAAATGTCTGCAGTAGCCAATGCAAAAAATCTTCGTGTTCGTTGCTGATCTTGGCCATTTATCAGTACTTGTATCAGAAATGTAAGAAGCAAAGTTTCTTTCAAATTCAACTTTCCTGTTAATAGGTTTGTACTGTATTTTGCTACTTTTTCTGTGTGAGAATACTTAATAATCTTGATTCAAGATGAACTTGAAAACCCTGTTCCAATTTTTTTTTTTAAATCACCTAACTGGTAAANTAAAACATTTTCTCACCTTAGCTAAAAAACACCACCACATCCTTTGATGTGAAACATGGGTACAGTATTTCTTAAAATGCAGTCTGTGATTACTGTATCTTATCTTGTATTGTATGAATGTTGCCATGGTAGGCCAAACAAATGCATTTTGTCATTATCAATCCATTATTTTATAATAGGGAAAAATTTGTGGATATATACCCCCCATGCAGTTTTATCACCTGCCCAATGATCTTCCTCTTTATTGCCTAAAATTCAGCCAGATAAAGGGCCTATTTGTACTGTCTTCTCTCTAATAACAACTGCAAACCTCTTTGTTTCAGAGATTGTGTGCAATACTTAAATGGGTATCCTGCTGTTGTTTTGTTACAGCTCTTCATTATTCCATCAAGTACATATTGATTAAAAGATAAAAACAACATTGCAAAGTAAAGTGTGGCTTTAAAGCTATTACCTTTTTCGTAATGGATTTTGTTACTGCCCAATTCTTCAAGCTGTTTTTTGTGTAAAAGACTGCGAGATTAGGTATCGAATGAATAGGAATGTGGAGCTAAAGTTTCATTGTGTTATTTGGAATTCACTGATTTTTAAACTTTTTAAGATGAATTTTTAAATTATTAAAATGAAATCTAACTCTCAGTATTATGCTGTAACTTTGAATCCTAAAAGTGAAAATTGTAGTCTTGCAATCTTCCTAAGAACTCATCCATAGGGCTCTAACATTCCCCAGCTTTTCAAAATATGCTGGTTTTCTATAGACTTCATGAACAACTTTTCCCATCCAGCACACTGAAAGTATTCCAATGTTTTTGTGTATGTGAGTGTATATGTTTTAATACTTTAGCCATAAATAATTGCATTTTGCTGCAAACTTTTTAGGGTCACTGTTCTAAATTTACCTTAGCATTATCAAAGCCCATTAAAAGCCATTTTTATGGAGAAAAAAATCTAATGGACACAAAGAAGGATTCACATGTAATTCAATGTTTGTTTATGTAAATTTAGGAAAAAAAATGCTGATGCATTAAGGTTAAATGCTTTGTTTTGTGTACATGATGATAAATTGTAAGATTCCAATTGTTTTAAGGTTAGTATAGAAGCTCAATACTGGTTTGTCCTGAAAGCAGCCTGATGGTGTTTTAACATGTTGCTGGCTTTGTTACAGATAATGTATACAATCAAAATGTATTAGCTTCACTTGACCAACTCTTAGAATATTAAGAAATCAGTGTATTCAATGGCATTCTGTATTTCTGTTCAGTATTTCAGAGTGGTTTTATTTTAAACACTCTGGTTTTGCGTGAATTTAAGTGCTTTTCCAATGTTAATCTTAACATTCTGAAATCACACACAATATTAAGCAGATGTAGTGCTATATTTACTTCTAATTTCATATTCCTGGTCAAAATTACTCAATTTCTTGGATGTAATTTATTACAAAAGTTTATGTGTACATGTGAATAGACTATTGTGTTTTTCACAATTAAGATATGTTATGTGAAAATAAATATTTATCCTAACTAATTTTCAATTTTATTTTTATACTGCAAAACCCCGAGGAGGTTTGCAATATCACGTGGTATTTGAAATGTCAGCCCAACCTGAATGTGCTTCACAAGTGAATGAGTGGTGGATCCTGTATGGCTCCCTTTCCAAGTGGAATCTCACTGAACCATGCAAGGCTGTGAGTGTTGACTCCCTGAGTGGAGTTGATGGTGAGGTACTTGGTCTGACCCTAACAGAAAGTGTGACACGGGGGATAGCTCAGAGCTCACCTGGTCCAGGGAGAGACTGGGAGAGAAGCTCCCAGTGAGATGCTAGAATCCTTAAGGTAGGGCAGATGCAAAGAATCCCATCTTAATGAAAGACTTACCCAGCCTCATTTCTGGTTTCACTTGTTTTTTGAAATGTTTCCTTGATTATACTGATTCTTGCAGTTATTTAATGAGAGCTTGGTGAAAGTAGTTTTTTGGATAACAGAAGCACATTTTTTGTCTTTATGAAAGTGTGATAACATTAAAATAAATCCCAACTATTTACCCTTGCATACACAAGCCACCTCAAAGTTCATAATGATAATCTTTTTTTATAACCTGTCTGTATTGCTGGGATCTACCTGACACTGATTTAGGTTTCTTTGCCTTGAGCCAAAAGAATGAGACACGTGAAGATATAACCTCTTGGAGATGACTGACAGCCTGTAATCCTATAGAACTTTAATAGGGCCAGGTCTACATTAGAGCCACTACTGCTTTGAACCCAAGACATTTGTACAACTCAGCTCCAGTGTGTTTCAAGAAAACCCCAACAAACAGAACAAAACCACTCAACATCTTATTTTGTGAGTTAAGGAATTGTTGTGCATACAAACAATTCCTGATTTTCTGTTTGAGGCTTTCTCATTTAAGGACAAGCTGCACAAAGTGTCTTAACATTCTCCCCCACACTTTATCTGTCTGCAAGAGTACTTTTACATTCACACCTAATGTCACTAATAACCCACAATACAGACATAATCAGATGCTGGCATGTAATATCAAGAAACTAAGTGTTAGATAATCATGTCACACTCCATTACATGATACCATTACACAAAATCAGAAGCTTCACTCTAAGTCATCCTCTAAATTCATGGGGATTTAAAAGAGAATTGTAGCGTTCATTTTCTGAAGCAACACTTCCAATGATACGAACTACACCTCCTTTCATAAATTAATGTCTTTATTATTTTAAAGCAGCACAGGTTTCAGTACAAGTGAATTGCATTTTTTCTATGTGAAATTGAGAAAACTACTCTAATCCTCAGATGGAGAAGCCTACCTGGAGTGCTGGAAATAATGCAGACATTCATTTGTAGGCTGTAAGGAAAAGCAGTTTTGCCAAAGAGCACATTCACAGGAGAGTGGCAGCCCAGCCCTTGCTTTAAGTGACTGCTAGTTCACATTGTAATGTTTTATGTTTGTGTAAGAACCAGTTCCTATTCACTGGTACACAAGCAACTATACATTTAAAAAAATGGGGGTCTTGTCGAGTTCCCAGAGGAGATTTTACAGTGCAGAGTCCCAGAGCAGCAGCCTTTTTTACTATAAAGTAGGCAAAAATCACAGTACTATATGATAGCACACAAAGAAATTCAGTGCCATTGATTTGATTAGGTATCATTCAAAATCTTTGGTGAAAGCAGGTTACATGCTTTCCTTGCAAGAGTTCTACAACTGTAATACAAGAGATTGCAGAGAAAACACACTAACTTCAGGAACTGCAGTATAAACAGTGTTTCATACTGCACATAAAATATTAACCTTGCAGTATTCCTGATACCAATTCTAAGATAATAATTATCAAGCCTTACAGAATTTCTGCAAAAAAGTTTCTTCATTCTTTTCACAGAAATTATCCCAGGGTTCAGTTCATTTTTGATGGAAACATTGTTATATTTTAATTCTGCAACTGATGGCCATGGGACATTTTTGTCATTCATTACTCTGCTATACAAATTAGAATGTTTCTCTTTTAGACTGAAATATCAAAGGTAATTACTCAAGCAAGTACCATGCTTCCTAGAAGTCTGCAACATCATTCTGGTGATGTTAAGACCTGATTAAACACAATCAATAAAAATGCAATAGTTGCTTGGCAACAGGAATCATTATAAAGATTAGCTTTTCATTGTGTACACCAGGATCCCAAGAGCTGACTCTTATCTCATCTTGATTTATACTGGCTCAGAGTACATTATCTAGAGAGTTTTCTGGAGAAGTACCATCACTAACAAGCAAAATGCTGGTGCTAATGCAGTGAGAAGCACTGCTTTAGGAAGTGGCTCATATGGGTATAAATATGCTTATGTGCTTGACCGGAGATGGAATGGTCTTTGTCAGTGTACCACTGTGTGAAAGAGAAATACAGAGAATGTTAGTTGTAGCTACATCTAAATGATATAAATCAAACATGACAGACCTAAAAACGTGTGCCACCATTTAAAATGATCCTAGCACGAGGCTTTCAGCATGGAGACAAAGACATGAGGGGGCAGGGAGCTGCTATGACACTTCAGCCCCTTCTTTGTGTGTGGGATATGCTATGCTTTTATGCCTAAGGTGTAAAAACATGTGGCTTGTCTACATGGAGGGTAGATTCAGCTGTTCATTTATGAGGGGTGCCTGACCCTCCCTCTGTATATCCTTCCAGTTTGGCTGAAGGGAAACCATGCACTTGGCCTCCTCCTGCATGTCATCCTTTTTAGCATTGCTCCCCAAGGACTGAGAGAATGTAGGGAAGGAAGAGCTTGCACCTTAGTCTGAGAGCTTCCATGCACAGCATAAGAAAGGGCAAATAACTGCTTGTCTTACAAGTTCAATAAACACCACATGTGACAGACAGGTTATCTGGGATTTAGCTGAAGCTAACCTTTTCTTTTATCCTGTCTGTAAGATAATATTCGTTGCACTTGGGTATATGCAAAGATTGGGACTGGCTGTTTGAGAACACAAAAAATTTAAGAAAATGAAAGATTAGGCAAAAAGGGTCAAATATGAGATGGCATTGCTTTACAGTTTTTCTTGTGCAGAAACAAAATACGTGCTTTATGTTCAAATTTCAGTTACTGAACATGAAATGCAACTATATGAACTTTCATTTAAGATGGTATTTATGCCTAACCACAGGGAGCTTATGCTATTACTCTCATTTGTATATTGAAAAACAAAACAGAACCATACCATTGCCTGAAAATCCACTTCAGCATCAACAAGAGCTTTGGAAATCTGTGCTGCTTGCTGAAAGTGAACATTATCTGAAAAGTGGAAGAGGAAAAAGGTAAACAGAAATTGCTTCTGTAATACTCTGGGGGAAAATCAAAGCAATGAACACACTATACTCCCCAGCACTGCTGACTGAAACACAGATTAGTTGCAAAAAGCAGTATTATTTTATTGACGTAAATGTAACAGCCTTGCCCCTTCATGCTTTTGTTTTGTCAGTAGTAGAATTGCGAACCTGTCTGTAATACTAAAATGTCTAATTAACTGCAACTCACCATCTGCTGTTCCATGAATAAGGAGATATTCAACTTCCTTGAATTTTTCAGCTCTGGCCATTACTGTTGAACTCTGAAATTACAGGGAAAAAAAGAGAAAAAAGGTGCTATTTATTAGGAGATGACTTGCTACCAACTGACTTCGATTGGTGTTGACAGTCTGGGGTCCCTCAGCTAAAACCAAACACACCCTTGTCTATCCCTCTCTGAACTGCCATGGGGCACGGTCACCCATCCTGGGGCTGGGTACTCACACCCAAACCATTTCACACCCATCTGTGACTGTGACTGAGGCTTTGGCTGCAGAGGAGCAGGCAGTGGCACAGGGGAACAGCTCTGGAGCGAGGTGCGCGTACCGTGCGTGACCAGCGTGCTGGCAGCCTGCAGCCATGCGTGCCACGGGCTCCCTGTGTGACTGCAGACAAGCTAAAAACCATCATTGCCATGGCAACAGTGCACCCTGTGACAGCAAGGAGTAGCTCTTGCAGAGGCTACACACGTTATCCTCCCCACTACAAGGCACAGTAGTTCACCTGCAGGTAAGGCACCAGTGCTAATACTGCCTCAGTCTCCAGTAAAATTGGGTAACAAGAAGTTTAAAACAATGCTCCCTCCAAATATGAAAGAGAATTTGCATTTGCCTGAATGAAAATCACTAGACCACAAATCTCTAAGTAGAAGTCAAACTACATTTTGGGAATGGTAACACTGATGCAGTGAGGAAAAGATGAAATAATCAGCAACTGAGATTAATCAATAAATTTAAAACACAGTAATGACATGTTCGGTAGAATATTCTAGCCCACCTGACTTGCTACTCTGACTAAAGAATGAAGACAGTAAGGATTGCAGATAAGATCTTTAATTTGGGCAAGGAGAGGGAATAGGATGGTGCTCTGCCATGAGCAGAGGTATAAGAAGAGGGCCAACAGGGACAAGATTTTAGGCTTGATAAGACAAGTATTTGCATTTAGTACCCCAAAAACGTCAAATACTGCCAAGACACAGAAATTTTCTCATTTTCTTATGTCTCTTGTACACTCATGAATCTTTAAAGCAAGTACAAATATTAAATTCCTTTTGTCATGGCAAGGCACAACCCTTCCATACAGGAAATTGTATGTGTTCAACTACGTCTAAAAAACAATGTCAGCAGAGAGGGTAAAAAACCTCCACCCTGCAGTCTGTAACACTGCAGTTGCATTCTTTTGATAGGCAAAGGCTGGAGAGCACCAGAAATCCAATATATGGAAATCCAGCAAATATGGAAGCATGATGCTTTCCATTTAGATGGTTTGGTATCATGGAGTAAGAACATTTAGCTGTGAGTGCCAAACTATGGAGAGAGCACTTTGATGCACTGAGGAGCACTGCTAAGCCAGCTGACCAAAAGAACAAATGAGAAAGAAATGGCCCAGTGACATTAATGAAAAAAAAACAAGAACAAAAAAACCCCAAACTGACCAGTAACCTTTGAGTAAATCATTTTCCAAATGTGCAGAGGGAAACTTAATGGATCACCTTGCTAAGCTTTCTTCTAGAAAACCAATGTTGTTCTAAGCAAACCTTCTGTGAGTGGAAGCCTGATTTAAGCTACACTTCCGAGAACTTGACTTGGTAAAAGCAGTTTTAGAAAGAGGTTGTCACTATTTTTCCTCTTCAGGCATTAAATAAACTTTTATTTATATTTGTAAAAATACTTCAGAAAGAAGAAACATACTAGATACTTTCTCTGTGTTTTTATCANGGTAAATGATTTTAGGAGACCCAAATGGACAAGCGAACAGTAGAAGTTTTTAAAATAACAGCTGATCTGACCCTGTGAATAAACTAACCAGGATGATCCTTTCCTCCTTAATCTGTCCTTTTGAAGTCATGGATTACTTTTGCAGTGTGATTGCAGGGTCAGATTCTGTATTTGTGACGTTTTCCTTGATTTAATACAGTGTATTTAATATTAAAATTTGTATGTAACTGGAACATAGTCCTATATATATATAAATATANCTGACCAGTAACCTTTGAGTAAATCATTTTCCAAATGTGCAGAGGGAAACTTAATGGATCACCTTGCTAAGCTTTCTTCTAGAAAACCAATGTTGTTCTAAGCAAACCTTCTGTGAGTGGAAGCCTGATTTAAGCTACACTTCCGAGAACTTGACTTGGTAAAAGCAGTTTTAGAAAGAGGTTGTCACTATTTTTCCTCTTCAGGCATTAAATAAACTTTTATTTATATTTGTAAAAATACTTCAGAAAGAAGAAACATACTAGATACTTTCTCTGTGTTTTTATCACTGGTGATACTTCACTTGCTGTACTCAAGCTCAACATGAGTCCCTTCCCTAAAACATGCTTTAAGGACACAGTACCTTTGTGTCCTTAAAGAAGGTGGCAAGACAGGGAGCACTCTCAAGTTAGGCACAGTTAGAGGACAAAGCAAAAGCAACAGCAGCTGAACAAAGCTTAAGTGGACAGCAAAAAAAATTACTTTATTTACCACTTCCATTTTATAGTTAAACTGCTGGAACAAAGGCTCCAAAAAGGTAACAAGCACAAGTACTGAGAATTAGGCCCTGCTGAGTGTAACTGGCTTTTCTAAAGATCACACAGCAGTCAACATTTTATCAGCACTCCACAAACAAGTTAAGGTTTGGCTGAAACTGAAGGTCTCTCTCCTTTTAGCATATTCTCAGATAATAGAACAAATGTCAAATCAGTACAAGATGGCATATTTACAAAATTGTACCCTGTTTTGCATAACCTAATGATGCAGCAGTTCTTAAGGACTGAACATTTCAAATCTGCTAGAAAAAGATTGCCAAATCTATGACTGTTTCAAACACTTGCCAAAAGCATATCAAATTCAGAGTGAACTGCAAAATAATGTTCTCACAAGTTGAACAGTCTCTTCAGTATGCTTTACATGGCTACTGTGTCTGACCTCTAGAGCTCTGCCCCGATTCAGTCTCAAGTCTTTTGCATCAGGGATGTTTCTTCCAGGCCACCAGATTCTCTGCCATTCAGCCTGGGATTATATAGGGAGCATCACCCATGCTTGCTCCCTCTTTTACAAAGCTCTAATTTTTAATAGTTTACAACTACCTTAAAAGACACTGAGCATACCTAATTAGCCCACTTAGGAGTGTGAGTTCTCCCTCAGACTTGACTCCTGACAAACAATATTTAACAGCTCAGATTCTCTGCCTTCAATAAATGCAAAACCCAATGTCACAGTAATACAAAGGTAGGATGTATCCCTCTTACCACAACTGGTTTCTTGAGTCTATATATTCAGTCATTATTAATATTCTACACATTAGGAAGTGCTAGCAGTGCTCATCTTCTCTAAGCAGGTGTGTACACCATCTAATTTCTTTTAAATCAGGGTGCATACTAGAGTTTATGCAACTTTTCACTTTTCATGCCAGCTTTACAGCAATGAAGCAGGATAGAAAATATATGATGCAGCACACAAACCTGACAGCACCAAGTTAGCAATGCAAGCTTTAACAGCTTCAGCTGTATGTACTAGCTTTCAGTACAGATTTTGCATTTACCTCAAAAAACATTCATTTCAGCAAGCAGCTCTCGTCAGTGTCAAGGGGCCAGGAGGTTGGCTATTGAGACTGGGACATGGAACAAAGGGGCTGTAAGCCAGGAACATACTGGGCTGAAGTCAGTAAGGGTCCTCGGCAATAACAAAATCCCACAATGCTTTCACTGAGGCTACATAAAAACAACAGACTCACTTCTCGAGCTACCCTACCCTCCAGGTTAAAAGTAAAGTCCAAGTACTGTATTATTTGGAGCTTTTAGCAACAAACCAGGACTTAAGTTGCATTTTCCTTTCTCTAGAAGCAGCAGCGAAGTGTGACAGTCTGATCTAGGCAATTACTCCTCCTCCATCTAGCCACCATTCTCCCCAATTAGTCCTCTGAGTAACACATTTGCAACCTTTAGCTCTTTGGTACTGGCAGTTTCAACGTGGCCACTGCCAGCAATGAACACTATGCCAAGAAAATCCGACTCCTGGCTTGAAAGGATTAAACAGTCCTCTGTTGCCATCTGTGCCGTGAAGCTGGTGAGTGACTTTGTGCACCCAGAGCGTTAACGTTCGTTCTGCACAGCGACAGTAACTTGTATTTACACTGCTACCTCGCAGACCTCCTCCTGTTCCCACTTCCTTAAAGGAACACTTTTGGAAAAAGGCAGGCAGGCAGGCAGGCAGGCGGCTGCAGGCTGCTGGTCAGTGCCTGCTGGGCCCCAGTGGCTCAGTGGGTAGAAGAGAGAGACAGATGCCCTGCTGGACAACTTGATACTCTAAGTTGTCCAGAAGTCACTACCATTGTCCCCAGTCTTGACCAGAGTGTCTGACAGAGCAGCTGACAACACTAGAATACTGTAAATATATGTCAAATCACATGTTTCAGTCCATATATGTATGTATTTACATGTTTTATCATACTTTTAAATCAATACACCGATCCCCACCCTTTTTTCTACCCATGACAGTTACTTTTTTAATGCACACAACCAGTGCTGAGCAGTGTCTTCTCCCCTGCTTACCAACCCAAACACAGAGAATGCTCCATCTCCTTCTCTAACATCAGTGTTTGGTTCCAGTACCACCATGGCTGGACTTCTCTGCGAAACATTCCAATAACAAGGCCACAAAGTACCCCTCAGATTCCTCACAGCTCTCCAATAGCCGCTGTATTTTCACCTAGCCCTGAAGTTTAACAAAACCCAGCAGAAAGTTTGGCTGCTCTGCCCTATGCCTGTGACTTCAAAAAGTTGTTAAGGTAACAAAAAGCATCTGGAAGAGCAAGACAAACAATCGATCATGCTGTAACAAGGACAAACAATCTACATGCAATTTGCTTTCAGGAGGACACATGGAAATTCTATCACTTCTTTGCAAACACTGGTTGTGTTAGAACAAACTTTGGACACCCTGTGTTCATGGAGATCAGGCCAACATTTCAGTCCCGACACTGCTGGCTCTCAGTTGGTCTGCAATTTGATATGATCACAGCACAGACAGACTTGCCTACCTGTTAAAGTGCTCTAGTATTGAGGAGATTTTGCTTTCTGTGGAAAAACTTGCAGATTCCCAAGCAGGAAAGTTCACACAATGCCCATTTTTTAAAAAAAATCACATTTCAGAAAGAATGGGAGTACATTTGTTTCGGTGAAAAATGTTTAAGATAAGGCATACCTTGCTCACAAAAATATTAAATTTTAAAACAAATTTGTTTCATGGTGGTTAAAATAAAAGTTTTACAGCTTGTTTTACAGTCTGCAAAGTAGCCAAATGGAACTGAATGTAAAAAAACACCCCAAAACACCAACACACCGAACAAACAACAGAAAATCCACACCATCCACCAAGAAGAAGCTGCCTTGTGCAAATGCAAACACGTGAAACTACAGCCTCTAACAGCACAATGCAACAGTTATAGCTGGAAAGAAGAAACTTATTTCTTCCCACAGGGAAAGAATTAAACTGTTTAAAGAACAATATAGCTGTTTAGAAATGAAACAACAAACAAAAAACTGAAATAAAGTGATTTCTTTCTTACATTATAATTTTTCAGATTATCCTCTGGTGTAGGAAGGCCCATGTATCGCTCTGTGTATATTGAATCTGGAATTTAAAAAATCCCAAAATTAGAATCTGCTACTTAGTTTTCAGTCTGTCTACCATCAATTATACCCATCAATACAAGCACTAACAATGCATACTGGAAATCAGGTTTTCCACAATGAGGGGTGTAGGTAACCATCGTTATTCAGAATATTTAATCTTCTTGTTGCCATGGACACCTGAATGCTGAATATTAATACAGTACTTTGTGTCAGTGTTTCCTTATTGTTATTCTTTTAGTAATCCTAAGAAAATTACTGAAAATGTTGCAGTAAATAACTAGCATTTGAAAACAACCCTTAGATATTTTATCTAAATGTTTACTACCAAAAATCTGTACAATGAACATACAGTAGTAGATTAGGATTCAGCTCGGCTGAAAAAAAAAAATTTCCACATATTTTTTGCCATGTTACCATTTGCAGATTTGCTGCTTTGTTTTAAGCCATACAAATTAATGCTCTGCTGCCATATTCTAATGCCCATCTGACTTCTCATCAGAGTTGCTGCATTAGAGGTTTTTCTATGCTGAATAGGTATGCCTCCATAACCCTTCATCTAACTAGCCAGAAGAGGAATTTTAGAGATCTTGATCATTAAAAAAATATTTCCTATCAAACTGTAATATTCATGTCCAAAATATTATGAAGACATTGCTATGTCCCCAGCAGACTACTGCTAATGCCTGGCAGTATGATCTGATCTGCTGAATTAGCTATTATACAGCCTCTGTGCTAGTTGCAGAATGACAAACTATGCCTTATTTAGCAGAGGTTTTCCAGAGAAAGCTTTCCCTTGAATGTTTTTGGACAAATAAAAACAAGAAAACTGTTAAACTGTGTTCAGATTGCACCAGCACCTATTTAGAACTTTATATAATTTTTTTTTAATCTGGAAGGAGGGCCCGATAACTGTATTTCTAGCCTCACGCAACTACTTGAAACCTTGTGCTCTAAGGGCTTGAACCATGTAGAGACTTGTCCACTTGACCAGGTTTTCCTCACACCAAGCTATTCTCAAGATGAATTAGATTTATAAAATCCAAATTTTATATGCTAAAAAACCATCCCAACCAACCAACCTAAGGCAATTCAAATTCTATTCTGCTACTTTGAGAGAGTAAATCACAATGCAAGTTCAATGTTGATCCTCACGGTTCTTTCTTGTAAGTGAAGTTTCATTTTGAAGACACAGAAGTTTAATATCGATGGATTTCTGACATACAGTACTGGTTTCAAAGCAAACACAGACACATCACAGTAATACTACAAACATTACCATAATTCAGCCCTCATTAATGGCTAAAGAGATTACCTACAGTTATGGATCTGACTTCTTAAAATGGGAAATAATATTCAGCAAATCCGTTTAATTTCAAAATTCAGTGGCCATGACTTCATAAAACCAGACCAAGTGGCATTTACATGGCATCTAGTAGATAATCCAAAGTTCTGCGCTACAAATCCACACTTTGCAGCGTGTGCACTGCAAGACATAGGGGAATCCTGGTAAGGAGGAAGCCATCACATACCATAATATTGCCAGCGTGACACGGGGGCAACCGCTATTCCACACTTGAACACGCCGCTTCCAGAGCCCAGCACCATGGAGGTCACGTATCCCCCATAAGACTGAGAAGAAAACATCGCTGTTATTTTAGTCGGAAGGGAAAGGATGGGGCCCATCTGCTACACAGTTCATCAGACATTTACAGGCTCAGCATTTTTCACATTAATGAACTCCATTCTGAATTTGGGTCAGATCTCAGCCAGCCTGCTCAGTCGGGGAAACAGGCATCAAACAGTGCATGGAAGCTGTGGCACTGATGAATGAGGACTCGATGGGGAAGAAGGGCGCAAACGCTGCCGAGCTGTGACTCAGCTGAGGATGAGTGTGTTTGGTAGCACTGTAGGCAGCAGCAAAAGGCAGGAAACAAGACACTGCTGAACCGCTGTGTCCCTTCCTGTGCTGGGGGAGTGGGTGGAAGCAGAGCTCTGGCCCACAGTATGCCTGATGAATAGTTGCTACAGGCCATCCAAAAATTTACAGCAGAGCAGGCCTATGGTAGCTCGCTCCCTAACTTTCCCCTGAAGTGTCAGGAGCAAGACTGTGACTGGGGAACTAAGGATCTTCTGCCGAGTCTGTGGGAGGAACTGTGCAACAACACACTCCTCGCTACGCACAGAAAATTTACTCACAGTCTAGCCTGATACACAGATGAGTAAATATCTGACACGCTTGAGCATCCAGGCAGCAAGATACCTAAACACTGTCACCAACCGCCCAAATGACTGCCCTCACAGGAGATTGAATGGGTTATTTAGGAAAATGTGCTCACCCACATTCAAAAACAAGAGCCATTTTTGGATCTCATTCCTGTCTTAAAACCAGATTACAGGCAAAGGGAATTGCATCTTATTTAAAAGTCCTTAAATGTCTGCTCCAACTTCAGTTCCTAGGTCTTCCCCGTAAGATCCGCAAAGTAACGCACACATTTAGTAATTAAACCCCTGTATAAATAAATGCCTAACCTGGCCACAGTAAAGATATTACTGCTGAATCTATGGCAAACAAACTCCATGTACATAGTGGCAGGCTGACAATCTGAAAACTCAAGAGATAATGAAAATCTGTTTGCCCACCGGTTCAGCGCCCAGGATGCCTTATCCCAACCTAGCTCCAAAGAGGAATGCTCTTGTACTATTCATCCTGAGGGTCATAAGGACTTAAGATGGGATTGCACCAAATCGTCAGTTTCTGCAGAAAGAATTTTCCTTTCACTACAGTTTATACTACTACACGTGACTTCATATAACAGAGATATTTACCCCCAGAAGAAAAGGTATTAAAGGCACCATCTTGACATCAAGCAATTTATTCACTGGTGCCTGTCACGTGCAGTGCCCAAATTTCAGTTAACAATTTAATTCAGCATAGAATCACTAACACTACATACATACTTAGCCTTGCAGCTGAGGGGGTATGTACATGCTATTAAACTATTAAACATTTCCATCTATTGTGCCAGGTTTTAAAGACACATCAAGTAAGAGAAATCTGGCCTCTGGTGGCAAATACCATGATACCCATCCCACACAACTGGCTCGAGTGTAATTTCATATTTTTTTTAAAAAATCAGTCATCCAACTAAAGAGATACTGGTGAATATATACTTGGATACTTGGATTTTTCTTCTTTTTAGTATTGGTTCATACTGTACACAGGAACTTGGCAGCATCCGTTTAAACTGCTTTTTAATCCCTCTAGTAGTCCTAATTTCTCTTACAAAGGCTCCTGAATGATTGCAAAAGCACAATGTAGAAACACACTTCTAAGATGCACTTCATCAGTTCAAGTATTGGATTGTGCGGTGACCCCAGAGGTGCCTCCCAAGAAGCACTGCAGGATCACACACACATGGCAGCACAGCAAAGAGTTGTCAAAATTAGATAGTATTTCTGCCAAAATTGAGTACTTACCCAACCCCAAATTGCTATTCTGTCCTTATCAACAAAGCTCATTTCAGAAAACTTTCTGAAAGCAAACAGAATAATTAAACACTTAATGGATTGCAAGTACCTGCCATTCTACAGACACACCTATTTCCTGTCAAGTCTGCCTCTTTCTATTGTACAAATAAGCATTTCCCCCTTCATCATAGTGACTGCATATGAAAACATACAATAATTCAGGCATGTGTGTCTTTAGGAAATTTAGAAAAACATCTGTGTATATGACACTCTGAAACCCCTCAACCCACACTCATTGACATTTGTATTGTATTAGGTTAGATTTCACTACCTGCCTTATCTCTTTCTTAAAGGATGCACAAGGATGAAATTTCAGCAGTAAGGAACAGATCAGCACATGTAAATACAGTCACCATTAAAAAAAAAATAAAAATCAAGAAGATGGTGAAATTCTATTTGTTTAAGCTCCTTAACATTTTAAAATCCTACATGGAAAACCCTGTAAGAACACTTCATTGCAATTCCAAGAGATCCATACTGTGACTGTTTGTTTTAGTGAGGTTCTACAAGGATAAACCAAGTGACAAACACGAACTATGATTTAAAGGCTGAATATTTCACATAAGTAATTCTGCTAGAACAGAAACTTGCAAAAAGCTTGAAGTAAAACTTCCATCTCCAGGTTCCTTGGTAGCGTGTTCTTCTACTAATGTGACACATATCATCTCTACAAAATCTTCTCTATAAAATCAGAGATTTGGTTAATTGGTATTACAGCATTAACTCTCCTCTCTTTTTAAGCATAAAATGATGGTTGGCCCATAAATTACACACTTCAGTGTACAAAATTACCCAGAATGTAGTTATTTTATCACCAATATTTTCAAGATGACGATTCGAAACCTTCACCTTTTTTTTTCCTCCTACACAATAAACACATAAAAGAAGGAGCAGGTGTTGACCTTTCCCTGTAGCTCACCTGGCTGCTGCTATCTGATCTTCCACTTCATATGTTCCCAGCCTTCTGTTTATTGCATGCATAATTTCATCCCCCTGGTACCCGCTGCCCCTGCCGTCGAAGCTGGCCACAATGATCTGCTCCGTGCTTGCCAGGTAAGTAGCCCAGCTGATTCGGAAGACTTGGTCTACTTTCTGACTACATGGTCCTGCATACCTAGGGGAAAAGTGTCACAAAATTCAGGCATTTACTCTCCACATATCCCCACATCAAGCTTTTGAAATATAATTACTATTGACAATTTTGGCCTCTAAAGCAGGATAAACTTTTAAATTAAACTGAGGAAACAAGAAAAGCATCACTGATTGACTAAATGCAATATGCTTTTTTAAAACTTCAGCTGGTAATCAAGAAAGCAGACTGGATTTGTTTTATTGTTTTACTCCCTTCTGCTCTAATAACAAACCTTCCTTTTTTTGACCTTAAGCAAGTTATCAGAAATCCAAGCCAAGTTTTCTTTCGTGTTGGCCTATCTAGTCACCTGGGTTTCAAAGTGATGTTCTCTAACTATTTCTGTTCTATTCACCCATGATTTATTTAGTCTGAGTCTGAAATCAACAAATAGCCTTCAATTGGAAAAATGAAAAATACCATTTTCTGCATTTTCCATGTCTCTGAACTATTTCTTATGCAGGCTGAAAAAAAGGAAGCAAAACTACAATTTTAACTTTTAACTTTAAAATATTTCAGAAGCACTTGACCACTATGAAATCATATGAGTGCCTTGATGGTAAAATTCTGTGCAGTGCACTTCTGTAGCCACTGTTCAACAGAGTAAGAAATAGAAGAATGGCTCCTATGGCTCTATAGCCCACTCATCAGTTTTAGAAGCAAAGAAAAAGCTAGTAGGAATTTAATTCAAGCTATGGATCCCTATATTTCCAAAGTAATTTTTGACATTAAGATCACTGTGAACCAGAGGTGATCCTGACAAAGGTCCAGGTATGTCAATAAAAATAGTACCAAAACCAAAACAACTCTTAAGAAGCCAAGAGCACTGGCTTCTCTTGAAAAAAGTGCTACCAAATTGCATTATATAAAGATGTATCTAAGAATTAACAGCTAGTTTCCTTACAGTCACCTTTTTGCAAAAAGAGGAAAAGCTAACCACTTTTATATTAATGCATAGCCAAAATTCACTAATTCCCATTTAGAAGAAAACATACCAGGATGAACAGAAGTGCCTGAGGAAGATCAGACCAATCAGCATAAGCTCGTGGTCTTGTATTTATGAAAAACCCACAACAAATGTAATCCTGACCACAGGATGATGTTTGTCAACATTGACTGACAGTCAAACATCCCAGAAAAAAATGCAACATCACACACTACTTCAGCTTTAGGATACAGGGCTTATTCAAGGTGTCATTCTGGATTCATCAGAGATTATTCCTAAAGAACATCATGAGCAGAGGAGGAGGTAAGCTAACACGAACATCCTGCCTGTTAAATCACTGACAGTGTATCTGCCTCAGTGCCACTGCCAGAGTACGTGCTCATTAAACATTACATCATCGTAGGGCACAGGAATCCACCATGAACTCAGATACACCTCAATTTCTCATTCCATCTTAAAACTACTTCAAGAAGTAATTAGAAAACATGCCAGTTTTGTGGTTCCTTATTAAGAATATTTGAAGTAGATGAAAGGGATTATTAACACAACACTGCCATGTGATTGAAAACTTACACATCAAGGAGCAGAGGGTACTTCTTTGATGAATCGAAACGGGGAGGCAGTATCATTTGATACCACAGGTCTAAAAGTGAGAAGAGTTTGACTTAGGTTAGCTCTACAGTGAAATTATTTGACATGCATTACAAGTCATACAAAAGCACATTTGAGCTACCCCCTAAAAATTAAAAAGCAGTTTCATCTGAACTGTCCTAATAAATATATACAGAAGTTCCTAGTAATCTAGTAATTTTTAAAAATGTTTTACAGTTAAGTTAGCAGAGAGTAATAAAATGTGGGGACTCAACATGCTGTCTCATGACATTATTCTAAGTGTACATGTGAAACTCGTTATGTCTCTACAGTGGTAAATCTAACACAGGCTCAAAAATAAGATTTCTCTCCCCGCAGAGGGAAGAAATTCTGTATTATTTTGAACCTGCCAGATAGACTTTGCACGACAGTTTGTAAAGCATCCCAGAAACATATCCAAGTATCTATTATTTTTGAAGCAATATTGATTCCAGTTCCATTCATGTAACTCGTTCTACCCAAGTTGGCTGTGAGCTGAACATTTTAAATGCACACACCCTGTAACTTTGGCGAACTGAATGGCTCAATTGTTCACTCCTGAAATTTAAGAGAACTGATGCTGCAATGCTGATGGACTGCACTGCAGTAATAGTCAGAGTGCAAAACTTACAGAAATTTGCCCAGATATGAATATGCAAAGCATCAGAACACTGAAACATTAACAATCTAAATTGAACACATTAAAAAACTAATTTCAACTGTTTGCATACTGTATAGTCACAGGGGTGGATTTCTTCTCTAATAACCTACATGGATTTGTGAGCAGACTTGAAACTTTAAGTAGGACTACATAAATTGATTTTCTTCTCCTATTTTCGATATTAAAAATAGATTCCCTTTACCCAAAAGCTTTTACCCTGAAGACATGAAGTAGTAAGAACAAAGAGGAATAAAAAAAAAAAGAATATACAACTGATAGCATGAAGAACATCTTTAAATCTCCATCTTGCCTGGAAGATTTCATCTTTAGCCCTAGTAAAAATGTGACAGAAATAAAAGACAGAAAACACAAAGATAAAGAGAGTTATTATATAAATAAGGTAACAGTGAAAGAAGGGAGGCATCAAAAAGAACAGTTAGCAACCTAACTCAGCCCAGTTTATAAAATGTAATTCCATTAAGAATATCTGCTCATTTTATCAGGAGGAAGTTTGTCATGAAGAGAAAAGCTGGTAGCAAAGGCTGGAGCAAGAACAGTTTAGACAGGTACCAGGTCTCCCTCCCACTGCTGGGCTCTCTGATGTTGCTCAGACTAAGGGCACACTGAGACCATTTCTCTACCCATATTCTGAGGAGCACCCCTCACAAAGCATTAGAAGTTCCTTTTCTAGCATTTTGTTCTGGTCTGTATTGAGGTTTATGCAGCCTTGGAGCATGAATGTGCTTTCAAGAATGACTATTCAATCCAAATCTATTCAATCTTTTCAATCCCCCACACAAAGTCAAAGGTGATAGTGTTGAAATGTTGCTTAAATTTTTTCTCAAGATTTTCCATTTAGACCCTGTCTGCTTTTTCATAGTAACCAAACTTCTCCACTTTCCCAACCCGCTAACATAAACCAAAGGGACTTGCACCTGTAAATCAGAAAGACCTACTTGAATTTATAATTTAATTTAAATTTAGCAATGGTTAAGAACTTTGAGTTGGTGCCCCAACCTAATTTCTTTTATTTATTTAATGCACTGTTAGAGACTTCTGTTTTCCAGTTTATTATAAAGGAAAAAGGAGTTAAGTCACTTCATCATGAAAACATGAAGATCTCACATTATGGAAAAAGCATATTTTAGGTAAGAACGTTTTGGGATTTCAGAAAATAGCCCAGAATGTTTGGAAACGTCCAAAAAAAAAAAAAAATTCATCTTGCCTGTAAGTTCTGAATAACTGCAAGAATTCCTATTACACCCATCTGTCCTGTCATGCTCCTCAGCAGAAGACTTGAATCACTTGGTGAAAAAGGGGGGAAGGTAAAAGACGTTTTTGAACTTACTGTATCCACCTATACTAAGGGAGCCAATTTTTTTTGAAGGCATCTGAATATCTTTCAGTGAATTTTCCAGTTGAGTGTTATTTTCCAGGTATCTGAGGACTAAATAACAGAGTAAGTAAGATTCAAAGACTAAGCACACTTTTTTCAAATGCATTGCTCTTTAATTATGAACCACTTTAAATATTAAACCTGAGATGATGGCAATTAACACTGCAGTTTTCATTTACTCAGTTTTTGTTTTTCCTCTCAGATTCAATGTTTACAATATAGTTTCCCTTCAGTTATTTTTTCCCCATTTTTCATCTAAATGCAGTTTCAGAAAAACTGAACAATTATCCAGTAAATAAAGTAAACCACTTACTGCTTTCTAGCCCAGTCTAAAATAATGTTAAATAAACTCTGAATAAACATATGCCAAGCTATATCATTTATTCTTCTCGTAATTATTTGAAATTAAATTTACCTTTTATAGCTGACATCTTTATTATTATACTATGCAATGAGAACAAAACTAGAATAAATTTACAGTGCAATTTTCTGGCTCAATATAAATTAAAGACAATTCCATACCTTGATCATCACTGCTTTTGCTCAGAATAGACATGGGCAGGCCAGGACCTGTTAACAGGGCACAAAACCTTCATGTTTGCATGCTGGCTTGAAACACAACCCTCGTAAAGTAATTGGAAACGAGTGAATCATAAAAGCTCAGAACTTGTTTCTCTCCAGTCTGCTCAAGCTGAATTTTAAGTTAGCAGAGCCCAAATTCAAGCCAAAGGATCCCACAAAATATTTAGACTGTCTCAGAGATGAACCACATGACTGTGAGGTACTGAAAAATGGAATTTCCACTCTTTAGCAAAGTCTCTGTCTTGGTTGTGGACAGTGGTTTGGCCATTGTCACAGAGATCACAGCAGTTGTCTTCAACCTTTTTTACAATGTGACTGAAAATTCCCTCTCTGCTGTCTGTCCTTCCAGCCCAAGGATTAAGGAAGATCTCAGCATGTTAAAAGCAACACACATTTCAATTTAAAGAAGATTTGGAGATGATTTTTTTTTCCCCACCCTTTGGTTAATTAACCCTTGTACTACCTAGTAGGAGCACTGACAGATCAGAGACAGACTAAGTCCCACTGTTTACATTATGATTACATTACTTGGCTTTTCTTCTTGACCAGCACCATCTTAATTTTATTCTCAAACGTAAAGCACTGCTCTTTACCCAGTCTGTTGCTTGTCACACTTTCAGAGCCTCCAAATTCCTTCTGCAGACAGAGCTCCCCGTGCATCTCTCGAGGAGATGTGCAGTGGACAGGAGTGTTTTGCAGCTCTTTCAGGTCCACTGACAGATAGAACTAACAAGTCTCATCCTAGCAATTTTTGTCAAGGTACTTTTGAGCCTAGGAGGCAATATGTTTTTCCACTGCCAATACATTTATCCAATGTTATCAACACATATCATTGTTACACAGTACATATCAAGATCCTGACGAAGTGAACTTCACCACCCAACTAATCAGTGAATCATGTTTATGTCAATTAATTCTGGATATACTCACCGAGACAATTTAGCTGATAATACTGAGCGTCTTTGCTGAAGGACACAGAATAATACTGGCATCTTTCTTGATCCAGATCACAGCTAACACATTTAGTAAATTTTGGACTGCTTTCCAAGAGCACTCTGCAAAGTAAATGAGCTTCATCTCAGAGATTACTTTTTTTTTAAGCTATGCTAAACCAATACATGCTTTTTAAATAAGATGGCAGAATGAAATATATTAAAATTCGGATGTGATAGAAACAGATTCAAAACCTAGCAAAAACAGACTTTCAACTTTTGAGTTCAATTAATAGTGATATTACAGTAAAAGGAAAAAAAGCATGAAGATGTTTTTTAGGGTTTTTTTGCTTGATGATTGGTTGTTTCTTCTCCCAATTTCCCTTTATTAACTGAATTTATAGAAAAAGGTTTCAGGTATTTTTGCAACTTATATTCTTACACTGACTTTCATTAAATATCCTAATGAAGATCCCACATTAGGCTGAACACCCAAATCTTTACATTTTCAATGCTTTTTCTTGAAGTTTCTCTTTTTCATTAAAAACAATTTTACTCAAACTGCAGAAAAAAGATTTCTTACTTATAAAGATTTCTTCCTCCTGGCATTCCATCCTTTTCATTACTAATGTAGTATCTATAAAAGCAAAACATATTGGTTTTAGTAAAATATTTACAGTTTAATATTTAAAAATTTTATCTTACATGTTTAAATCAGATTTTTAATGAGCTAAATGACACCTTCTCCTTGGTCTCTCTCCCCCGCTTGCTTAGACCCTTGTTAGCAGCCCTTATGATAGGAAGTGGTACCTTATTTACAAATACTTACAAAAATTTATCGGTTACAGCTTCTATGCTGATTACTTCCCATTTTCCTGCAGTAATAGCTACCGGAGCCTGGAGCAGGGAAAAGGGCAAGGCAAAAAGCAGAACATGAAGCTCCTTGATCACCAGGAGAAACACAAGCCAGCAGTGACTGTCCTACACTGCATTCCTCACCTGTGAGCCATTTATGTAATGGATGTGTTTGTAACCTGCTGAGTCGCTGAAGATTTTGTAGTAGGTAGCACTGTCGGGTGCAAAGTGAGGGACAGATGGCTGAAACTTGAACATAAGAGAGATGTCTATTAAAGCAAAAAAAAAAACTCCAGATCCAAAATGATAAATTTAGGTTTTAATATCTCTAATCAGGAATCTCAGCTCTTAAAACAAGGCATCAATGAATGTACTGCAAACATTTTTGCCTTCTGACTTAGTAGGTAGAACCTGTTAGCCATCACTCTCAAAATAAACACACTTGAAATATTTTCCTGCTCCTTAAGCAGCAGAATTTCTTGAGTATTAGTCCTGGTAGTGATCCAGCCACTCCATGCCCCCCCTGAATTTGAAGTACTTTTGGTGCTCTTCGTTTTCCACAATTTTAGGAAACAATATGTGCATCTACTTTAAAAGGCAGTGTTTTATTCTGTCCAAAGCAGCTGTAACCTATAAAATGTAAACTTTGCAAATTCAAGTTTTTCTTGAATTTCCTATTTTAAAACACATATTTTTGAACAAATTCTTTTAACACAATTTTTTTTTTTATCTTAACAGTGAAAAATTTCCTGCTCTATTCAAAAAAAATTCCGCTTTCCAAGAGGAAATTTTGCTAGTAAGTAGGTGATTACAGAATGACAGAGAACTGAAACTGGAATAATATTTTCATGAAGGAACTATCCATTTATCAATTTAGAGTGACAGAAATGAATCAATTTCTTCTATTGACTGCCATTTGAATGTGCTACATATGGTAGAAAAAACGAGAGGAATGAAATTGAGCTGAATGAAATAAAATTTCTGTGATAAATGCCCAAAGGATCTAAATGCTAATTAGGCAACTGACACAATGTAACTGCCTCGGAGATGTTATACCCATTTTGAAATGGTGAAACAAAGCTGAAGTGATTTGCCTCCGGTCATTCAGAAAGCAGTGACAGAAATTAAGTCTTCCTAACCATGTGCTCCAAATAACCTCTCCTTCTTCCCAAGCAATATTTTTGCAAAAAGTAATCTGGCAAATTTTTTTGCTAGCTTTCCCCTTATTTTTCAAAGTGTGACTTTCCTCTAACTCAACTGGCAAGCTCTAACAGCTGATGACCTGGAAGCCTTATACAGCAATGCAGGCTTTGCTGAGCATTCTTAGTTTAAACATAATTTCATCTCTATTAAAAAAAAAACCCAACAAACCAAAACCACCACCAAAAAAAACCCCTCCACCCACAAAACCCCCAAAAAACATTATAGATACAAAGAGAGGACTATATGTCCGTATACTACACACATACATAATTTACTTCAATTTGTCTATACATATGTATGTGCATATATGCATCTTGCAAATGTATAAAAATATTCCTTATCAGTCAAATATCATTTTATCATCCCTAAGAATGTGAAAATAAAACAAAAAAAAGTAATAAATATACCTATCCTATCCCCTCTTTAATCCTCCCTACTCTATTTCTTTCTCAAATCCAAGAATCATACAGTGAGATTATCATTTCTTCCAACAGCTCCTAAGAAGTGGGTTGTCTCTTTAAAAGAAACAAAAAACCAACAACCTAGTTTAGTGGCACAGACTTGCATTTTGCCCTCTCATTTTGCACAACTGTTTACAAAGTCTGCAGCTTGATCATCACATTGTCTAATTGTGAAGCCTTTGCTGCAGAGAAGCAAAATGTGTCAGCGTTAAGGCCTTCCTTTCCATATCAAATTTGACAGCAGGTGGGTTGATCTCTCATCTTCATACTGCGGATGATTTCATCCCTGCTGTTGCCTCCCTCTTTGCATTTCTTTAAACTTTCATTTTTGACTTCAAAAGTGAATTAGTGACTAAAGCATAATCAGTGTGTGGAAAATGCGGGAGTGGAAAGTGTACTCTGTGTTCTCATCAAAAACTCTGAAACTCATTTCTCCCTCCAAATCTGAACTTTTGCATCTCTGCTTCACTTCCCCCAGATCTTCTGTGTAGTTCATTAGGTGCCTACTCTCTACCATGTACAAAAGGACTGAGAGGCAGCTTGGAAAGCATCCTCCAGACAGTAGCGGCTGGTTTGGCAGAAGTGCATGAAAATTTTAATCTGGCCAGTTACATGCATCTTGTCCCCACTTCTCGTCAATGGATATTTTGTGTGGGGGAAAATAAATAAGTAAGTAGTCCCAGTTCAAACCTGGAATGGTTTGTTGCAACCTAATACACTAAAAATTACTTTTGTCCTCTGTGCCTTCCTTCTGATAGGTTTCAAAGGGCACAGAATATGCTTAATACATTTTATTCCCTAGATCTTTCAGGAAGACTAGAAAGCACGAAAACCAGCATAGCTGGAAAATCCCCAGAACAAATGGAATTCTGAACCTGGGCTCTTGCATTTCCCCCCAGTCTACTGCTACCAAAGCAGCAGGTCAGAGGTAGAAAGGAATCTGGAAAGGGCACTATGCTTTTGGTCTGAACATAAAATCCTAGAATCGCAAAATGGTGTGGGTTGGAAGGGACCGTGAAGTTCATCTCATTCCCACCCCCCTGCCGTGGGCAGGGACACCTTCCACTAGACTAGGGTGCTCAAAGCCCCATCCAACTTTGTCTTGAACACTCCCAGAGATGGGGCATCCACAGCTGCTCTGGGCAACCTGTTCCAGTGCCTCACCACCCTCACAGTGAAGAAATTCTTCCTAACAGATAATCTAGACCTACTCTTCCAATTTAGACATTCCCTCTTGTCCTGTCAACAAGATGAACAGGTCACAGAGGGCACGATTGGAGCTCCAGCCATGCTGCACTGTCAGTCCAGCCTGGAAGTTCAGAACCCGTTACCCACAAAAAGCAGAGCTTAACCTCAGGTGTGGGGTGACATTGTGATCCACTTGAGATCATTTTTTCCTGCACATGTAAGATGTAGCAAGTGAGTGGATTGGACCTACACACAAGAGGCACAGCAAAATGCAACAAGCTCATATGAAATTTTCATAATTATCAGAATTATTTAGCATGTAGCAGCTTTAGAAATGGAACACTCACTCTGCCAATCCAGCCAGTTGCACTTTCTTCAGTACGTTGTTTTTCCTAAGAACGAAAAAACAAACAATCCCACAACAATTATGTTTATTTTACATCAGGCTTTATTTCTACAAAGATAAACACACAGATATACTCTACTTCATTCTAGTTTCATTTACCATTGCAAGTCTCCCACCTAATTTTTCTTACCTTTGGACATGACCAAGAAGCATTTTGAAAGTCACAGACTGTGAGGACTGAAAAATTCTGAATTCTTCTGAGCCATTGCAGACAAATTCTTTCATCTGTCACCCATGTTACAACGCTCAAATAATGATCCCTGAAAACAGCAACAACATAAGATATTTAAAATCCTCTCTATAATAGCATACCATACAATAGCATTCAGCAATTCACTGAATGAGACTCATCTGGCTATTTTCATTTCAATCTACTCTTCAACAATAAACAATGATGCAAATGTAATTGAGCCATTTTTTCATTGATTGTTTTTGCTGCTAGTAGATGCCTTGGTTATTTTCAGAGATACAATAAAGAATTAGATGGCTTGTACAAACCCACTTCCAGAAAGACTGCAATTAAATTTTAACAGCTATTCTCTAATGCATAAAATAATAGCTACTCCAGACTGTTCATAAATCTTGTACTGTGTGCATCTAGAGGAAATTCTTCTGAATATTAAGTTGTATTTGCCTTAGATTTAGGATTTAGGAATTTTATCCTTAGCTGCCTGAAGTTGGTTGCTTGTAATTACTTTCTGAGTGATACATACTTTGCTCAATTTAGTAGTTATTTCCATTAGTTGAAATGGAGGGAGAGACCATACCAAAACCAGCTATTTGAATATTTTACTTTTGTCTTCAGAATACCACCCAGCTGACATGACGAATGAAGTGTCTGAAAAATTCATTATTTTAATGAATATTCCTGTATATTAATTTTAAAAATGCACCACATAAAATTTAGTGGCTTTGTTTACCATAACGATCTGTTAGATGTACTGTCTTTTCTTATTTTAGATTTCTCCTATCTCCTCAAAGCCTTATGAACTAAAATAAAACAAACTTCCCCTCCAAGGCAAGTATACATTTTTAACCATAATTTGCACATTTGACTTAGTTCCAAGTTCATGTTCCCTTTTCCCCCAAAGTTAGTTAACAAAAATGTGTGGGAAGTTTTGTGATAAGAGTATCTTTGTGATCACTGCAGTTTGGGGAGGGAAACACTACAATTAGTGTGGAGGGATTAAAAATATATGTCAGCTGGTTACCAAAAACCTTCAGATTTATTTCTAGATTACAGTTTCAAAACCATGTTTGGAAAAGGTCTATTTTTGCATTTATATTTGACTGGGAAGTCAGCAGGTCATTTAATTGCTACTGTCATTGAGTCTGCAGGAGCTTGTTTGGAAAAAAAAAGGAAAAGGAAAATGCCACTTTTTATGTACCTCTAATAGTGGTTTCCCTTGTTTTGTATAAGGGGAATTAATCCCACACTTGTTATTACTTCAAAGTGAGAGATGTTAACAACTCTGGTGACTATAAATCATTCATCAGATAAGATGGACATTACAAGAAAAACAAGCAAAAGAAAAGAATATTATTTATCGAGCTATTATAATAAATATCTCTCCCCCGTGAGAGTGGGAATGCACCTTTAGTATTCAAGAGCACACAAAAGGTTAACTAAGGTGCAATTAACCTAAGTATAAAGTACAGCAGTTTAGCACTGCCCTTCCTCATTTATTGCTGAAAAGGGATACTTTGCAAACACGCTATTCAGAAGTCAGCTTATTTTAGGACAGGTCATTTCAGGCAAGAAGGATCCATTCCCTTCATCCTCCTATTGGCTAACAGGAGCCCCCTGTACCCATGGTGCCAAAACCAGTGTTTAAATGCTAAATGGATTTCATGCTGGTCATTCATGCAGTGTGAGGTTTCAAGTATCATCATATGGCAAAGCACTGCCATTACAGATTCTGGCAGTTTTTCTTGACAAATAAAACTCTTCCTTTGCAACATAAGTGTGCTGTGCCCCCTTCAAATGAGGGGGTAAAACTGCTGCTCGTCCAAGCTCTGGATAGTGCTGTAACAGGCAACCATTTGCTGGGGCACTGCCCCTCGACATCCCCAACCAGGCAGGTAGAGTGGGGTATGCCACCAACTCAAACTTAGTTTTGCTCAAAATTTAGCTGCATGGAAGTAAAAATAGAATTTTCCACCACAAAAACAAACCTTTCCTGTCATACAGTGGTACACATATAAACACAATGTAAATATTCAATACTTTGTGCTTCCAGAAGAAAACCTACCCAACAGCAACGTTGCACATTGCTCACCTTTTCCTACTCATGTACCTTTGCTCTTGCAAAATTCCTCAGGACTTGTTCTGGCCACCTCAACTTTTGCAGGACACATATAGTGAGACTTGACCATTATTTGGATCAGCCACTTGGAGAAGGAGTGAGTTTTGATCCTTGAACTCATCATGCAAGGTTTATATTTGTATTAATCCTCACTACCAGGGTGTTAAATTAATTTAAAAATGGCTGAGCTCCATGTAACTCACACCTCTGTTAGCCAGATGGGTATGAGGCTAGAAGGTAGCTGATGGTTATTCTCCTCACACCAACTTCCATAAGGTGTCAATGAAAGGTAAAATGTAGCTCTAAAACAGCAGAGACCTTAATCAGTACTGAGCACAATGTAAAGGGTTTTTACTTCTGAGGCACTGAAATTGTGCAGGAAAACAAGGCACGGCAGCTATCTAACATGCAGCTATTGCAGTGTGACTGCAAGGGAAGGATAAAGAACAACATATTCCTAAGAGCCTGCATCTCTGTTAACACGTGGCTGTTACACTGTGGTGAGGACTGAAATGGAACAGCACTGATTTTCCAGTTATAGCTCTTTGGCCCCCATGCATAAAATGCTGGTTTTATGCATAAGTTAGCAGACCTTTGTTTTTTTCTGGTTGATCAGTATAACCTGTGCTTTCATACCCATCATGTTTGTAAGTGCAAACCTCTAAAACATTTCCACTATACTGTTATAAAGAAAAAAACAAAACTCAAGATCTGGGATACCAAATTGTGTGCATGCACTTTAAATTGATGTAGCTGCTCTTTACAAAATACATTTATATCATGTTGTGCATTTCCAGTGGCATTTTGAGGAATACAATTTTCCATTTACTCTGAGAGGTGCTGATTTTCACCATCTTCCCAAAGAAAACAAACATTTAAAGTATAAATCTGAAGACAACCAGGATACCTTGCCTTAGCAAGGAATCCGCTTCCAATGAAATCAAATCTTCACTTACCATTAAGGTTTTGTTTTGTTGGGTTTTTTCCCCCCAGTGAATTGGAATACATATATTATAATTTGATTATACGAAAACTTGCTCATATTAAAGTTGTACTGTGAAATGACTTCACCATAGTTAGACTCCACTGAATGTGATGAGCCAAGAACTTGTCACTTTCTGAATATAACATACATGGAATATGCCATCTATATATAATCACTAGGAGGATAATCTCTGTGCAGATTTTCTCTGGTAAATCTTGTTGCTACCAGAGCCATATTACAGGGAAAAACTGCCACATACACTGAATACAGGGAGGTAACACATAAAAGCTCCTCCTCTCCCATCAAAAGAAACAAGCAAATATCAAATATTTAACCAAAATTTCTCACCTTGATTTTATTTCTGCAGGTGGAGGAATTTCAACAGGTCTGGAAACTGAAAGCGATCTGGTATCCACAATAAAGAATTGTACAGTTGGATTTGTAGCTCCTGCCTAAAAATAAAATTTTTCATTGTACTTTTGAAGAGAGGATATTCTTGGTGAAATAAGTGTTTGAAATTATAGATGAGTAAATTACTACAGACAGAAAGGTAAAACCAGCCATCTGCAAACATGTGAAAAGACAAGTTCCTAAATGCAGTTTTTAAGATTGATACATAAATTATCCTTTGTATTTTTCACACTAAAGTGTTAGTTATGCATTTCTAGATTAGAAAGACTTCTACATTAAGAAACAATCACAGGGCTTGCTGTATTTGACCAGATCTCATCCTACATGCCACACACGGTACCTAGCAGAGAACCAAACCCATTGCTAACACACAGTAAAGTGCTTCTCCATGGAAGCAGCACCTTGCTTTAACTGATCACATCACAGCTGCCCACACCACAGTCAAAGCTGGGACTGCAGCACGGACTCCACTGTCTCCAATGCTATTCTGCTGACAGCAAAAGAGCTGTGTCAGTAAGGGCTGCTTCTCTTGTAGTTAACTAGCCAAGTCCTCATGGTAACAGTTGGGTAGCTGTACTTGATCCATCTCCAGAAGTCAGCAATATTCCAAACAAAAGGGGTTTGTAATAGAATGTGTAGTTTAGATTGACAATTCATTCTATACCTTTGTCTCTTCTCAGGGGCCATGCTCAGGACAGAGCTTCTGCAGCTGTCAGTGACACCTCTGGGGGAGGCTCCAAGGGCACAGGCAAAGGCCATGTGCTCCAGGACCTTTGGGAGGGGTAGGGAGAGACTGATCATGGCTGTTGCAGAGAAAGCTGAGCTTGGCACAAAGAGGGCAATTTTTCTACCAGGCAGAAGTACCAGATGAGCAATAAGCTGGCTGTATCAGCTGTCCTGCCCCGTTAATCAAGAGTGAAAATAGCCTCCTGGGATGGCCAGAGCACCATGGATTGGGGTGGGGTGGGGCGGGGACATATGCTGATGCCTTAAGCCAACAGAGAGTATAAAATCCCAGGGGGGAACAGAAAGAACTAAAAGTGATGGGCTTGAGATGATTTCAACCCATCTATTCCTTCCCAGCAATGGAATGAGTGTATTTTGGGGGCCAGCTACGAGAACATATTTGTATTGACTCTCAGCAGGGTAGTGCAACTGTTGCACTCTTAAGTGTAATTTGTACTTGCTTTATGTCTGAAGTGCATTGCTCAGATAAATAAAAATCTTACATAAGGTCAAATAACTTCACACAGGTAAGTCTTGTATTAAACATGAAATCCTCCCCATGTGGAGTGCATGAAGGAACTCGCTGGAGCACTCTGCACTCTGACTTTCACCCTGTTCAGCCCAGTGCCAGCTGTGCCATGAGCAGTGGGCATAATGTCCCGTGGAGAGGAGGGGAAAAGAGAAGGAGGTCCTTGCACTAAAGGTTTCACTCTCACAGCTAAAACTGGAAGAGCTTTAGGTGTGGACAAAGAAGCTCCTTCAGCAGATTCCTCTCTTTCCTCTCAATACAGGAAACTGAAAATGCTAGATTAGCTGCAGAAGATTCCATTATCAGTACCATGCACACCCCTAACCTAATGTACATCTGCCTAATGCTTTGTACCAGCTTAACTCCCTGAGAGCTTTTTTATCTCAATATCTACTCACTACCTACAAATTTTATGGTGAAACAACAAAACCTTAAATCTTTTTTTTTTCTCTTTTTTCCTTTCCCTGGAGATAATAAAATACTTTAACATTGCCAGATGCTGTTGACTTCAGAAAGAGTAATCACAGCAAGCTGTTGAGGAGAGACAGACAATATTTTCATTAGCAGGAACTGATTAAATGAGACTACTCTCTAAATGAAACCACAGAACAAACATGTTTAATAAATAACACAGACCTTGGGATATGGGATTTTAATGGTCTTTGGATACTGCAAGGTGTCCTCAGAATAAAAGGAATACTCTATAACAGGAACTTCTGTATCATTAAAGGTCGCGTATGCCAGAAAACTGCCATTTGGAGACCACCACAGAGCAGAATGGGTGCCAAACATTTCCTCTGAAAGAGATGCAAATGTATTTAAGTTATAACCAGTAAGTTGGCTCTTCTATCCTAGGTGCTGTTCTCATTAGTTTTTAATAGGAATTTTTTTTAAAATTGAAGTTCTGACACTAAACTGCACACTGTTTGTTGGGGTTCTGAAATGAGACATTAGATCAATGTTTACAATCTATCATGTGAAGCTAATTCACACTAAGATTTCCAGTGACACAATGCAAGCTAGGCAAACTCATTTCCATTCTTAGATCCTCATATTAGCCAGGTATTAAGCTCAGATAAGGACGCATGTTTCTTTTAAAATACAGACTTGGATTAATTTGAATTTTTCAATGGTAAGGAATGAGTAATAATTACAATAAACCACAGTTTTTACATCATAATGGACAGTAAAACTTGCTTGATGTAGTTACCTTCATAAACCCAATCTGGTATTCCATTGAAAATTTTGTTTTCTTCTCCATTTTTAGTGATTTGTACAGGTTCTGCTGTTGGTGAAGCTTTTACATAAATATTATTATTCCAAACGTATGCCTGCAAAACATCATTGTGATAACAATTACTATTAAAGTAAATCCTAATTCCTTTCTTTATTTCATGAACTGGGCAATTTACATGAGATGTCAAAAACCATCTTTAAAAGTTGTATTTCACCAAACAGCATTGATACTTACCAAACTTGGAACTACTAATACAAATACTAATACAGATCAGGGGTGGCAACCTAACTTCAGGCCTAGATGCAGAAAACCAAATCAACTATTAAAAGTGACATGACTAGTGTATCAAGTTTTGAAAATCTTGCCATTCACTTTCTGCCAAATGCAAATTTATTTTCCTTCATCAGGAGTTGTCTTCCACTAATTTGTCTTTCAAAGAAAACTATCAGGGCTTTGGGAAAACATTCACTGGGATCCCAGTGCTGCCAATAGATCTGCAAAGATGGTATGTTTCTTCAGTAGCACTCAGAACTCTAGTTTTTTGCACCTGCCTGCCTCTCTGATCACCCCTGGATTTCATCTCCAATGACTGAACAAGACAGTTTTATTCCAGAGCTTTGCTCTGAGATGCAGAAAGCTCTTTTCAACTTCCTTTGCCTCTGTTATTGGTCTTTATAATTTACATGCTACAAGCAATAAGAATAAATAAACACCACACTCTCCTGAGACAGTCCAACATGCAGCACAGAGAAGGCACAATCCTTGCAAATGTGGTGGCTGTCACCATTGACATGGATAGGAGGGGAGGGAAGGAAGAAAACAACAGTGGGAAAGAGTAAAAGATTTTAATCCTCTAACCCCATTACATGCATCCATCAAGTAGAACTTCATTGATTATTGTGCAATTAGGAGATAAAAATCACAGTGATGATTGAATAGACAATTGCAATGCTGCTGTCTTTGACAGGGATGAGCTACTGTCTGCAACTGTAAAAACATGAAGTTCCTGCGCATTTATGCACTTCATGACTACTGGGGCCACTAGTTACTTTCAGGAATGCATTTTCATTGAAGAAAAAAACAAAACACACAGAGGGACTTTGGAGTCTTTCCAGCAACAGAAGTCAATTTTGAAACTAGTTCAGTTGCTTTACCTAGCAGTAGGAAAGTCCCCAAAACCTCAAGAGTACAGACAACGTGAGTTTCCATGTCACATGTATGAAAATGACTGTTTCTGTAAGTTTCATTTATCTTTACTAACCAGTTTATGACCAACAGGTGACCAGGATATATATTGTGTATCATTAGGTAGCAGTCTGTCATCTAAGATGGAACTGGAAAAACAAAAACAAAATGCAGCCAAAAGAAATCAGTGAAATGACATTTCATTGCAAAAGAATGTTAAAACTGTATCTTATGTGCAAAGGTTACTGACCTGTTACTGAAATTATAGATGTGGTATGAAGCTGTAAAGGAATGCCTCCACAACTGCAAAATAATTATTTTAATATTAAGAAAATAAATTTCACCAGGTTTCATATCTCTTGCAGTTTAAATTACCCCTAAAACCCTCCTCATGATTCTTCTTAAGACAGAACATAATAAACATACAAGGGTAACAGATCCCTAACCAGCTTTAAGGAAAGGTTAAAGAATTTTCCTCTGGGGTCATCACTTAAATACTATGACAGAGGCCATTGACTGATTAAGGACAGAGATACAGACACCAGAGATGCTGCAGATTTTCAGAAATCCTTGTAGCTACATGGAAGTCTATCATCAGTGTGCATTTAATCCATCTCCTTGTGCTTTACTGGCTCATTTGCTGTTTTCTGTCTAATTTTTCATGTTGTATTATTTAACTTGGTGTCTTATTTTATAGTAGATCTCACAAGTCCCAGCTGTATGTCTGTAGCAGTTCCTCCGGTACCAGGGTGACCTATTCCTGTTCATACTATCACAGAAATAAAGCCCTCTCTGAGAAATCTGCCCCTTGAAATCTGTATCGCTCTGTGGGCACGTAAGTGAGAGAAAGATGATGATGATGACAATGCAGACATATTTAAACACATTCACTCTGTGGGGCTGGAGAGGTCTGATGTAGCCCACAGCACTGACATGTTGCAATAATGCTACCTTCTATGAGGGTTCTTGGATATTTGTATGAAGATATAAACCAACGACTTAGTACTACACAGCCAGATGGCTATTACATAACAAGTGTCTACGTCCTCATGATTCATTTTGATACTCTGTTTCTTTGCAATAAAGATTAATAATAACAGAACTTTCAATCATGCTGTTATATAAAGGTTAAAAGATCTTGCTTCAGCAGTAAAACAAAATTAACTCTTATGAATGCACCAAATAAAATCCTACAGAGCAATAAATTACAAGTAGAGGGGATGTGTAGGGTGGCTGGTAAAATTTTGTGGCCTCTTAATGACACAGTGAGAAGTCAAATAATTCCGAACAATTCAGAAAGATAAAAGGTAACTGGCTTAGTAGGACCCAGCACGAAAGCTAAAACTGAAAAATAATTGATGACTGAGTGCACAGACTGTGTCTGGCACAGTGCAAGACACTCTGGGACTGCAAGGCCAGGACATGTAGACGGTGCTCAGTGACACAGTGCTCAAGTATTTGTATACTGCACAAGTCAGCACTGAACTTTTTACAAACAAAACAGGCAGCTCTCTAGAAAAAAAAGGAAAGAACAACATAGTTACTGGTTTCTCAGTGCACAAACTGCAGAGCAAATGATCACCTCCTTTAGGCTTCTCAGTTGGCACACAGAGCCAGGTTTTCATGCCACCTGGCATGAATGTGGGCTGACCTTTGTTGCATGGTTCAGCACCATGCCAGGATGAGGCATTCTGCTGCAGGCTTTTCATGTGCTCGCTGACAGGAGGGAACAGGGACACACCAGCCCACTCCAAGCACAAGCCTTCTTTTAAGCACATGCAGCTTTTCATTCACCTCAGTTTTAAACTCTTACCTCCTACCACCACAATGTAACAACCACATATATATATAGCATACACATACAAGCAGATGTATACCAGCATATCTACTCATCACTTCTCCTAACCCACACAACTCCTGGGACAGCCATGCCTATCTACCCTCCTAGACTGTCTTCCCAGATAAACCATCCAGCCTTGTTCTCCTTGTGATAACTTTCCATCCACATTTTATCCAGATGCTTTTTTTTCCTCAGGCAGTCAAGTCTCTTCTGCCATGCTCATAGATAATATCAGCCTCTTCTCCTGCCTGCTCAACTTGACCATTCCCTTACAGACATCCATCACATTCATCCATCCTCCTGCATTTCCCTCACATTCTCTCAGCTTCTCAGTTGTTCCCAAACCTTTTTTCCCAGTTTCATCCTCAGATGTAAAGTGCCCTTGTACCTTTGTATAGCTGTATTGCAGAAGAGCAAACTTTTGGTCAGGAGACAAGATAACTGTGCTTGCCTGGTACTTATCCTGTCAACAAAGGAAAGGCAAAAAAAACACATTAAGCACTGATTCCAAAGATTATGCAGAACAAAATAAAAAATTCAATACCTTTCCCAATGTCTGCATATATTACATGTAAGTCAACATACTATTGTTGTATTTGCCAGGATTACTGAGGATGTTCCATTGTCAGCATTGATGCATAGGATGTCCCCATGATCTGTTTTGTGAAGATACTGATTTCCTAAAAGCACAAAAGAGATGACAATAAAAATTAAGTAAAATGCTCATCAGTTACTTCTGTTTTCCCTTTATGTTTTTTAGCAGGAAATACAATTCAAAAATCTGATCAATGTTGTGTTTCCCAGTTCTATAGTGAAAGGATGCTTACAGCACAAGAATGTTCACAAAATGTAGTCCTGGGGCTCACAGGATCCACCTTCTAGCATCTTCTTCCCATGGGGCACTAGGCATACCCAAAAGGAAAAGCAGCCTGTATTTCCCTTTTCTCTGACAGCCCAATGCTCGGGAAGCTGACCCACCTCAGAGGGTAACACGCTTCTACCCAAAAGCACAGAAGTAAGTATGCTCTTTTAGCTGTAGGAGAATACAGCTTGCCATGAATGTGAGCATGTTTCTAAGGGAAACAAGGAACAAACTCTTGGAGCTATGCACTGTTCTATCATGGTACTATTAAATAATTTGACTTTTTTTTTCAGAAGACAGCAGTCACCTCAGCACGAGGTGACCAAAGGTAGTACATTTTCTTGACATTCAAGTTGTGCATATAAATGAATTACCTGAAATCCACTCCAAATTATGTGTTTTGTACTTGTAGTCATTGTTCAAGTAATTCTGTAGAGTGTACGTTATCCCTGAAGAAGTCTCTTCTGAAAGAAACAGACAGAAGAGAGATTTGGATGTTGCTGCAAATTGTTCCACCCCAGCTTCTTAACCTGGCTACTAAGTGGGTTTTTGTTGCTGGTTATTAAAGTGTTTTAGCCAACAGTCTGTAAAGTAGCAGCAGTGGGAGGCAATAAAACTTTATTGCAAGGTAAATTCAGCAAGCATAAAATCAAGGAGTGTCAGCGAGATCACTCAACAAACTCATGGAAATGGAAATACCTTTCTGACAGGGACTGAAATCATCAGAAGACCTCTGGCTCTTTTACCTCAGCAAACATGTACTCCTCAAAAGCTGAAAAGAAGTGATCTTAGTGCCTTTCTCTCCATGCTCACTCTGGGAAGTTCACTGCAGAGCCACAACTGCTAACAGTTGCAATTCTGAATAATTTACTTATCCTTAAACTCAAATTTCAGAAACGCCTCAAATTAAAAAAATACCTAAAAATCTGAGAAGCAATAAAATATTCAGGGAAGGTCTAATAAAAAATAATTAATTAAATAACAAACACTTCCTGAGAAGATTATGATGAAATAACTGATTATCCCTCTTTTGCTTTGTTGTTCACCATGGTATCCTAAAGTTTATTTTAGCATTACAATTTTGACTGGAAAATTAAAACCAGGTTAGTAACTGGGTTAGTCTGAAAAGACCAATCGAATCTTTGAATCTAGTTAAACAAATGAGTTTGGCCATCAGCTTCAGCACACTGCAGTCAGCTTCTATGTAAAGTATTTCTTTCTTACTGCCTGCAGTGCACAAGCTACTTTTTTTCAAAGTATGAAAAGTGATAACAACAACAACTCAGTCTGTCAGTGTTTGTGTTTTCTTCTGAAAACAAAGACTACAGATTTTAAATTCTGGTGTGCAATTCTCCCCCTGCATGCTCCCTGCCTTTTTTTTTTTAATGGAAACCTAAAATCTACCTTCATCTATCCGTATCTACCCTTCTACCTACAGGGTCCAGAAGGGAAGGAATTTTAATTTCAGCTGGTTAAATCAAAAGAATAGAATAAAAGCAACTGATAAAAACACTCAAGTGCAGATGTGGTAACTGATCAACTGAGACGCTAACCTGCCCCTATCAATTCTGAGAGCCGCAGTCTTTCAGATGCCTTTAACACAGACTGCCTCCTCTTTCACTTTGCTGAAGAAGAAAGGAGAGTGAAGTCCCTGGGGGCACACACAGAAGAACACCTCACAATAGTTTTTGCAGGTTATCTTTCTGCAGGTTGGATGTATGTCACATCTGAAACATCACTGGAAGACACTTAGATCATCTATTACAGCTTTACTCTTATTTCCAAACAATAAGAAAACTGTATATATACAGCACAGACTGTACAACTACCACTGCAATAAAAGTCAAGAGACATAACATTCAAGGATTTTAGTCTAAAATGCTCAGAAAAGGTTAAAAAAAATCTTGCTCAATTCCATTTGAAAGGTGACTCTTTAAAAAGTTTACTAGGCTGGATTTATTGCTCTTGAAGTTTCTGTGAGAATATTAATTTCTCAGGTTATTTATTTAGCTGAATATTTAATTTGATGGATTATGAACAAGTGGGTATTTAATATTCATACACAGTTGTCTAGTTGGGAATATGACTTCTTCCTAATCGAGAAAGTGTCATTTTCAATCAGAGAGGCTTCGGAAAGCAACAAAACTCTCTCTTGGAAAAGAAGAAGCAATTTAAGACAGGTGGCTGATGAACAGGTTTAGGGATTTTTCCAAACTGATGAATGTTTTTCTCCCTGGTGACATACATATTTTGCTAAGGTCTCATTACTAAAAATCAGGCCACTATTAAGATTTGTTGGCTATGTATAAAATTAAAATTTCATTTTCTGTCAACACCTTCCTCATAGTATCTGAATATGAAAACACGCGCCAAGCTGTAAGGGTACAGTCACAGAAGTTCTAGTTGAAGCATTTTCTTAATCCTGCAAGGTAGGCCATTACCAGTATATTCTTACTTATCCACATTGTGCCACTGACCAAATATACTGAACATACGCTGACTTCCAAATTTCGGTTCTTCTTGTTCAGATTCCATTTGAAAAGAAGGGTCAAACAGGTTTATTTTGACAAATTAAATAGTTGTTGACCTCTAAGACCATTTTATTTGCTTTGAAGATTTTATACAGGTCAATGGATGTTCATATTTTAGCAAAACTGCTTCTTTCACTCTTAGGTTCCTCAGAGAGGCTGCAAAGATTGCATTTTCTCGTTATTCTTCTTTTTTGACAATTCCACATACAGACTAATTTTTCTAAACTCCAAATGACTGGCTTCCAATGTTCAGCACTGGGGCCAGTTCTGTTTAACAGTGTTTATCAATGCTTTGGATGAGGTGATTGAGTGCATCCTCATTAAGTTCGCAGACAACACCAAGCTGGGCAGGAGTGTTGCTCTGCTGTAGGGCAGGAGGGCTCTGCAGAGGGATCTGGACAGGCTGGATGATGGCCAGCTGCCTGAGGTTCAGCAAGTGCCAGGTCCTACACTTGGCTTACAACAACACAGGCAGTGCCACAGGCTGGGGCAGAATGGCTGCAAAGTGGCCCAGTGGAAAAGGACCTGGGGGTGCTGGGCCACACCAGGCTGAACCTGAGCCAGCAGTGCCCAGGTGGCCAAGAAGGCCAATGGCATCCTGGCCTGTGTCAGCAATGGTGTGGCCAGCAGGAGCAGGGCACTGACACCCTGTACAAGGCACTGGTGAGGCCACACCTTGAGTGCTGTGTCCAGTTTTGGGCCCCTCAATTCAAGACAGACATGGAGGTGCTGGAGTGTGTCCAGAGAAGCACAGGTCCTGTGAGGAGTGGCTAAGGGAGCTGGGGGTGTTCAGCCTGGAGAAGAGGAGGTGCAGTGGGAGTCACTCTCTACAAGCATCTGAGAGGAGGCTGTAGCCAGGTGGGGGTCGGGCTCTTCTCCCAGACATACAGTGACTGGACAAGAGGAAATAGCCTCAAGCTGTGCCAGAGAAGGTTCAGATTGGACATCTGGAAGAATTTTTTTCACTGAAAGGGTGGTTCAGCATTTGAAAGGAGTGCCCAAGAAAGTGGTAGAATCACCATCCCTGCAAATGCTCAAGAGATGACTCGATGTACTACGGTTTAGTTGATAAATTGGTGTTCAGTCAAAGGTTGAACTTGATGATCTTGGAGGTTTTTCCCAATCTTAATGATTCAATGATTCAACTCTACCCTGATCTTACTCCTGGCAGTACATGCGTATTTCCACTGTCATAATGATATGCTGGAAATAATTACATCAAAATACCCCTTTTACAACAGTAAAACTGTAAGTAAGTCCTCCTGCAAAGAAGGCTCTTAACCTTTTATGTAAGTAGTACTCATACAAAGTGGATGAATAATTCTGTTTGAATTTTGGAATTTCCTCTTAATATGCCACCCTCTCTTAAGGGAAAAACTGAGTTGGTTTCTGTAGGTGAGGTGTTGACATTGTTTAACCCCAGCTGGCAACTATGTACCACACAGCCACTCTCTTCCTTCCTCTCTCGCTCTCAGTGGAGATGGGGAGGACAATCAGGAAAAGATAAACCATGGGCTCAGATAAGAACAGTTTAATGATTGAAATAAAACTAAATATAATACTCCTAATAATAGTAATAATAACTGTAATGAAAAGGAGAGGAATAAAACCCCAGAAGGAAAAGTGATGCAAAATACATTTGCTCACCGCCCACTGAAAAATGTCCAGTCTGTCATCAGCACCTCGCAGCCAACCCCCCTGTTTCTATGAGCATGACGTTCTATGTTATGAAATACTCTTTTGGCAAGATCAGGTCAGCTGTCCTGGCCATGCTCCCTCCCAGCTCCTTGTCCACCTCTTTTCTGTCAGAGCCTGGGAAACTGGTGTCCGTGACTTAAGAGCAGGAACTACTTAGCAACAACCAAAACATCAGTGTGTTATCAACATTATTCTCATACTGAACCCAGAACAGAGCACTGTGCCAGCTGCCAGGAGGAAATTGTCTGATTCACAGACAAAACCAGGACAGGTGGGAAGCAAACAAGAAGTTAACTATAGTGTAAAGTTTATGGTAAGACATATCACCATACCAAAACCAAACCATGTTGACAAATTACTCTTGGTACATGTAATTGTTATTCTCCAGTGTCAAGGTGCATTATACTAATTTCCATGTGTAATTTAAAAAAACCCAAAAAACAAAGCACAAGAAATTAACTGGCTTTAAATCATGGAAAACTAAAAGGAATAATATTGGAAGCTTTACTGCATGTTCACCACTACCAAAAGAGACTGCAAAAAAACACAAAAAGGAAAAGATGAGTGCAAGCAGGATGTTCAGTAATAATGAGAAAGGGATATAGAGAAATAATAAAAATCAGAAAAGGTGAATGGTTGTTGCCATTTTAAAGGGACAGCAGAACAATAGCAAGAATGATCTGCAATCAAAGTATGTAATTTAGGAGCAGCAGGAGAGATGCAAGGGAATCCTGGCTGATTCAGTGGTCAGAAAAGTAAGAGACATTTCAGGCTAGTTTTTCCAAACCTATCATTTCCCCATTTCTCTTCCAACATGTGCAAAAGAGTACTCTAACTCTTTCCCCTTCCTGTACACTCCCATTATTGCCTATGTGACAGTTAGAGCACTGAAATAGATTTCAAGAAAAAAAAAAAAAAAAAAAGCTAAAAAACTACTTTTCTGGCTTGGGCCAAAGGTTCACTTCACCCAGAATTCTATCCAATACCCAGGAGCTGATACAGGACATTCAGGAGAGACCATAACCAATGAGTGACACTTCCTGCAGCAATTCATCCAAGAACCCCTCCATGGGGTTGCAGAGACTTCCCTGGAGGGATTTAATCATTAACTTGGTAATCAATAGCTCTGGAATCCCTCTCAAATTTACCCTATCCCATGCAAAGCAAGGAAGTAAGAATAGCAGAATTGTTCTACAGATAGCAATCCACTGTTGATAACAGTGTTTTATATTATATTACTCAACATTTGAATTAGGGTAGATAACTGAGTTAAATGACAGTTACAGAAGCCAAGGACATGTAGAAGGAAAACATTTCCATTCCCTATCTTTTCAGACTCACAAAGAACACTCAGGCACCTTAAGGACATTAACCTCCCCAGAACCAGCTGTGGTCTTCCAGCATCTTCTAGGCACAATTCTATCAAAAGACCACAAAAGCACATGCATAGTATCCTCTAATCATGATGGTGATGAACCATTCAGTGATGGTGATGATTCATTCAGTGAATATCTCTCACCCTTGGAGAATTAAAGCTGTGAGTGAAGAAACCTAATTTGTGGACAGACAGTTGTTTGAGACCCTCCCTCTGAGGCTGTCTATGACTTGCTCATGGCAGCAGAATAATAGTAAATACTGCACTGTCTCCTTCCTGCTCTCAGTAGCGGCTGCTCATCCTCCCACTCCTGACCTTCTTGCCCAGCTGTAACAAGAACTGCAGTAAAAGAAGTGGTAAAGGTTCCCATAGACATGGGATGTTTCAATCTGCCTTTTGCATGGAAGGTTAGAGAAGAAAGGAAACAATTTGAGAAGTGTAAGCAAACTGGGGAATCATGAACAGACAGACCAAAATATTTTTATAAAATTCTCATGCTTTAATGGTAACAACTTGTTACTGTGGTCACCTCTTGGGTAGCTCCTCAAAGCACAACAATGCTTTAATCAACAGACTTCAAACACAAGCCCCAAGGCTGTTTTGAAATTAAACTGTTTGATGCAAGTAGCCCCATGTGGTTATTAAATATAAAATGAGGTGTCAAAATAGGCAGTGGTTCTAAATGAAATATATAAAATTTTGTACAGAGTCCTGGCAGCAGACCCTCAAGGTAAATGGCGAAGGGCTGCACCCCAAATTAGGGAACCACTCTTCAAATTTAAGTCTGCACTATTTGCCCATGCAAAGTGTCTTCAAGAGAAGAAGCAGAAGTTCCCCTTGCCAGGCCTACAGGACAGCCAACAAGCCAGAACTCTGCTGCAGTGGCAAAATTTCACAACCTTTCACAGTGCTGGAAACCATTTATCAAACTAATTATGTGGTGCATGACTACTAAGCTTATGAAATGAAAGTACATTGAGAAGCATGGCGGGGAAAACAGCTGCAGACCAAAGGTAAGAAATCCAAATTCAAAATTCTCTGTTTATATCAATAATTGTCATATTGACTCCCTGTACAATGCTTGAACCATTGGGATGAAATAAAAACTATCTGACTGCAATTACAAGGACTTTTATCAGAGCAGACTTTGATTTCACATGGTCACAGTTACATGAGCTGCTCCTTCCCAAAGCAATTTTGCCACTTTCATTGTACTCAACCACCTGTATGGCCCAAGAGGCATCCCCAGCTGACTCACGTGTCCTGTGGCTGTTCACAAAAGCCATATAATCAAACTGTCAGTGATTAAGTGCTCTTATATATTACTACTTTATGAATACACCACCTGTACACTCTCAGCTAACAGAAAACATCTGTTTAGCACCCTTCAGTCAAAACTCCAAAAGAACTCTGCAGTTCCCAAATTACAGTGGTCACAGTTTTTCATATGTTACTGCTGGCCTGATTTGTGAAGAGACAGGAATTCAAGTTTCTGAACTGGGATCACTCCATCTCAGTCCTTATTTTACCCAGAGGGACTTACTGAACTACCTGGGTGTGTTAGGTAATTTCCTATGCCTTAATTTGAACCAATAGCAAGAAGTCTGACACACTGTTCTACTCTTTCACAACCAAAAGGATGCAAGCCAAGGCTGACAGCACGGTGGTATTCTGTGTATCACAGAACAGAAATGCTTCTTTGAAGTTGCATGAATTTACTATGTAACTGAATGACTGATCTTGAATTGCAGCCACTTCTAGAGCAAAAGAATTCCTATGCTACAGTTTATGAAAGAAGAAAACCCACTTTTATTTACAGTAAGACACGGCATTGGCATCAAGATAGACAAGTACCAACTTTTCAGCAGAGTTCAGGCCTGCACATTGAATTCTTTCACTAGGTGTTATGCCTGCACACATCCATATGATAGGTTATCAAGACCCTTTCTCTTGCTCTTCCCCACTTGCGAAATTCAGAGTATTTCTTGTCACCTCAAAAATCTGTTTTTTTGAGATAAGTGGCAAAAAGCTGCCCAAAAATAAGAGAAAATAGACTCAGTATCCACAGATGGACGTTTTAGCCTAGAAGGTATGTAACTCAGATATCTGGACTTTGAAAATCTAGTTTTGAATGACGGTGATATTGATATTAATATTAATAGAGCTAAACTGCAAAACAGTTAAATGTAAATTATGACACGTGAGCACCAGTGACACAAGCCCCGCCCCTTGAACTGACAACAAAACGCCCAGAACTTTGTGTGCACACAAGCAATTTCTGAACACATCGTCAAGATCAGCATACACATCTTCAATCTTTTTGGGGTGCACCTCTCGGACCCAGGTCTAGCCTAGAAAACACCCCCTTAGAGTCTGCAGTGCTGATCATACACACCACGACTGCTCCGCTGTTAATCGTGAGAACACAAAGTGAGAGCAGCTCCGTCCTACCCGCTGTAAGCAATCCATAGCTTGATGGGGGATTTAATGTTGTTTCCCATTAACATCCAGAGCTGCAAGGGCAACCTGGAAAGTGCTAAGTGGTCAGAGTCCAAAACCACATTCCAAATCTTTCTCTACTTTTCTGACCTCTGAAACTGTGCTGTTTATATAATTTCACTCAAAGGCATTAACAAAAGTTGTGCAAACAAAGCAAATGAGAGGGAATATAATGTTAGCTCTTCAACCCACCCTAGAAACATGAGTAATTGGCATTTTACTGCTCTTTCGAGAGCCTCTGACCGCAATAAGAAAAGAAAATGCTGAAAATCACAATGCTTCTATTACTAGAGCACACAGGAAAACCAAGAGACTTTTAAATTGTCCCCGTGCCTCCCACCCTCCCTGGTGAGACGCTCGTACCTCCCAGTTTCCAGGACCCAGCAGCTGCAGCTCTGCGGACCCAGCTCCCTGAGGCACAAACTTTCCGCAGAACTTTGCCCCGCGGATGCGCCGAGCGCCGGCGGCCGCAACGAGCCCCCCGCCGCCCTCCCCCCGCGGCCGCGCCGCGCACTTACTGCGGGTGAGCAGCACCAGGGGCACGGTGATGACCACGACAGCGACGGCGACCCCCAGGAACCCCAGCAGCCACTTCAGGAAGGTCTGAAAGGAGAAGTCGCGTCAGCCGCCGGCGGCGCAGGCCCTGCCCGCGCTGCCGCCCACCCTCCCCTCACCCACCGGCATCGCGGAGCGGGGCGGGCGGGGCGCAGCTCCGCCGATCGAGCCAAGCGCGCTGAGGCTCCGCAGTCCCGGCGCTGCCCGCGGGGCTCTCCTCGTGAGCGGCTCCTGGGCGGGGGCTGGGGGCGGCTGCCTTGGGAGCGGCAGGCGCTGGGGGTTGTGCAAGGTCCCGGCTTTCTGCTGGCTTTGCGGTTTGAGCGGCGGTTTCTCCGTCAGTTCTCACCCCTGGAGCGCGGTGACACAGCTGTGCGCGGCAGAGGAGGGACTTGGGACATCGGTGAGATTTCTGTCGGAAATCAGATAACGGCCCAAAAGTGAAATGCCTTCAAATGCTGATGGAAAAGCTCACAATGTTTTGCCAACACCAGCATTTCTTGTAAAGTTTCTGCTCTTTGAACTTCTTTCTCTGACAATGAAGTTAGGAACGATCTGATAAAATTGCAGGAAGGGCTTATATTTATTTGTTTGGCACTGGAGATAGATGTGCAAGACTGCTAAGATGGATTTTTAAAGTAAGACCAGAAAATAGAAGTATAGGACAAAAGTTTAAAATTTAGTGCTGAAGATGACCCTTGTTTATTTCCTAGTAGGATTCTCTTTCCAAGGAGAATTTTGAGTATGTGCTGTGAAAGTAGGACAAATTGTTGGAAAAGACACAATAACGTTTAATTCAAAACTGTAAAGCTTTTGACTGTTTAAAAATCTGAGTGTTACCAGGTAGTCAGAAAACTCTGGGAGTTTCTAGAATATTTTAAAAGCTCCAGCCTCCAAAAAGTAATTATGAGTGATGCTTTTGGGTTAGTCCATGTTAGATTTCCCCCCGTAACTGCAGAACACTAGTAGTTACCAAAGACAGATGCAGGTATTTTACAAGTTCAGAAATGTAACAGAAAAAGTATGTGATCTGCTGAAGCAAGATTTCAAGTCAAGGGAAATAGCAAATGTTCTTAGACTCGCCTTCAAAGTACTTGTCAGAGCTTCCAGTAGGGTTGTGCTGCTTAATCCTTCATTCTACTGCAGCTGAAGCACAGCATTTAATATTTTGCATCTGTTTCTTAAGAAACCTGTGTCTGGGCTAACAGTTTTTTATGATAGAAAAGTCTCCTTTAGTATGACCCAAAGTGTTTAGAAGCATATCTTTATATGTCTGTATGGAAGCTAGCAGACGTCATGTAGATACAAACATGTTCTTGCTCACTATTGTACACCCTTCTCCTTGAAGGGAGCAGTTGGTACTGGTTATGAATTCACACTGTGCTGGCTATTTCAGTTTACCTCAGGAATGTCATTAATGTGCCCTGACTGTGCTTCCAGGTAGCACAGGGTACATTTACCATGTAGGGTCCAACGTGCTGCAATTTCACAGCTTGCTAACCACTAATCTCTGAGTACAGATATGTCCACTTCTACAAAGTACAATCACAGTGAAATGACAGTCTTTTACATTACTTTCCAAAGTAGCATATTACTGTATGCTGTAAGATGCATGGACCAGTGTTTCAGAAGATCTCACAACTCTACTTAAGTATCTGTCTAGTATACTGTGCATCTGTTCATCTTATCAAAAATCAAAAAGAAAAACAAAACACCACCACTCCTCACAACCCCAGGGTAAATTTTCCTTTTCCTAATGAGTAGCAATCACAAGATATATGTTATACAACCAGTCTGTGCTTTTTCCCCCTAAGCATAGTGATCATCAGTGTCTCAAAATACAGCACAGTCAAATTATGTCAGTCTTGTGAAAAAATGTACCTGAATGTTTTGTAGCTTTTCATAGCCAAGTTGCAGTTTAGTATTATTTTGAGAGATTATCTGCAAGGTTTTAAAGTTTCTCAGTGCCGAATTCTAAGGAGAAAAAAGGAGCAGTACTGTCAAAGCATATGGCTGGCTACTGCTGGTTTCTGTGGGAACACAATTTTAAGTGCCTTTGGAAATCTGTGTTCCTGTGTCCAGAGCAAATTTTTAATAACCTACAGTGCTTCTGACTCTGGTCATGCCAGGGAGACCTACGCAGTCTCTGTAAAATCTATACACAGAACCACCTGAGCAATGCAGTGAGAGTCAATATAGCAGAATATGTTTTCCTTCTAGTTGCAATAGTTCCTAACAGAGAGTGATTCTCTGCAACTTGAAAAAAATCTCAAGTTCCTCCTGAGTGATCAAAATGCCCACGATCCCAAAAATTATTGTTATGGTCATGCTTCTGGTTCTTGGTCAGATTGTCTTTTGTGATAGCCCGCGACTTAAAAAAGTTCCTCCAGCTAAATATTTCAAGTTACTTTATACTATGGTGTTCTTTTGTAATCAGATATGTATTAGCCAGGAAATGCCAAGAAATTAAACAAACAAATATCGAGCAGTGGCTGCTACATGATGAAATTTGAGAAGCTGTAGCTTCATATTGTATGCTCAGCACTGTTGTATTTATAAAGAAGTTGCATGATTGCAAAGAGCTGCTTACTAGAAAAGAATGAAAATTCAGCTTTCAGCCTGAGGTTGACTTTCCCAAACACTTGGGGGACCTGCCAGATGTGATATCTTCTTCAGACCTCTAGCCTCAGAAAACTCAAAGCTTTGTTAGACATCTGTTTATATATTTGAGTCTTTCCTCCAGAAATATTTGGAAGAGTCAAACTGCAAAAATGGAAAACTTAAGCTCTCTGTGGAATAGAAAAAAATTGTGACTAAAATGTGTAGAGTTTACAGGTACAATGACGTATTCCAGATTTCTCAGTGTTTAGCTGTGGGAGATAAAATATATGCTGGATAAAGTTTTGCTTGGATCAGTGGCCCACTTCAAATGTGCTGTGAAGAAAAGAACGCAAAAGTGCTATTAGCACTGAGGAGAGTTCCAGTTCTGCTGGACTAAGTGTGTCTTTTGAGTACAACTATATTAAAAATGTTTTTTTCCAAAATAGTTTCATTTTTATTTGCATATGAACTTGAAATACCATGGCAGTTTTGTAGCACTTCTTTGCATTAGTTCTGTTTGATAGGATAGTGTTAAACTGTAAATCAGGAAAGAAAAATCCCTATTTTATGTGCTTATGTCACTGGGACAACCATTTCAATGCGCCTAGTAGCAGCTGTCACTCAGTTCTTTCAAGTTTGCATATTTTTCTTTATAAAATTATTTTAATTATTTTTCTGGCAACTACAGGTTCTTACTACATGTCCTCTGACCACGGTTGAATGGTTAGAGTGTCTCAGGTTTCGTTCTTTTTTTTTTCTTTTTTTTTTTTTTTTCCTTTGGTATTAATTCCAAGTAGTTGTCTTGTTTTACTGCAATATGCTTATTATTACTTAATAAGTGGTGTGGGAGGGGAAAAATGCTGCACACTCAGCAAATAAAATACAGTGGGAACACTTTTAAATATAAGGGCACCTGGAAGTTCAAGGCAGCACATATGTAATGCACAGAGGACTCCACCTACTGTGTAGTAAAGGTGAAGAGATTGTGACTTATTTTTTCCTATGTTTATATTTTTCACTGAATTTAATGTAGCATGTGTGAGAAATATCCAGGACATACCTTACTTCTGATCCCATATGGACTTGCTCTCTGATTTCAGGATATGTAAATCCTAGTCCTGTTGAGCTGAAACATGTGTTTGATATTTCTGATTACAAGTTCAGCTTCATCTCACTTCTGAAGAAAGGGTTACTTTTGATTAATGCTCTAGATTGGGACTTAGAAAATTAGAGGTTAAGTGGTTTTTTTGTGTTCCAGACAAGCTGTATAAACTTGAGAAAATAATTTCTACCCCTCTGTTCCGAAAGCATATGATTTGTAAAAGTGTGGAAAGCCCAGTGTTTTCGTAGCTGACAAAGCCATCACCAGGAGGGGCTCAAATACCCTGGTGACAGACACTGTGGAAAAATGGATTTGTAACTTAGGAATCCTGTCCTTCAGAACACTAAAATATCCTGGACCAAGTGAAATAAAACATTTCAAAGACAATTGTTCAATCTTTCAAACAGAAAAGTTGCCTCATACCATTTTATCCTCGACCATACATATCCAACTGTGTATAACTGAATCTTTTCCAGTTCCACTTGGACCCAAACCACGGTGTACAAATGGGATTAAATAAACAACTAATATGTATACATAGGCTCCATCCTTTTTTTTTATCTCCAGTGGTATTTTGGATGCTATGATTTCTTTGTTTTTTTAGTGCAAGATTCTATTGGGTTTAAATTATTTAAAGTTGGGTGGTTAGAACAGCTTTCTGTTGCTGTCAAGAAGCTGATTGAGATGCCAAATTGGGTATGATCGATCCTGATCTGAAATTACAGAACATTCATTCCTATAGCAATTTGAAAGAGTGATCTAATATTTTCCCAGAAATTCTAGATTATCAGTGAAAATTTCAGATGCTTTTAACAAACATATTCCCATAAAAATTTTATTCCTAGTAAAAATTATAGGTACTAATTCTGATTCAACAATGGTCCTATTTCATGTCAACTTCTACTAGATACGTGCTAAGCCCATGGGATTTCTCTTAAACCACTTGCCCTTTAGGACATTTTAATATAGATCCCTGGCATTGCTAGAATAGTGAGGGGAGAAAAGGGGGTTTGGGTAGTCATTGGAAATAGGAGATAACACCACATTAAAGTGGTTCTCAGGGGAAGGAGGAAGGAAGGCATAAAACATGGATTAGAGGGCTGTTTGCATTGGTTTGACTTGGAAATCTTATAAAATTTGAAGAAGTTACAGGGCAGTTTCCATACTTATGGAGTATATTGCACTTAACATTTTTCAAAGCTGTCCTCCTGTTCTGAGCCAGAATTTATGCTTATGAAGAATAATTGTCTCTTCAGTCATGTTTCTCTCTCTAGCTTCATCTTACATGAGTTCTTTTTCAATTAAAGATAATTCAAAGTTGACACAGCTCTTTTCTGGGAATCATTGTGGACAAAACGGGATGAAACAGAATGCTGAGTTTGTTTTATCAGTCCAAAGAAACCACTTTTTAGATCTCAGTGACACTAAAATATTAGAATAAAATGAAATGGACAGCAAAGAGGCACACGGCATATACACATGAGAAGTCAACAGAAAAGAAGCTTGAAAAAATTTATTTAAGGCTGTCATTCAATATCCTTAAAGCTTAGCCTTTTTATAACAAAGGTTTTAAGAGGGATATTCACTTCTCAGGCATTTGTAACTGCCAGCCCCTTATGAATTACACATATAATTGGTGATTGAATAATTTGTGTGTAGAAGTTTTTAGAAAAATAATTTTATCCTTAAATATAAATGGAGTTACTTTAGTCCTAATAAATGGAAAATATGAAGTTATCGAACTTTCACAGTCTTAAAGCTGTTAAGAAAACCATCCCTTAGACAACAGGTTTTCCATATATAAACCTTTGGCAACACTAAACTATAGTACAATTATTTCCTGGCATGCAAGGTGACATAGCTTTGTTACACCAAATGTAAATGACAGAATACAGATTTCAGAATCTCTTAATAACTGGCAGTTGATGAAAAGAAGATCTTCATTTATCCCATTTTATTCTGCATTTTTACTGGTAGTCTTCCAAAAGGTCTCTGGGGGGAAAAAAAAAAGAAAAAAAGCAGCCGCAATTAGGAAATATTCAAAGTCTCCCAAGATTTATGAAATATGTGTGGAACATATTTTTTCTGTTTAAGAGTGAGCAGATGTTAGTTCCACAGACCTCTCAATGCCTCTCTCTAATAACACATTGAAAACAATTATTCCTAAAGGAAAAACGTTTTGCTAGTTTCTGATAGATTCTTTTCCTAAATTGCTTGTTTCAATGCTAAACTACAACACAAAAATAGCAATATGCTAATAAAAACTGTATTTTAACTGTACCCTCTTAATTTTTTGAGACAATATCTGTTGTTTCAGATTTCCAAAATCAACTAGTCTTTCTGGGGGCTTCATTAATGCAAAGGGGACATCCAACATTTAAAAACGTCTGGCCACTCACATGTGTCTAGAGTTGGAATTTAATTATTGTTTAAATGCTTTGTTAATTTTAACAAACAATTCCCAACCATTAACCTGTTTGCAGAGCTCATTTAGAAAATACTGCTTTGCCTACACACAGGCAAACTAAAGCAGGTTCTTAAACAGTCACCTGCCAGGAACTCAGATTACAGCACTGTTCTCTAACCACAAGCTGCATTTTAAGGCAGCATTTTGTATCACAGTCTTTAAAGAATAATCAATTTGATATAATTATACCAGTAAATATTTCTGATTTTTAATGCCCATTTAATTTTTAATGTCCATGTTTTTAAAGCGAAATTTTATTTTTTGGTAATTTAATCTGACCTAATTTCTGGTAAGATAACAGTCAGGTGCAAAACTGCTCTCAGGTTAAATAGGAAGCTATTAGAGAGGTTCACCATTGATACAAAATTCAAATAATATTTGGAACAAATTCCATTTAGTGTCTTACCCTTCTTCATATGTCTGTAACAAAGTTTGCAACATAGTACAGACATATCAATAGCTAAGAGAAAAATTAGTAGTATTTTTCCTATGTGTGACAAATTCATTTTAAACACTCGTATTAAGAATATTATAAAATTCAGGCACCTTTGGGTAACTTTTGTGTTAATTAGCCATTTTAGGAACTCTTTGGCAGCCATGTCATCAAGGACTTTGTTGATATCACTCGTGAAAGTGCCATCTGCATGTCTTCGACCCATTTCTTCGGCCACAAGAGCTTTTTCTGGGAAACTTCAAAGGTAAGAAATTATCAAACAATGTGCAGATCTAAATAAACAAACCATTTAAAAGGGCCTAATTACAGGGTTCAAATATACTGCATATTTCCTGCGATTTCAAGGATTTAAGGGCTGAGCCTGACGTTAGGGCTCAGTATAGCATGATGCATGTCAGAACATCTTTTGAGGCATTATTTTCAAAACAGACAACTCTTTCTTCCAGTGAGCCTAAACTCCTCTCTAGCAATTTTGAAAAAGCCATACATGCAAAAACAAATCTCAGTCTGCAGTGTCTATGCTATGTAGACTAGGCATCAGTACATTTACTAAGAATTTTTATTTAGAAAATACCACTACTAAAACATTACAGTCAAATTTTCATACCTTTTTTTTCTGTTTTAATTGGACTTAAAGCCTAGTTATTTCCTTAAAATTACATTGTGTAAGAATTTAGATATCAAGAACAGCAATTTTTTTTTGTGGGGGTGGTGGTTGAAATATCTCCCTTAAAGCACCTGTATAAAATCTATGTGCTTGTTTGATGTAAAAACATAGAATGTAGCATTTTATACTTAGAAGCAGATCCTGATTCTTGTTCTATTTTCTTTGACTGCTGGAAAACCAGTGTGTCATAGCCAGAGTTTGATTTAGAAAACTTTCCTCTCTTGTTTCATCCCACCCAATATAGGGAGATTTTAATGGGTTTCACTGAGGTGGGCTGGTGCTGAAGCATTCTGGGCCCTGGGTCCAATGACAGGCTGATTTCAAGGAAGGCTATATACAAATAGTACTAAATATTGCAAAGCAGAAGAGTTTTCTAATTGCCCATCTAGGTTTCTAAGTTCAGTTGTGATTGTATTTCTTTCAAATGGATACAGAAATACCCTATTTCTGCTGATGATGAAAATAAAACATGACAGAAAAACAAGTGGACGTCTGAACTTTACTAGGAAGGGGAACCAGCTTTTCCCTTCTCTGTATAGCTGACCTAATTTATTTAACTGTGCTTTCTTCAGGAAATTGTCAATATTTACAAAACTTAGTTTTACCTATTTAGTCTCCCTTAACTACAACACACAATCTTGTCTTACAGATTGTATTTTATTATTATTATTTATTATTATTATTTTTATGAAATGCAAAAACTTACATAATCCTTTACAGCTGGTAGAATATATAATCAGAGGATGAACTGAAATCCCTGCCCCAAAGAGCTTACAGTCTAAAGGCACAAATAAGTACAGAACAGTTAAAAAGTGGGGAGTGACCGCTGCATGGTGTAGCTCCTCACCATGCAGAGCTGGAAATAGATGAGCAGAAGGCGCCTGCAGGAGACTGAAGGTAATGCCATTCTAAGTGTGAGACCATCATGACAAAAGATGTAAAGTCATGAGGGAGTACATAAAGTGAATAGGGTAGAGAAATCTGTATTGAGTATGTGGAGAACAAGACAGAACTGAAAGAACTCATGGGTAGGTGAAGTCATTAGTGGAGCATTGTGTCCAGGGAACTGTGAACCATTAACCATGCAAAAGAATTAGAGGCATCCTAAAAAGGAAGATAAGTTACAGTCATAGCAAATGATAGTTGTTATGGCAGCAGCAACTTGGGGAGACTCTGAGAAGCAGAGGAAGAGGAAAAGAAGTTATTAGTTACTGCTGGGAATGATCATCAGCCTGTGGAGTACAGCTGATAACTGGTACCAATGATAACATTGGAAAAAGTTAATCTTGGAAATACTGCAGAGGAAAAGATTGACTTCAAAAGGAAAAAAAGAGAAGGCAATTTAAGATGACACTGACTTGAATAATCTCAATGATAGTTAAGGAGACTGTAAGCAATGTTATGTGAAAGGGAAAAGGTGGCAGTTAGAGGAGGAAGGTCTGGTTTAGTTTTAGATATGTTGTCCTTGAATAAAACTTGACCTTTTAGAATGTAACAGCATACTGAACAGTAATAATTGAACTTAATAATGTGAAGTGGTAGTCTATCACTCACAGAATATCTTCTAATACAAAAGAAAAACATGAAGTACAGCAAGAATGATCAAAAACACATCAAAGTTTTATCAGACATGATTTCTAACCCCAAACGCAAGGCAAAATTTAATAATAGGAATGGATGGATTCTTACTCTCTTCTTCCTCGTCCATTCACTAACCAAGCGATGAACTCCTTGGCAGCTTGCCCTTCCAAGTAAGAGGTGATATCACTGGTGTAGGTGCCTTCAGCATGTCTCTCAAACTCAGCATGGCGCTTGGAGATTGCATTGCTGAAAGAAGAGCAATACCGTAGGAGCAGATTGCATAAGAATTCAACTTTTTTACAATCTTTATTTATTTTAATTTCCCACTTGCCAGACTAGCATTTCTATAAGAGAGAGGGGTTCTTTTTGCTGCTCAAATTTGTCTTGATAGATTTTTTCTTGATATATTTCAGTTCTGAAGGTATTGCCTGTAATATGCAATACAGTTTTGTGCAGAGATTCCCAAACTGGTTTGGAACAACTCAGTTCAGGTGTGGAAAGCAATTACAGCTGTATTGGAATGGTCTTCTGCTAGACTAACTAGCTATGAGCAAGAAGCTGTATTGTATTATACAGACATACTCTTTGGTACCCTTTGTTAGGTGCTCCTCTTATCTTCACCTTCATTTTTGCTGAGCCAAACGATTCAGACTTAATTCCTTTCAAATTTACATTTTGAGCTGTTTTATGAACACCCTTTTAATCATCACTCTGACCAAGTCATAATCTAAGAAAACTTTTAAGCCTGATCAACTCCCTCTTATTAAAGACATTTAGTTTCTCCCTCCCTACACCTCATTGTGGTTCCTTCTCTGGTATAACACAAAATTTTGTTACAGTGGCTCTTGGGAAGGCAAACTGCACTGAGAAGTAGAAATGTTGTGGAATATTTTCCATGAATAAATTCTCTAGCATTTCTGTTTCAGAATTTGCTAATTTCTGCCCAAATCTAGCTCTTTCTATTATTTTTTCTTCTTGGGATGTCACCATTCCTCCTAATTTAGTACCATCTGCACTTTTCATCAGCAATGCTAACTAGAGTTGTTTGGAGCATTTTTAATGAAATGTTAATTTTTTTGAGATATGCTGTTTCAATGAAGCAGAAACATTATTGCAAATTTGTTATTAATATTGACAGTGTGAATTTAAGGATCTTTGTGATCTGGGCTATGCTTTTTGGATTTTCTGACAAATGAAAAAATGAATATAGGTATTTTAATCTGTTTTGCAAAAACACTTACTCAATTTCTTATTTATTTATTTATTTATTTATTTAAAATTTCCAATCTCTCTAACCCTCTCCCAAAACCACAGTCTAGAAACAGAATTCTGGCCTTCAGCAGGTCTTGTGTTCTCCTTTCTGTAATAAGTAGTTTATGTGACACTGGACTGAGTGCTGAGGGCTGAGCAGTGCATTGTGTTTCATCAGTTTTCTGCAATTTTTCCTGGCCATCTTCCTTTCACTAATCTCACTGGTTTTTTTATTCTTCAACATGATGTGTTTGGCTTGGGTTTTAAGCCTTTTTCTATACTAGGATTTTCTTTTTATTTTATTTTCTGCTCTCCTTGATTACTTGAAATGTGCTTTCCGGAAACATATTCTCATCCCGTTGCATTGCTTGCATCCACTGCATACAGCTACAGAATACAAGTACAGGAATAAAAAACATAGAGGCATATCCTCTTTCCTTGTAAAAAGCTGCTGTGAAATAATGTACTTGATAGATATTGCTTTGATTGTGGTAACATTGTAAAAAATACTAGTTGTTTCCTTTCTTGTTTAACTGAAAATGAGCTCAGACTGCTTTCATATAACAAGTTGTGATAAATAGCATACCTTGAGAACTGGTCAGGGACTTTCTCATTTTCTTTGTCCTCCTGTCCTTGTTGGCTGTAGTGAAATTGCACAATCATTAGATCATTATTACCAATACACTGCAGAGACTGCATAAGCTTTTATTGGTTATTATTTAAATATCATGGTAAACCCCCCTGACAGACAGATGAATATTATATTCATTGTATTTCAGACATATGAATTTAAATTAATACAATGTGTAGAAATTGTTACTTTATACTTTAAAGATTCCACAGAGATTTAAAAGCATTAACATAATAGATTTTTGGGTCCTTTTTGGACAGATTTTCTCTAGAATACAAGACTGAAACACTTTTACGTTATTCTTGCTCTCAGCTTGGTAGCTTGAGTTTAATCAAAGTATATTTGAAAAGAAAACATGCCAACTTATACTGGTGATACTGGTAAATTATCCAGTGGTCCCTTTTCAAAAATGGAAGATCAGGATTAGAGTGTTGATAGATAGGAAAGTTTTGTTAAAGCCTAATGGCCCAGAATTGTACATTATGTTTATATATCTTATTAATATTGAACTTAATTAATTCACTGAGACAGTCTATCCCAAAAAGGCTGAGACAGTTTGTTAGGTGGCATATCAGACAGTACACTTTGATTTAACCAAATAATTTTGACTGATTTTGCATATGTTTCTCATTTCAAATAATATATTAATATTCTATTAATGGCTGGACTTAATGATCTTAGAGGTCCTTCCCAACCTAAATGATTCTATGATTGTATATATAAATTTTCCTGAAGTACTTTACTTATTTGAGGATTACCCATGGTCTGGGATGGGAAGCTGATACCAAGAAACTCAATTGGCTAGATTTCTGTCTGTTTCTGTGCATGAAGATCTGTATCAATGTGACCAAAATGCTTACCCATTTCTTTTAGTGCTCATTAACCATTGCACAAAGTCCTGAGCTCGTCTGGTGTCCAGGTACTTGGTGTAATCACTGGTGAATGTGCCTTGTGAGTGACGTTTCACTGCATTTGGCTGTCTAGATTCATCTACTGGTTCAGAATGGGAAGCTTTGAATGATCTGTGAAAAGTTTAGACCTTATTAATCAACAGTGGTTACAGTACAGTCCACAGGTGCATTGATTTTTCTTTTAACAATGCTATGTTTTGCTCCCACAAAGTGAAAACAAGTGGCATATTGATCACAAGCTATCTGGTAAAGGGAATCTGTATGGTAGACTGGATACTGCAGAATTACTCTTCTTGGGTAAATAAGATAGCTATTGTTATAATACCCCAAATTTCTGTGCTATGCTTTGCAATATTAAAAATTTGTCAATTTTAGTAGTAGACTAAGTACTGCATAGAACTATCTTTAAATCACAGTATGTTTGGCTTCAAAATGTAAGCAAACAAAGTTCAGGCCAAGTATTTGTAAAAATTTGATCTAAAGAATTTACCTTGATTTCTCTTCTGTATCCTGAAGAGGATTTTGCCAGCTGCCTTGAACTATCATTAAAAGGAGACCAGCAACAAAATAAATGCTTTTCATTTTCATTGCCTATCAAAACAGAAATAAGGCAACAAAGAAAAATGTTAAACTGTTTATATATGTCTGAGTCAATTACATCAAAAAGAGACATTCCTAATGCTGATCTAAACTTGAAGATATATATAAAGAGCCTGCTAGGATGGGCCCCATGTCCAGTGGATAACATTTTAGGGCCTTGGGTAGGCATTCAAAAGGTGTAGTCTCTGTTCCAGTCTTTAGGTTGTAGTCTGTATTTTAGAATGCAAGGACAGCTGAGAGCAACTGCATCCTCACTTTGTTTGGCAATGTGAGGATAAAGGTCTCTGTGTTCAGCTGATGGCAAGCCCTAAATCTGTAATGCTTTTCTATTGCAAAACTGGGGGTAGTGATGTGACTGTGATTTTTTCCCCAGCTCATTCACTAGAGAAAAAACAAAGCAAATCTTTGTCAAGAATACTGTCATACTAGGAGCTCCCCATTCTTTCTTTCATTTCATTCTTTCTGGGTTCACATCAGCAAAATGTCACTGGAAATAATTTCATCATGTGCTTGAGCAGATACTTGTGTGTTTGATAAAGCCCTTGTGCTTTTCCATGAGGAAAATCCATGGCATTTTCCTATGGAAGTTTATGGTACAGTCTGAAAAACAAAGGGAGATAGGACACATGAGTGCCTTGAAGTAAGGTGGTAGCAAAGTAAGTCCCAGTCAAAAAACACCCTCCCCACTAAATGAAATCTGTGCCATATGCCTGTGGCTCTGCTGCAGGAGTTACTTACTGAAGTTCAATGAAATATAAAATAAGGCACTCTGAGTGAAAATATGCATATTCTCTATTGTAATGCCTCGTCACTATAGTCTGAATTTAAATATACTGTGGGCTGGAGGAAGCCTTAGAAAATTGTGAGGGAGTGATGTGTAGTGAAGGTGCAGATTACTCCATTTTGAGATGGAAAGGTGGCTCTTGCTGAGCAATGCAAATGAGGGAGGCACATGAACACCTCTGAAAAGGTAATCTCCTGCATCGAAAATCTTACTGCCGTAGGACTTCTACTCTGCCCCAGTAGTCTGCCCCTTCATAGCAGATTTTTTTGAAACCTGTTTCTTCCATCTGTTTTAAAATTACTTATAGCTGGATATGCAAAACTTGACTGTTGGCAGGCGTTTTACCAATGCTTAGGAAGAATCTATTGCTACCAGTACTTTGTGAGGCCTGATTTTTAAGAGAATCTCAATGAATAAAATGAATGTTTTACTAGAATACCTCAGTATCAGTATCAAAATACTTGAGGCAATCAAAATCTTGATCAAATATTGATCAAAACCAGGAAAATAAATGTATAACTACAATACTTTCTGGTGGATTTTACTATTAAGCAATGGAGTCAGTTTCCCTCTCTCCACCAGAAGCCACTGTCGGTGTTGCTATTTTTTTCATCAGTGTCTGGAGACTCATTTCTGCCTTCTGCAATGTCCTGGTATATGAGATTTGACTCCCTCACTTGAACATACCCTGCTAGAGTACCAACATATACCACAGTGGTCACATAGTCAGTCTTATTGAGACCCTAACTATAGTACTAAACTCTGTTTCACTGTTTCATTTGGAGCTGTAATTTGGTGGTGCAACACTGACATCCAATGTTTATCTCAAAGAATGCATAATTTCACATTTCATAGGCTTCTAGCAATGGAAAAATAGCTGTGCCTATTCTTTGGGAAATGACTCTGTTGTGGTAGTTTCAAAATGGTTTGATTGACCCCTGTGGTAGCTGATATGGCTGTAAATGAATTAACCTGGACTTGGGCACCAGATAAAGTCTGGCTGTTACACCACACATAAGTAAATTTGCCCTGCTTAATAGTCCTAGCTTACAGCTGTCAGTAGCTTTATTAAACTGTGATCCTGATTAGCCATAAACCTGAGTCACTGGGGCGGAATGAAACAGCCAGCACCAAAAGCTTTTCTTTTATACAAAACTTATTTAAAAATAGTTCCAAGTTGCTGTAGTCAGTAAAGAGATACTCAGTGATTTCAGTTTATCTTGGCTCTAACTCTAATGTCCCAGGGCTATAGAACTTTCAGATGTGAATAACACCACTAGCCAATTTATTCCTTAGTATTAAGATTAAAGTTAAATGCATATTCAGCTTCTTTCTAAATTTTTCAGAATCAAATTAGGAAGATGATTAAAAAGAAAGATGTATAAATGCAGTTTTTGAAATTTATAACATTTTCAGGTAAGAGAATCCTTATTAATAAAATAAGCTTTTTCAAAAACTATTAGCCTTCTGTCAAGTATGTTCTTTAAAAAATTTAGAATCAGTTTTGTTTATTCAACATTTAGTACTTGCTATTGGTAAGTCAAGCCAGCAACAGCAGTTCTTGACAAGTTAAACAAGCTACAGTTTTAAAGGAAGAAATTGTAATTTTATTCTTGTTAACATAGACATGTTTTATAGAGAAAAGAGATATTCAGCAAAATAGTATTTTCTTAGTTTATGCTAGCTAATCAATTAATTTCCCAATCAGAAGAAAGGTTTTATTTACTGTAAGTTATTTAGGTCACCAGTAGATACTGCTAAAAACCATGGAAACTTGTCGACAAGGTGCAGGAAAACTAAAGCTAATATTAGACAGAAAATTTTTATTCCTATACATATTAGACTATTGAAAATATTTTCATTTCTTTCTGATGCAAAATGAAAAATTTAAGACATCTCAGTTTGAACCACCAGAAATATGTAGCAAATATACTTTCAAATCTTGATCAGATATTTATTTGAATATTATTTCCTTGACCAACATGATTTTTCTAGTTTTCTAATATATTCTGCTACAGGTGTACCTATGTACAATTTTAACTAGCATAATTTCAAAGCTTTCAAAAAAATCTTTCAAAAGTCATATTTGTATTTATTTACAGTTTAAAAGTGGAAATTATGAAGTTACAGTAGTAAAAAGGGAAATATTTTCACATGAACATGTGTGAATGAATAAAATACATTTCTGTTGACATGAAATTGTCTGAAAATAGCAATAATTTCTAGAAATAAATAAATTACTTTTTCGGGTAGGTGTATTTTACATCTAATTTACCTAACATGCCTTGTAGAAAGTTCTGTAAAATACAACAGTTCTAGTCTAAGGAATTACATAGTAGGATGGAAGACAAAATTAAATTTTATACAATAAGCGCAATAACTATGGAAAGGCTTTAATTTTACTTCTGTGCTATCAAATTTCCTTTTCTGATCTTACAGTGATATGAAAATAATAGTTGCTTGAGACAAACTAATCTAAAAGTGGGGTAGTGGAGTGACAGTCTGTAGGATGACAGTGACAATCTGTCTTGGACAGTTTTAAATCAGTGTCCACGTAAACTCACTGAATTTGTTTCCATGCTTCTAACTTAATCCTCATTGATTCATATTTAGGCTGTATCTCTAAGGAGTGAATAATTTTAAGCTCACATTAATTAAATATCTCTACAGAAGATACCAAAGGAGATAAAAATATAAAAATCAGTAATTGTGTATCTCATTTAAATTCTTACTACAATGCTTGTCTTTCGTGTTCTCATGGTTAATCTTCCTTCTTTCAATTAATTCTGCAACACAAACTGTTGATTTTGCTTTTTCGGATCATTCTCTGATAAAGTAATCAATACATTAAAAGATTTAAATGATGATGTCATTAACTCCAAATAACAGTGAGTATAACCTCACAAGAAAACACCAATTTCCTGAAAGATCCACACCTCTATTGCAAACTTTGGGCAACACAATGCAGATAATGCACTCAGCTTTCTCAAATAAATAGCTGGTAGTTCATATAAATCTTACCTTATTATACTTTGAAGTGATACGTGGCAGTTGCAGAAAGAGCTACTCTCTCTTCTGCAACTATGGCAAGCCTTGAGGATCCTGAGCTCTGCCTAGCTGCCTCTTTTGCACAGACTTATATATATACTGTTCAGCTCTAGTAAGCATTACAGGAGTGCATCATTGCTGACAGTTTCCTTATTCAACTTAAAAAAAAAAAAGTCATCATATTTGCTATTCATTTCATTTGATAATTTTACAAGCAATTTCACACATTCATTCTGCTTACTTTATGACATCAATGCTAACATGGATTTGCAAAAGGAGTGAGGTAACAATGTCCAAAGAAGTAAATATCAAACAGAAGGGCATTAACTTTACAAACAGTAGGCAAAAGGTGCCTGTGATCAAGGCAGCAATTTCTCCAATTTCTGATTTGCCACATTTAACATTTAGAATCCTGATTCTGTTGACATCAATAGCATTGTTTTCACTTATCATTTTTAAATCAGTCTTCATAAATTTAATCCATTGTTAAAAATACAGCTTCCCCAAAGCCCTTGAATGATTTTTCAAGTAATCTTGTGCCAATATAATGAATATGAAGAGATGTGAAATACTGAAGTGATGGCTACCCACTATGCAATGCCTAGCACAGGTGAAATTAAAAAAAAGTTTTGATTAACCTTAGATGTAAAATTCCCACTTTGTAAATACTATAAGAAAATTCATACTCACTCGAGAACTGTATGCCAAGCATTCACTATAAATTGAGTTGATCACAGTGGCCTATAGATTTATGCAAGATGAACCTTTTGCTCACACTTCCATTCCCTCCAAGAAAAAAAGTTAAACAAAATAGATTTGAGATTTATACTAGTGCCTGTTCTATGCAACTGTTGTTGTTCAATAATGGAGACAATTTCATAGCTGTGGTGGGGCAGCATTGCCAAAGAAAGCCATGTTCAGCCATCCAGTGACAGCACAGAGACTGAGACAGGTAGGGAAGACAGGTAGGAGGAAGGTTCTGGAATCACAGCAGGCACCTCACTGAATGTTAATGACAGCCTGTGCTCCAGTCTGGAGTGGCTCACAGTCTGGTTTGTGGCACAAGGCACATATTACAACAAACCTTCTTATTTCCCCTTACACTGCTCCTCAAAGCCAGCAATGAATCTGCTTCAGTGGGGTAATTTTCTGCTGTCTGACCACAGCCAGATTGGCATAGCCCATAAGATATAAATGAGGTAGTGTATAAACTAAATAACCATGTTAGAGTGGCAAACAAAATTTATTGGAACCTTCCTAGAGCTCTATTGAGTCAAGGTTTCAAAAGGTAAAAGTTTTAGCTAAGGGTTAGGAGCAATTTGTATTGATTAAGATGCAAGGTAGAAAAACAAAAGTTAATGATTATTAGATGCCTAAGCTAGACCTAAGTGATGTACTATTTGCCATTATTCTTGTTTTAAGTTTTGTTTATGGAAAGAAACAGAATAAATGAATGGTCATCAAAACAAATTGGAACTAATAGAACCAAGAACAGCACATGGGTTTCATAATAATCAATCAAAAGTAGGAGTTCTTGGGCTGCACCAGAAGATCATGAAGGTCTGACAACAGTAAGAAGGTAGAAAAGTCACTGTGAGGAAGATGTTCCTGACTTCATCTTTCAGGACCACTGACCCAATTCGAGACCACTGACCCAATTCAAGAGAGAAACTGTGCATGTGCGAAGGACAAATGATCTCATTTTAATACAGAGCGGGGACTGGGAGGTGCTGGGGTCATACATATATAGAGGATGTAAAACTTTGAGTAATAAATAGAGAGTGGAGAACCTTGTACTTGGCTGGCATGTCTTTAGGAGGCTACTCCCATGCTGCCCGCCAGTGCCTGAATAAACACACCACTTTCTAACTTTAGTTAGTTAGAGGGTCTTTTGTCCATGAATACCGAGATTTAACAAATCACTATCCTAAATACCTGGCTATACTTAGTACCACAGTAGGGGTTCAGGGAAACATTAAATCTCACTACACAGTCCACATCATCACTTTTTTTTTTTTTTTTCTGTGCTATTGTATCCATCTGCTGAGATTTATGGTTTATTTTTTTTTTTTCATTTTTAGTCCTCGGGGTGGGTCACCTGGCGGCTCCCGCAGAGGCCGCCAGCGCGTCCTGCAGTACCCGGGCAATGCAGCAGATGGGGATCAAAGGGCCCTTTCCACCGCTTCTGCACCAGCAGGACACGCACACACTTGACATGGATTGCTGCAATCCTCTCTCTACACGCTGAGTTAAAGATACTTTGGAAGGAGGCAATACGGATTGTGAGACAATATCCTCTCCTCCAGGAAACAGACAGTTTTTCTCTTTTTGTTTAGCTCAGTTTATTTTCTCGTGTCATATAAAGTTCCTTGTTTACAGTAGGATGATTCCAGAAAAAAAATATGAGACAGAGCTCCTCAGTGCACCTGGTTGGGCAGGTTGTTACAGAGCTGTATCATCTACCAGGTCATCTAGCATCTAGAAGGTGACTGGTTATTTGTTTTTCAAGTGGTACACAGAAAATAAAATGTACAGGAAAGAAGTGAACTACCCTCAGTTGCCACAGCTGAGTCTATACTATATATTTCAGGAGCACAGCAAACAAGAGTGTGCTCACAAAAGTGGAAAACAAACAAAAGCAGAAAACTGTATCAAGTGTATGAAACATGCAGATGTACTCAGGTTTGTTCCTCTCACAATTTAGAATGCCTTTTTGTTGGGACCTCTTGGCACAAATCAAGGGCAACCTCACTGTCCTCTACATCAATTTTCTCAAGTGAGACAATACTTTGAATCAGATTAAGAGACAGTACCTGAAGGTGGCCTCCCTTCAGGAAATTTTCATGTTTCTCATGGTTCAGCTGGAGTTGTTGTGTTCACTGTGTCCGGAGTTTTTCAAAGTTTCCTGCACAATTGTCTGATTAAAATTGTCAAGATTTGAACATTTTAATGAATTAGGAACTAGCTGACTTTTGACAGTAAAAAGTAAAAAAAATACTCATCAAATGCTTTCAAAAAAGTGACCTCCCCAAATTCTTCTGTGTATTTCTTCATGACATATTTATTACTATTGTATTATTATCCATTACATGTCTAAAGGGAGGAGGATGTATCTTGGGGGTATGACTACAGGCCCACACCCTTTACTTTCTTATATTATACAGAAAACATTTTCTCCTAACTGTGTCAGCTGTGAGTTCAGAGGGCTGGGCTCTGCAGCCCCTTTCGTTTTGCTATCTTTGTTGCAGGATAATCACCAGAAAGAGCATTCCCCTTCTGAGGATGGGAGCCAGTATGTGTAAACACATGCACACATAAACCACCACGATACATCCATACATGCATACTTGTGCATAACACACACACTGTGTGCCTATGTACCTATACAGCTCCATGGCTACCCCTTGGGGAGCAGGAATGGCTTTCTGAAATGGAGGGTTGGTTTAGGGTCTCTCTGCCCTCCCACAACACACAGCTCCATGCTCTCTGCCACGGATGCTGAGTGGTTTGTACCTCAGGAGTGACAGCCATTGTAACTGCGCTGTAGCCCACACTGTCTGCTCACAGAAGTTGGAATCGCTCCACTGCAAGTCAATGGAACTGCATCAATTTGCGCAAGCAGAAGAGCTGGCCAAATATGTACCAGTTATTTTACATTTTGAGAAGACAATGTTCATAATTGAAAGTAATACCAAATGCTCTTAGCAAATACTATGAATTATTCAGATTAAATATAGAGCCTTCAAATGACTCTATAAAATGTTCTAAACAGCTGTGCCTTCTAATTGGAACTGACTGGCAAACTGGAAAGTGTTGAATGCAGTCTGAATTGGACTTGATATCTGAGTAAAATGAGTATAACACTAACCATATTCTAGAACCTGGCTGGTTTTCTGCTAAATTCCTGTTCAGGCCTTTTCTTCTTTGCAGCTGCAGTAATCCCAAGTGAAGTAAAGCATGTAGCTCCGTGTTTGAAGTATGAGGATTGCAGGTTCTTTCATCTGTTTAGCTCACACAACACAAATGAGGTAGATGATGAAAAAGGTTTGGAGTGGAATCAGTGACTGTCTACTATTTATATAAACTTTAGCTCCTAGAATAAAGCAATTTTTACTTTTCAGCTCTAGTTTTAATTTGTAAAAGCTAGAAAGGATTCTCAGTGGAAACTGACTTGTAAACAACTGTATTTGTGGCTATTTATCAAGGCTCTGTCTACTTAATTCAGAACAACTACATCCTATCTTCAAAGGCCTGAATACCTTGTTTAGATGACACATATTTGAAGACTAATGTTTCATTGTCTGAAGTGGTATGTTTGAGTATCTGAAGTGTGAGAGTGTTATTCAAAAAAGAACAGAAAGCGCTCAGCATTTTTTTGAAAATCAGCTCCTCTAAAACATTTGAAAGTGGGAAGCAAAACTTTGAGGACATTCGTTCTTGTCAGACGAGCTTAGCTTAATTTGTGTCCTACTCTTACACACCATATTCTATGTTTGCAATATAGCTGTATATACTTTAATTCACATACTTTATTAGCTTCAGCTTGACACCTTCACCTTTTTGACAAGCCCTTTCAACTTGGAACTACTGAAGATGTGTTACAAAAGCGCCTCTCCTGTAGCCTCTTTAGGCTCTGCCCTTTGGTTAAAGTGGAATGGGGCAAATAACTGTCCGGTGAATGTTTGAGGTAATGCTTATAACATGGATTGTGTTTTTAAACAAGGCAGAATGGAACTTGTTCTCTTTCTAGAGAAGAAAAGGCTTGGGAGAATCTTATCACCATATATAAATATCTGAAGGGATGGTCCAAAGAAGACTGAGCCAGCCTCTTTTTAGTGGTGCCCAACGACAGAACAAGAGGCAACCGGCACAAAAGGAAACCTAGAATGTTCTGTCTGAGCATAAGGAAGCACTTTTTTACTATGAGGGTGATCAAGCAGTGGCTGAGAGATGTTATAGAGTGTCCAGAAGGCTTTTAGCTATTCAAAAGCCATCTGGACAAAGTCCTGGGCTACAGGATGTAGGTAGCCCTATGTGAACAGGGAAGTGGGATAAGTAGACTTCCCAAGTTCCCTTCCAACCCCAACCATTCTGTGATTCTGTTATAGTGTGGGGGTAGGTTTGCAGTGCTCTGCTCCATTTCTAGTGATTGACTGTGATGTTACCTGTTACAAGCACAGGCCAGCCAGCAATCTGATGTTGGATGTATTTTTAAGAGGATTTTTTTGACACTCACTGCATCCTAGGACATTTTCTCCCAGGTCATCAAAACACATGGTTGCTCAATCATAAAGCTTTCAGGTTAGACATTATTTCAGCAACTCAGTGTAAATGTCACGCTCTGCTAGAGACATATTCCCATTATTTGGCAAGAACACTGTGTAAGGCAAAGAAATTAACAACATGAAAAACAATGAAGGAAAAATGATGGCAGTAAACTGCACTTATTTTTTTTAAAAAAATTATCCCCACAGCTGCTGCCTACAAGCCTAAGTAGATGGTGGACAGTTTGGAAGATGTGTACTCTGGTTGCCTTAGGAAACAAACAGACATCAGGGCAGATTCACAATGAAATAGCTAATGCACCCCTTGTGAAAGAGGTACCTTCTGTCATTTTGTTTGGCAGATTTTCCTGAAATGTCCCTTATTTCAAATACTTCCAAAAGTTTCAGACAACAGACCTGTGGGGAGGGTGGGAACAACAATTGCATCATTTCATTACTTACAGTACCAACAACAGGCCAATCTATCTGTCCAGATTTCCAGAACTTACGGGGTTTTCAAAAGAATAAATAAAATGAAGGGGCAGAAACTGAAAGTGACCTAAATATATTGATATTTATGTCAGATTGATACCATGCTTTTTTGGAAATTACTCTAAGTTCTCACTGACATTTTCGGGTATCTTAAACCTTTAAGCATCTGGGATAAGAACATGATTTTTCTCTCCTTCACCACAACGTTGCAATGATTTCCATGGTGTTGTATCAATATAACAAATTGAGAGTTAAATCTCAGTATTTCAACTGAATTGTATTCCTTATTTTTAAGATAACCACATTTCTGAGACTACTGTTGTTTGCAGCGAATGCACATAGGACCATATAATCAAAATCTAATTAGGCTCACTTCATGTTAAATTTTCTTAATGTTAACTTTCTTACAGATATAATTTTTTCCTTTAGCCATTACAGCAGTTGAAATTTAATTACATTACCAACAAAAAGCTCATTAACATCACGTAATTGGCAGCGTTTCCAAAAAAACCTGAACTAATTGAGTATATTCTGAAGAGTTCCCATCAAAGTATAATTTAACCATTACAAACAGCTTGGCAACTACATTTACATAAAGATGTATCTAAGGAATGTTCTCATGTGTGGAAAATCAGATTTGATACTGCCATTAACAAACGAAGGAAGCTGTTACATAGCAAATCACTTCCACATTTTAATTATTTTGGCCAAAACCCATGTTTTTGTCAAGAAAGTCAAATGAAACCCCTTGCTTTTCCACAAAGAAGCAGCAACTAGTCTCTGACTGAGAGTTATGAAGCAGCTTGCTTTGTGGGAAGGCAACACAATCTATTTCAGGTTATTTTGTACTCTCAACAGCTAATAGCAGAGATGACATATTGTGTCAGAAAGACCATGGTTCTTATGCAGTAGACTAATTCAGAATTTTTAAACACATGACCAAGGAATTGTTTAATCTACAATGGATCTCTTGCCAATTATCTTGTTAATATTCTTACAGTAAGACGGGACTGATTTAATTACTAATCAAAAGAATACAAGTATTCCAATGATTATTAGCTCCTAGCAATTTTAAAAGACTTCCTAGAACAGTTTCACTAGAAACAAAGCAAAGAAAGCTTGCACAATCCTTTGATTCTTCCCGTCCAATCTGGGATGAATGACACTGAGATCAATTTGAATGCTGAGGTGATAATTAGAAATTAAAAACAGGTCAATATGGCTCACATACTTTGAATACAGGTAAAAAAGCCACTGATATATAATAGTTATCATGAATGTCCTGCTTTCATGTTTAAACCCGAACACTGAGAGTTTTGCAGAATCAAGGTTCCAAGTAAGAGTTGAATAAAATTTGAACACATCATTTAATACTCTCAATAAGTATCCAAACTTCAGTGTTAAATACTGTGTGTTCCTATCCCTGCTTGGATCCTTTACAAGAAGCTGGAAATAAATTTTTGAGTTTCTTGTTAGGATGCTTGCACTGCTTCACTGCTTCTTTTGTCCTTTCCCATTTTACAGTTCTAGTTAACAAACGCAATCATATTAATCTGCCAGTGTGCATTTGCAATGAACCACCTTTCCGTGGACTGCAGAATGTAAGTTTAAGCAAGTTGGCAATAGATGCACAAGACCTTTTACATTTCAATTTATTTTTTCTGTCAAACAGATATCAAATGTGTCAAAACATTTGTTACCATAACATTTGCTAATATACAATATCAAAAGTGGATGTAAACATCAAGTTTAAGATTTCAAAGTTCCTGTGATCAATTCACCTGAAATCTATACAGTTTGGGCGCTGCTGTCATTTCATTCTCCCAGAGATGTCTCAAAAGCCTTAGCATGCTCTGAGTAGCCTACTTATTCTGACAAAGAAAAACATTGTTTGAGGAAGTGGGTCATATGTGTGTAGAGATGTTTGCTGGAAAGGCCTGGAATTCCATGGTTCTGATCAGTATACCACTGAAAGAAAAAGCAAAAACAAAACATAAAGTCCTTATGTTATGTTTTCAATTATGCGAGAGTTAAACAATACAAAAAATGCATTTCACTGCCATACATAAGAAAGTGGATGGCTCAATAAAACAAAAAAACTTGATAATTCTTTAATATATTAATATTCTTGCTGAAAAAAGTTTCTAAGCCTTCTGTTATTTAAAGAGAAAACATTACTGCCTCAGTACTTACAAGCCAGTTGTATCAAGTCAGACAAAAGAGGCTTGAGATGCCATTAGGGATGAAATACCCTTGACTTGCTGCATGGCCTGGGCCATAGGGGCAAGAGTCTTCCTTAGGAATAAATTCTGGGCTCTAAGCAACTAAATTTCAGCTAAATGTTGCTTGAATTCTATTCAAAACATCCTGCATTACACCAGGGTCATGAACCTTGTGGATGGTGTATTGGAAATAAAACACACATATGAATTATGCTAACTCAGAAATATCTGCCATTCCACAGTAGCTGAACCAGAATGACAACAACTGCATACAGTATTCCAGATACTTAAGAAATAACCCAGATTTGCTAAATATCAGTGAGGGAGGCAGAAAATGTGTAATACACAAAAGGGCCTACAAACCCCTGCGATCTCTTTTTGGGGAGTTCATGGCCCTGCAAAACCAGACCTGGGCAGAAGGCTAGCATGTTTGATAGCAGGCAAACACTTTGGCTACTAGCCCCGAGAAAAACAGTTTGGAAGCAGAGGTTAGCATATAATTCAGAACTACATTTCCACTGTTTATTTCTCCTTTATATCCTGCAACCTCTTGCCTTTGTGTTTCTCTCTTTACCTGGACCTGCTGTCCCACACAAGTTTTTCAGAGAACTTTTTTTTGCTGATTCTGGATATTTGGATACCTCACACCCTTTTTGCTTGTTTCACTTCATGCCTGTGGCAGGCAAGTTCAATTCAAGATAGAGTCTACTACAGCCAGTGACAATTTGGCTCCAGAAGTCAGCTCTTTCATCTTCCTCTTTTATTAGGTATCAAAAACACTCATAAGGAGGCTAGATTCTTATTCTTCTCCCTGGCTCATTTTAAAAGCCTCTAAGTTATTTTTGAGAAGAGGAAATCCTGCTAGCATCCAAAGGGCAAAGGGAAAGAAAAAAGTGCAGGCAAATCCTTTGGGGAAGAAATTGAAAAGTTATTTATGAAGAATAACAAATGCACTAGCAATTGCCAAATTTTGAAGCATGTTCAATTGAACAGGGTTGTTAAAAACACTGCCAAATGTCTGATAAGCTTATTGATAAAGTTATGAACCACTTTTCAAAACAAAAAATAGTCTGTTATTTACCATTGCCTGGAAATCCACCTGTGCATTAACCAGAGCTTTTGCAATTTGTGCTGAGTTCTGAAAATGTACATTATCTAAAAAAAGGAAAAAGAGATTGTCTGCTGAAACGTGTTAATACCACAAAGCATAAAGTTATAGTGCATTTAGCTGTGTCCACTAATTATCAAGTGATACAGTTGACTTTACTGAGAATGAGTAAGCATCTTATGATAGGTCATATGGAAATCTACCAAAGATCTAAGTCCCGACCCAATCAAAGATAGATGCTTAATGTTTTTCAAACAAAGTGATTCTGGCTCTGTGTTTGTTCTGCCATTTGCAAACCTCACCATCTGCTGTTCCATGGATGAGAAGATACTCCACATTTTGGAAATTCTTTGCTCTTGCCATTACAGTTGAATTCTGTTGAGAGGAAAAAAGAACAGTTCAGCAACTTCTATTTAAACCACTCATTCACAGTGCTGAAAGGCTTTCATTACCTAGTAGAAAAACAATCAAACAGTTGAACTGACACGACAGCAGTGACTTCATTATCAATCTGAGATTACAATAGAAGCCTTGTATATGGCTGTATATGTGTATATATATCAGTCTCTACAGAGGGATCTGAACAAGCTGGATCAATGAGCCAAAGCCAGTTGTCTGAGGTTCAACAAGACAAAGTGCCAGGTCCTGCTCTTGGGTCACAGCCACCCCATGCAGCACTAGGGGGCATGTAGAAGGGTGGTTGGAAAGCTCTCTGGTGGAAAAGGACCTGTTGCTGTTGGTTGACAACAGCTGAACATGAGCCAGTGCATGTCCAGGTGGCCAAGAAGGCCAGTGGCATCCTGGCCTGTACCAAAAGTAGTGTGGCCAGCAAGACCAGGGAGGTGATCATCCCCCTGTACTGGCCACACTTCAAATCCTCTGTTCATTTTTGGGCCCCTCACTACAAGAAAGACACTGAGGCGCTGGAGCGTGTCCTGACTTCAGCAACAGAGATGGGGAAGGATCTGGAGACTGAGTCCTGTGAGGAATGGCTGAGGGTGTTTAGCATGGAGAAAAGGAGGCTCAAGAGGGAGTTTAACATTCTCTGTAACTCCCTGAAAGTAGGTTGTAGCCAGCTGGGGGTAAGCCTCTTCTCCCAGGCAACCATCAATAGGACCAGAGGAAAGGGCCTGAAATTGTGCCAGAGGAGGTTTAGACTGGATATGAAGAAACATTTTTTCATGGAAAGGGTTGTCAGGCATTGGAACAAGTTTCCCAGGGCAGTATTGCTGGGAAGGTATTTAAAAGACATGTAGATGTGGCACTTGGGGACATGGTTTAGTGGCAGACTTGGCTGTGTTAGGTTAATGGCTGGACTTGACAATCTCAGAAGTCTTTTCCAAACTAAATGATTCTGTGCATCTGTGATCTGTGACTTTGGCTTCGGGACAGGAATACCTACAAATATGTACTGGTTTTTTCTTACATCATTTGTATGTGTTATGAAAAGCACTAGCAGGAGAAAGAATATTAATCTGCACCATATTGTTGATGTCTGTCCATAAAAGATCCCTGTGCAAGCTTGGCTTGCAGCAGGTAGCTCTCTGTGCTGTCACAAATGTCTCTACAACATCAGAAAACAGATTTGATATTTAGTGTCTTTTCTAAGGGCCAATTCATACAAAGAACAGCACTAGTCATGTCATTCCCAGAATGCTCTAATTCCTGGCTACACAGACAGCTCCACCAGAGCTGTTTGGTATTGAGCATTTCTGTCCTTTGAGTTGGGATGAAAATATGTACTGAGAACATGATCCCAATCTTTAATGGGAGTCTTTCCACTGAGTTCTTTTGATGTTAATTCAGGCCTCTCTGTATCCAGAGCTGGTGTATGTGCTGCTAGAGGAAACTACAGAGTTCCTATCAATGTGAAGAAAAGAATGGCAACCTGTTCCAGGTAGGGGAAGCTGCTCTGATCATTTAGTATGCTTATGATCTTATCATCAGAGAGCTAAATTTGCGTGAAGCAGTTTGCATATTACAGCTAACAGTACCAACCAAAACCTTATCTACATCAACATTTTAACCCCTCTCACTTGAGTTCTTTTCTAGGCCAATGGTTTGCACTGGCAGAACAGACTGACTTGTCCAAGTAAGAAAAGAAGAACTTCCATTTAGCATTTTTGGGATTTATAAATACAAACCCACAATTAATTGTGTAGGTAAGAATGTCACGGCAGTAGCTTAGCCACAGCAGGGCTGTACCAGGAGAGCTGGTGGGCCACTTTCTTTCTTCACTGATCCACTTATCCATGGAAATGTGATTCAAATTTAAGGCAGATCAGCACAGGAACAGAATGCTCACCTTGTAGTGCTCAAGATTATCAGACTTTATAGGAAGACCCATAAAACGTTCTGTGTATATTGATGCTGAAATTAAAGAAGAAAAAAAGCTGTAGATAAAGAAAGTGCAGATATTTTGTGGCTTCAGTGACACATAGGAAATAAATGATGTGTAACTGTGTCTGTTTTGCTTGGTTTCCCCATAATACACCAAATTTAAACATATGTTAAAAATCAGCTATGAAGGATAATTATTTCCTGTTCTCAAAAACATCTTTGAAGAAATAGTGGTTTTGTACTCATCTATAGGTTTTGTGGATAAAGGTAATTAATTGATACTGCTTTATGCTGTTGGGTTGAACTCCAGAAGCCAGTTGAATAAGGCAATGAGCCAATAAATGTGCTTGGTGGAAAGATGACACAGACTAATTCTAACACCTTAAAAACAGGAGCCAAGGATTTGTATGTGTATAAACAGTAAATATGGATAGGCATGTTGCCCTTTTCCTATTTGAATGTATGTAATGAGCAGCTAGGGGGAACAGGAAAGGATACAGGCATGAATTGAAAAGATGGCCCATTGCTGTTCAGGTCTCTGTTCAATTCCTTTTTCTAACTATAACAAAGACTGGTAACAGATTTGACAAAATAAATGTGAATAACTGAACAGCATCCATTGCCAAGAAATTAGTAGAAACATCTCTCTCTGAGCTGCCTCTGTATTTGTACTTTAACTGGGAGCTGCTATGAAAATTTATGGAAAACTGACACAGCAGCTGTTACTACCAGAAGAATACCTTCTTTATGACCTTGCCTTGAAAGAGTAACTGACACATATTGAGCAGTCAAGCTGCAGGATTACAAGAATTTTATTTATTTAACGGAGTCAGAGCTTTCTGACAAAGAAGAGCTGTCATCTTTCCCTCTCAAAAGTCAGGTGATGGTCATTGTAATCATTAAGGAATTAGGATTGTCTACCTTCTCCAGTTCGATACACTGCATTAGAAAAATTTTGTTAAAAAATAGAAATAAGAATCCTCCCAGGAAAAGAAAATGAATCTTGGTCCCATGGTTTATTATGTATCATTTACATGTGCTACCACTGAGAGCTAAAGATGTGTACTATGTCTCCCAAATCAGCCAAGCAAGGCTTCTGAAGATAATTTATAATAAACTAAGTACCAAAAAAATTTAAGTAGCCTATCTTTTATCAAAATCCTTTATCATTCCATGAAAACAGAAAATGTGCAATAGTTGTTGTCAACACAGTGTCAAACAACCATATTGGGCTTAAGTTTTCAATAATATAGACTCTTTCAGAATGGCTGGCATTTCTGCAGTATTCTGAGCCAATTTTTCCACTCTCTTCTACCAGTACAGCTACAACAAGTCCACAGAGGTCAGCTGAATTGCATTATAATGACTAAGTGGAAGATTCAGCTTGTCAATTATTGAGGAAGGAAAACCAGATGAATTTAAATAAATTTTAATATATCAGTCACAGATATAATTCTTTTAACTATACCTTGTCCCTGAATGGAATTTTCCTTTCCATCTTATAACTGTTCAGCTGTTATGAACTCTGACTCAAAATGGAGGGGGGTGGGACAGCTTCTGACAAAAGATTATGGTCCAGAATCTCATCTGTGCATCTGAAAGAGGGTTGGACAGAATTTAGAAGCTCTAGGGGCCAGTACATCCTCTGACATATTGATACAACTCAGAGACTCAAGGATGTAACATCCTGTAGTTTTGCCCCTAACACAGTTCACCCTAATGTTAGCATGTTCTGTTTGCCGAAACTTATGACTCATGACTTCCTTCTGTTTCCTTCCTTCCTTAGTGGAGGTGCATTTGACTCTTTGGATTTTATAGTGTGTTTTCAGCAAGATTCTTTAATTGCCTCCTGGAAATTCAGCTGATGTAAAGGTTGCAATGGTGCAGGTCTAATCTGCTCAAACTTAAAAACTTCATTTGAATGGTAATGCTGGGACAAATTTTTATAACCTGTCTTTTATTAGAGTAGTTTTGCAAAATCAGTGCTTTATGCCTGCATTCTCGAAATAATTTTGCAATCATGAGTAAAAATGTCTTAAAAAAATCTTGATGCCAGTGAAAACATGAAGACTATGCTTCCTGTGTCATACAAATATTTTCCCCTTTGTTTGCAAAACACCATAAATACAAGGAATGTCTGTGCTAGCAGTCAGGGAAGGAATCTTTCCCATTTAACCAAAAAATTTTCTCATAACCAAGACTTCTTAGAAAACGACCATATGCTAAGTAAATGTGTTCAAAGTGCTACATTTTACTCATTGAAAACATTCATGCCATGATTTTTTTTTTTACACAAAGGTTCCTTTACACCATGCCAAAAACTTAACAGGTCGGCAAGTATGAGTATGTGCCTGCTTTATTCACACAGGAAGGCCTTGGGAATATACTCCCAGAGTTCTTTCTTCTCAACAGCTTGGAGCCTAATTCCATAAACATAAATAAAATACGTATTGTAACACAACAATACAGGAGTTGTGGCTAAGAAATATTTTAAGGAAAACATATTCAGTTAAAAAAAATATTATATTGAACACAATAGTCCTTCTCTTTTCCACTGCTTTTGGGAAACAACTTTGCAGTCATCAGAAATCCTGACTCCTGACAGAGGTCATCTGTGGTGTCAGAAGTTGAAATATACTGTGATTCCATTACTGGCAGATAAATCAGTTCAGCTGTTTCTGAGTTCAGTGATAATGTTTTACCAGGATTTTTAGGCAGATCACTTCTTAATAGCAGTTTATTGAGAGGGCTTTATACACTTAGTGTTACAGAAGTGCATATGGAAGTATCCAGGCATACCTTCTTTGTGACAAAGTCTGTCCCAAACTGCCAGTTGCAGTCAGTTATTTTAAGCAAGAAAAACATTAAACTTAAGGTCTTAAAAGTTTTAAATCTAGGTAATTTGAATGTCTTTATGTTTCAAATTGCCAATCTCCTGCAATGATTTAATATAAGAAGTCATTAAATGCTACATCTTGCTTTCCAAGTCAGTATTTATGACAAGTTTCCATACCGTAATATTCCCAGCTGGAAACAGGAGCCACAGCCATTCCGCATTTAAATACTCCACTGCCAGATCCAAGTGCCAAAGAAGTTACATATCCACCATAGGACTAGGAAAAAATCACAGACAGTTTAAAATTCCTGGTGAAGTATCGTTCTGTTTTCTGAATCAAACTCATCTAAATTAATGCCAAATTACGTAATTTGCTTTGAGTGCATGAAGGACAAAGTAACAAAAGGTTGGGTTTGTTTTTTTTCTTAAACTAATTTATTGATTTCAAATGGATCTGATGTAATTTCTTGTGAGAGAGATCAGAAAAGTTTATAAAATAATTTCTTTTTTGCTACTTCAATGTTTATCACAGGATACTACTTTTATTGCCACTTACAATTACAGAGAAATTTAAGTTAGTAGTGTCCCTCACAGTAATCTAATGCAACCTATAGCTCAAAACAGGGCTAACTTCAGATGTAAATGATACCAATCACAGTCATATTCATGGTACACATCCTCTCTACTCAATCTGCTTCAACAGTGATCACTACTGGCATAATTTTGTTTTCCTAAAACCAAAAGGAAACATTCCTTCTGCCGACTTGTATTCATTGCCTCTCATTCGTTCAAGGCGCACCTCCAAGAAGAGTTAGAGGTTTTTCCTTCCTTTAACAAACTACTGAGTTTTTGCTAAAAATTGGCATATTGAACCAACTCAATCGTCAGTACTAATATACTCAACTACTTCAGAATACAGCAATTCCTCCCAATTTCCTGCCACTGTTCCATATATTTTCTGGCCTGATTCCTCAACCTGGGACCCAGAAAGGAAGAATAAGTTCATGGCCGTAAGTAGGGTAAAGTAATAAGTAACTCTGGATATAAGAATAGATCTGTGAAACTGAGTGGGGCTAGTTGCTGACACAGGAAAATAATGTCAGTAAAAAGCCTTTGGTTTGTCTCTCCACAAGATGTGGAACTGAGGTTGGAAAAACTCATATAAGGTCTTTGCAAAATAATGGGCTTCTGTTTACTTTGGAATGGAGGAAAGGACAAAAATATGGTGTGTCATGAACAATTCTGAAGATTGCCTCAGTAGCATATGAAAGACTAAGGGAAATAAGCAGAACTATTAAATACTTTTTTTGTACATAAGTTAAGTTAGTCCATCCTTCCTCTTGACATTCCAGCTTGAAGTGATAGTGAGGGATATACTGATAGAAACAATAATTTAATATAGTTTTTCCAACTCATTTGATTTGCTCATTTGATCTTTCAAAAACTCAGTCCACAAGGCTAAAAAGTTATTAGGATTGGGCAGATAAATCTATGCACTGTAACAGGCTGAGAGATAGAGTTCACAGTCAAAATTGCTTTAGTGGTTATTTAAGAGCTTTTGCCATCTTGAAGAGTTTGGTGAGTCTGAAAGCACGAGTTCATGCACACCTGCCAAACTGCAGCCTACAAAAAAGGGAACGCCTTTCAACTCCTTTCAAAGCTTACCAACCAGGAAATAGTATAATAAATTGGAATATAATTGGAAAAAAAGACTGATGGGTTTGGCAGCAGTGCCTTTATTTTACTATTATATCCACTACTGAGATACAATGTATGCAAGCTCTTAGCTGGTTCTGGAAACATTGTGTTGAAATAAAATATGATGTGATTTAAAAGTGAAAATATTTTCTTGTGGCCTTATATTACCTAATGTCAGTTTAGAATTATTCACTTCTAAGTGTCTGTGTCACTTAATTTCACCATATGGTACCCATTTTATTCTGGTGTTACAGTAGTAACTGTACCAAAGTAACTTAAATATTAGTTGGTAGAAGCTTCATAGAAATATTTTAGCAACTCTGCTCACGTGCTATCTAAGATCAGGCAATACATCTGGCTATTAAAAGTTCTGAGAGCATTACAAAGCAAAATACAAAAAAGCAAAGATGAAAAACAGATCGGCTAATAATTTGGAATGACTCCCATACTGTCCAATTTTTCCACTTCTTGGTGAAGCTGTCAGTGTTGTGCACCCCTCAGACCCAGATTCATCCCTAGTGACCATTGCAAAGACAGCCAAGTACACAGTGATTCAGGATGATGCAGGGGTCACATTTTCTGATGAGAGATAGTCATAGGACTTTTCTCACTATTTTAATCTCAGATCAGAAAGGACAATACTTGAATTTTGACACGAGGCCAGGAAGTCCCTAAGTTAAAAGTAAGCCAATTAAAATTTGGCTTAACTGCAAGTCCAAACAATGTATTAGCCATGAGCTTTTCAAAATTCCCTATTGAGTTGCCAAAGATTCCTTTTTGGGGACTTGCACTATTGCAATTGCATGTATGTAAGTACCAGCAGGAGCCATCCCCTTTGGCAATACCATCACGCACAAGCAGAAGAAATTTTATACATATTTAAGACAGAACCAGGAAGAAATAAAAAAACTTCCACTGCAGGATTATTTAAAGATAGATATAAAAACTCCAGTCACTTACCCAGCCCCATATTGCTATTCGTTTCTCATCAATAAAGCCCATTTCTATAAATTTTCTGTGGAAAATAAAAGCATAGAAATAAATGCATAATGACAAAAAATTGCTAGTACAATAACAAATTAGCAAAAAACAGCTTTTCTTTCACTTTTTCCACATACCCCAGCAATATGAGCAAACTGACAATGAACATTGCATGCCTGATTTCTACAAAGCATCAATTATTCAATAAATAGGTGTTGAAAGGGTAAAGGAAGAATTTTTGCTGAAAGAATAAAAAATACTGAAATTAATACTTTCATCATAATAATTTTTGTTCCAGTGGGTGAGGATCATTTTCATTGCTTTACTGCCAGAGGTGCTGAATTACAATTAACATTCAGACCTTATTGTGCAAGATGCTCAACATAGTGATGTGACAGTGAGTTAATACTTTGATTTCTCAAGCGGAACTGTATCAACTTCTGAGGAGATCAGGGATTCCCAGGAGAAATCAGGGGTTTTTTTATGTGCCTGGAAAGTAAAAAGTTCTTATGACTACTTTAATAAAAAATAAAAATGCAGGAATCATCTACTAATGCTCCAAGTAGGAAATAAGCTTGAAATGTAGGATAGGTGCAACCCTTCTTATGCTCTCAGGAGTCAAGCAGGTCAAAGGGAATCACAAATATTTGGTCTCCTACAAATATCCTGCCTCAGAGTGTGGAGACTGCATTTCTAAACATGTATTAGCAACAGCAAAGAAACAAGGATGAGGCAAAAGACCACAAAGTTTTGAGAGTGACAGATAAACAGAACAGGTTCAGATACATATCAGGGCACATCTTAGCCTTATCTACTAGGACAAGCCCAAGTGACTTAACACTCAAAATGTGGGATACTATCTGGGTGGGACAGACTTAGAAAAGCCAAAAAATTATTCAGCTTTGTTATATTACTGTCTTAATCCCTGGGACTCCACCTACAGTAAAAGCCCCTCCAAGAACTTCCCAAGTTCTTGCCCCTCCAAGAGCATAGAACCTCTCTAAAACTCATGCAACTTAAACCATGTGTTAGATCAGGAAGATGGAATGCACTACATTTAACTGAATAAAAATTTAGTCTAGGTGCTGACAGAAAACTGGGAAGTGTGAAGTCTGAGGTCATTTTTTCATGGTCTGTCTCAGCAGATTTTGCAACTGCAGAATCAGTTTAGGTTCCCTCTGATATTTTATGTCTGAGTGACAATTTAGAATAGTAAAGAAGCATTCTTGTGATATTTTGAAGTATGTCATTTCTCCTAAAAGTTTCAAGAAAGAAAATAAAATAATAGAATAATAGAAAAACTTGGCATGATATACAGCTATTCTGTTTCATTTGTCACTGAAAAGGATAATGGTGTGTTTGTAACATTGAAGAGGAAATGAATTATCACAAAGCAGAAAGAGGAAGGAACAGATATCCTCCTTACACTTGTCAGTACAGGCAGTGCTCTCAAACAAGCAGAGAAAGCTGTGAAAACCTGGGTTGCTACATCAAATTTCTAGCTAAGATACTCAGTTGAGTCTAGAGGAAATAGGGTTTTTACTGTCGCACCTGGAAATCTATCTGTTCTCTGATGGGCCAAATTCCACACCAAAGGCTAGGCTAAATTCCTGCCTTGCAGTCATCTCTCTGGGGGCTCAAACTAACACTTCTTCAAATGATTACTTTAGCAGTGCTACTGCATCTGTAATATTAATAATCTTTCTTTACAATCCTCAGCTTTCACTCCCTCCCAAAACCTCTGCACAGGGAATTGGTTTCCCTTGCAACACTTATAAGTGTTTTCATGCAAAGGAGCAGTTGTTGGGGAACACTTACCAGGGAACCTCAGGTACTTTCTGTAGTTCTTAACTATCCTACAATAGCACGGAATAAAAGTTTGTGACTAATTGACCTCTAGAATGTTTGTGTCAGGTTCAGTTTTGCTACAAACTTCTCATTTGACCTTCAGCTAATCAGTGAAGCACATCACTACGGATGCCTGGCTAATCTCTATGGTCATTGAGGTAGGTTTGCCCTATAGGAAATAACTTCACAAAAATGGGTAATTGGCTTACATCTCACCATGGACAATTGTATTTCCTTAGGCTTAGGATTGAAGCCTCTGATGATTCTCTTATACAATGCAAGTGGTGAGCTCCAAATGTGGACTTAGTGGTATTAAGGATTTAATATCCCAGACAAAACCTCACTGACATCAAGCAAACACTAATATTTTATTTTTAAAAGTGTTTTTGTCTTATATCCTGGAGACCTCAGCTCTTCAGAAGAAAAACTGAGAATTTAATGTTTCTTTCAGATTACTTCTTCTAGGCATGCAAATACAACAGCTCTAAAGGGAGATAGTTTGCTTACTTCACTGCTGAAATTTGGTCCTCAACTTCATAGACTCCAAGTCTTCGATATACTGCATGCAAAATCTTGTCACCTCGATAAGCTGTCCCTCTGCCATCCACCAGAGCAACAATAATTCCCTCTTTGCTTGCAAGGTAGGTTATCCAGCTAATGCTAAATGTTTCCTTTACATTCTGACTGCAAGGTCCTCCATACCTGCGGATGAAAATTCACACATTTTCCACTCATACTTAAAAATTTATAAATGGTTGTTGGATACTGGACTATAACTTTCAGTACTACTAACATTTTCTCCACATGTATTTTGCTACATGACAGTGGTTCAGAGAGCCCCGCAGACAAACAGTTTAACTGCTATTTTCATGTATTTATGAGATTTAGATATGCTATCTAAAATCCATTTTAATCATTTAGGTCTTATTCCTAAGGCAAGTAATTAGTTTCAACTCAGACTAAGGGGTGCAGTATCAGCTGCTTGTCATACAGGGAATCTTTGGAAGAGCCATCCCTCAAAGATTCAATTCTTTGCTTTCTCTGAATTCCTTCGGAATTATTCTTTAGCACTTTTTGGTGCTTTTCTGCTTTTCTGCATTTGATTTCCATGTGCAGTCGATAACGCCAAAGAATACAAAAAAAAGAAATAAAGCTCCTTACACTTTTTGGCTTTCCCCAAACCTAATTTGTTTCAGTAGGGAAAAATCATGTGCTCTTGGAGCTGCAGGCAGAACACACCCCACAGCTGAGCAATACAGAGGCACTCCTCATGAGAAGCACCTAATATTAATTACACATTTGACCTCAAGGACAGGACTCTTCTACTCTAAACTTCAAACATACTTAGCATTCTTGGTCCTTTGGATCATCACTGGTTAATAAAAAATGACGTAAAGTTTATTACACCCACTCCACTCTCCTTTCTACATCTTTGGGTTTTTTTCACCACTGCAATTTTAATTGCCTGCAACAAATTATGTCAAATGCTTTTAAAAAGTGCAAGTCCACATGGTTTAGATTTTTTTTTTCTTTTTAAAAAATGAAGCAGGCTCTTGTAATTTTCATATTAGCAGAGCTGTAATTGATACTTTCAGACTGTCTCATGATAAACAGAACCAGCAACAGAGCTACGATCTCTGTTCTTATGATTAATTTTACATGGTTTTAGCCTTCCTCTTTCTCTAAGAGAGGAATCCTTACCATGTTAAGATTAACATTAAAATCCTTATCAATCTCCATTGGGTTGAATTTCATTTCCAAAAATATATTGAAAAAAACCACAACAAACAAAACAGAACTAAGTAGTTTTGCTGTAGCTTCATAAACTGTTGCAAATGTCCCAGGTTTTGTTAAATTAGAAAAAGTATGTTCTAACAAAACAACAATGTTCAAAGAAAAGAAGTGTTACATACACCTGAATAAGCAGAGGGTACTTCTTGGATCTATCAAACTGTGGAGGTAGAAGCATTTTGTACCACAAAGCTAGAAAAGACAAATGAAAATGAGATTCTTAATGGTTGAAATGATTCGTCTAAGCATAATCCAGAGTCTGGTGTAACAGTATGCGAACATGAATCAGCACACAGTACACAACCCGTGAACTGTGAATCACAGAACTGATGAAATTAACTGTTTATATTGGGCAGTTGAAGAACAACTTTGAAGGAATAAAGTACCCACATTTCGTTTAATTTAGCTATGCATTAAATTATTATTTCACAAAAGTCTAGGTTCTCAGTTTTCCCAGGTGCCTAGAAAAGCATAACTGTTGTAAGATTATCAGATATTAATTTTGGAAACTTTACACTGATTTATTACCATGGTAAAGTCACTACTGAAAAGAACAATGTATGCAAGTCAATGTAATGCATAACACATGAACAGCAGTTTACATTTCACATTTTATTACCACCATATTTTATTGTTTTTACACAATATTTAAACTCTTTACCAATAAAGATTAAAGATTTTTTAAGATCTTTTAAAAACTTGCATTGTGAAAGAAATTCTGTTTTACTGAGAGATACCCCGAGGCATAGACAAATTTGCTGTTATTGAACAGCAGAATTGCAGAACTAGTCCTCTTCTTCCCAATCTGACAGGCTAACAACTTTGTTCTACAGAAAGAAAATATTTACTATAAAAAATTAAGGCAAAATATTAAAATGGTAGGAATAAAAAGAGCAATAAAGATGTGTATTTCTTACTTATACCATCCACTTCAAGCTTATTAATTTCTTCTTTTGGCAGTCTTATCTCTTGCAAAGCAGACTGCAATTCCCAATTGTCTTCCAATACTCTGAGCTCTAAGTAAAAGAAATGCCTGAATTATTAACTGATTTATTGTCAATTTCTCTTCTATAATTAAGATTCTTTTACTTTGTGTTATTAGAACAGAAAGGAAATCTGTGAATTTTACAAGCAGAGTAATGAAATCCACTCAGACACTTCTAATTGGGCTTGATCACACAGCTAAATGAAAGAAAAGCACTGGTATTGCAGTGCACAAATACTCGTTAGATTTTTATAGGATGTACATTTTGCAATGCAAATCATTTCACATGTTGCCTCTGAGTGTTAGAGTCCCGCATGTTATGAAGAAACAGCTTTCTCCTGCAGAGCCTTCATCCCAGTTTTGTAAAATGGTGGGAGCTACAAATGTAAAATTCATGGCATCGCACAAAACAGAGTCCTGTATCTCCTGTATCTCCTTTCTTGCTTATCAGACTAACATCAGTATAACCTCTGAGACCCTTGGGCAGTGTGGTTAAGCACAAAGTCCTCAGGGAATATCTTGTTTCTGGGTAGTGCAGGAAATTCAGTTTCTCAAGGGGTTATGGCAAAGCTTCACTTAACCACTGTATGGTACATTCCTACACAAAGACAGCAGACTCACCATCTAACTGTCCTTAGTACTGCTCACTGAGTAAACCTTTTTTGGTTTCTTTTTTCCTTATTTAATCTAAACAGTACTAATATTTATTGTTTTGCTTGCTTTCAACCAAATTTACAGTTACATAATTTAGAAATTACTATTTAAAAATTTGTTATTTTACAGCGCAGACTGTAGAACTATATATTATTAATCCATTGGGTCTTGTTTATTTGTGTGTTTTTCCATGAGTAGTGATGGATGAAGAATATTGTACATAATGGAAATCTGTGACTTTTAGCTTTACTTTCAGAATGATAGAACCTTTTAAAACTGCAGGAGGTTTTTCTTTTTTCCTTTACCTTTCCTTCCTCCTTGTTTCTGGAAATGTTAAAAAAAGTGTAAGAAATATTCTTCTCTTAACATATATTGAGCTAGGTAGTGCTTAGGACATGCCAGAAATAGAATATTGGAATTTGTTCTTTCAAAGTACTCTTGACAAGTTTTGCAGATTCAAGTGGGGTTTTTTATGGCTGAAAGATCATTCTGTCTTCGAATTCTCATGCAAACTCAGCTGAACCCTTTGCCATCCTTCCCCTCAAAACTCCTGAAACTTCCCCATTACCACAACTGAATTGTAGGCATCCTGGAAGGAATTTCCAAACTGATCCATGTCAGTTTAACTGTCTCCTACTAAAATTCATGGGTGATATAGTTTCAAAATGCTGCCAACTGCCATGAAAATGGATTTACTAAAAATAGTTTTGCACCACAGAAGAGATGACGAAAGCAAGGAACTTAAGGAAAATTAATTCAAAAAAGGTAATGAAGAAGTCAAAGAGAAGCCTGGATTTGTTTTTATTCCTGAGAATAACAGCACAGCAGAGGGAGGCATGATGAAACTAGTGGTGAAAATCCAATATATGAAGCTGTTCTTTCCGGTAGAGAGGTTAAGAAACACATAACTGCAGTTGGACACTTAGTTGCTTTTCACATAAGTCATAGTTTGGTAAGACAGTAGGGGCCCTTTACATAGACGGTAACAGTGAATCAGGAAAAACAGAGAGCTATAAGAATGGATTAAATTTAAAAAAAAAAAAAAGTCCATGCATGAACTGTATTTAAACCTTTAAATCTATTTAAACCTTCTGCAAAAGAAATACCAGAACAAAGTGTTTCTATACCATAATTGCAACAGACACATTAACCTATCTTTTCCGTTTGCAAAAATGTTTAAGGTTATAAAATGAGATATACCAACTACTACTGGAGACTAAATAATATTATGTTGCAATTCACTGACTCCCACATGAATCACCAGAGATTAAGTTAATTTAACAATATTGCGGCATTTGTCTTCCTTATGTTTTTGTGTGTCTTTGGTCAGACAACACTCAGTTAACAGTGGGTTATCAATGCAGGCTGAGCTGTAAGGACCATTAAAACTACCAGTCTATTTCCACTGATTACTGGGGAATGAAGGGAATGTTAAATAACTGAAGTTTTTACAGGACCATTTCATAACATTTCAGGAACTGAGGGCTTAAAGTTGGAGAAGAACATTTAGGGAACAAACAAGGGACAGAGAGAGAAGATTCACTGCAGTACAATTAATATTTTTATAGTTAGAAAGTTCCAGCTTGGCTTGATTGCAGACAGTCTTCACTAACAAGCTACTTAAAGAATGAGGGTTCAGAACGTTTCTTGCTGAAGATCACACTTTGTATCAATAATTATATCTGAAGCAGTTATTTGAACTGATCATTTGAAAGAGCTTCTGCTCTTCTCTGACATCTTTACTGATAGCTGAAGAGTGAGTCATTGATCCAAATTCTAACTAGTACAGCACAATAGGTCAAACTGTAAACTCTCAATAGTACACTGCTGTCTTTTGTATAAGGTAGTGTTGCCTCATGAAAAAGAGTCTTGTGTTCATCCAAATGTGAAAAGGAACAGTCTGGAAATCACAATAATTTTTTCTACAAAGTTTGACTCAAAATTTGGTACACAAAGAGTTGCCCATGTTTATTTTATCTATAGTGGGTAAACAGGAAAAACAGCAGGATGCTATGAAAGTGCTGAACTCAGGAACTGAGATGAAGGCATTGTGTGTTCATTCATGTTTGGATTTTACTAGTGAACAGATCTAGAATGACACTAGTTATTTTAATACCAAACAAGATGAAAGGCCTCTGGAACACAATGCTAAATACTGTATTAGAAGACCTTGATCTGGAGGTAAAGGAGTATAGCAATAGGTCAGAAATAGGCAGGACAATTGCAGTACCTCTATCACCACGGTTCTCAAAAAGAGTAGAAATGGGAATCCCGGGACCTGTTTTAAGAATGATAAAAAGTCAGTTTACTGTTTGAAGCTGGAATTTGGTGATGCAGTGTGTATTACATTAAGATTTTGGTAACTGACAGGAGTTAAAGAGCTCAAAGTTGACACACAAAGCTGAATTCTCTCTGCTGCATAACTCACTAGTCCCTGCTGCAATACACAAGCTACTGTGTGCACAAAGACTTGTATAAATACAGGCATTGCTAACAGACATAACAGAAGCAACTTTAAATCTACTAATGCTTCCTCCCTAGAGATGAAGTGACATCTAGTTAATACCTGAGATGTGATTACATAAGGTGAATGCAGAACTAACAATGTGAAACATTCTTCTGAGAACATGTCACATCGTATTTGTGAAGGTGAGTGCCTTTCATGTGGTGACGACCTTACTGACTACTTTGTGCAAGAATGATTGAAAGGTGTTGTTATTTGCTACATTTGGTTCTCTGCTCAACGGAAGTTCTATGGAACTTTTCAGCTGATCAGTCAGTGCAGAATCAGAAGAACAGTAAAGTTTATAAGAAGTACACAAAAGTAAAACCTTAGCTACTTTTCCCCTTTTTTTCTTTTAGATTATGATGTCACTGTTTTTTGAATATAGCAGTGGATGAAACCACAGATCACTGAAATCACGTAACTTATTACAAAAGACTCCATTTAATACTTGTGGTCTTGCAAGTGGTTTCAATGATCAAACATCTTGAACTGAATTTTCTTAGATCAGTTATTAAAAATGTTCTCAGTTGCTACATAGCCAACATTTATGGCTGACACAGCTCTTAATAATTTCAACTGGGAAACAGTAAAGTAGTTTCTCACAGCTAACTTTGAGCATGTAAATTGGAAATCAGTGTATGTTTGTAAATCCTGCTCTGGCTGCAGCAAGAAAAAACATGGCTCTCATGAGCTGGATTAAAACCTTTTCAGTGACATGAAGGACATTAACAAATGTCAATTTTAAAAAAATTTTCAAAATCCCAAGATTTTTGCTGAAAAACTAAAAAGTCCTGAAAATACCTGTATTTACCAAAACATCTTCTTAATATTTTTGAACATGGAAAGTCTCTTTCTGGAAATCTTTCCTGGTTATTGTGAAATTTCTATGATTCACACAACAAACATTTGGGATAATCAGTATTAACTACAGTTCTGATAAATTTGATTTTATGTTTGTTCCCATGTTATACATACCATAACAGATCAAGGCATAATACTTAGAACGTTCACTGAATCTTGCTGTATAATACTGACATCTCTCTTTCCTTAAATTGCAAGTAATGCATTGTTTTCTCATAGGTTTACTTCCAATACTGATTCTAGAAGAAGAATCAAATAAAGCAGTGGTTATTTTGCTGCATTTAACTTTACGTGTGTTTGTCTCACATTCTTGAATACAAACACTGAACTTTCAGAACAGTTAATTTAAAAATAAATGCTTGGCCCTTTAATCAACTTTTCCCCAAGGGTATATTTAAATGTTAGATGTCATTTCTCCTCAATTGTCAGATATAATCTGAGATTAAGATTTAGTTAAAATAGCTTGTGAAATTGCACATTAAACATCTTGAAACTAAATTGTTTCATTCACAAGTCCACAGCTATCTTCTATTAATCTACTATCACTAAGATAATGTTGGTAACACTTACTTGTAAATATTTCTTCTTCCTGGGTAGCCTTCAAATTCATTGCTTGAATAGAAACTGTAAATTCATTTATATGTTAATAAATAATCCATAAAGTGATGACCTATGAACCAGCATCAAGATGAAAAGCCGTCTTGGAAGTTAATTTAGACTTTTTGAGATTTCTGCATGTGATGGAAGAGTAGTTAAGCTTATATACCTTTCATCTTAATAAATCTTCAAGCTATGATTAGATTACACATAAGCCATATAAATAGGAGTTCTATCTTAATTCTCATGAACTAATCTCTCCAATTGTGTAAGCTGCTTCTATCTATACAGTAAGTTGACTGAGAGATCATAAAAAGACAAGTTACTGCAAATTGTGTGTTAACCACATGATTAAATTAAGTGTTTTTTAAAAAGTCTCTCTAAAATAGGTGGTTAAAATAAATAGAAAATTGAGGGCAATTTGAAAAGAGTCTTTCATAAGTAAACCATTTTTACAATCCTGTGCAGTGCCTTAGCATACAAATTTGTTGTGGATGCATTCAGATAAAAAAAAAAATTACACCGAATTATAATCTGACAAGTTAACAAACATGCTCAAATGATAATGTTGCTTTTACTGACAACACTCACAACCTCTTTTCTTCATGACACTTACATTGCATCATTTGTTACTCTGAAAATGTATATTGCCTCCCATTCTCCACTTGTAACTTGGATTGCATTCTCCTGTGTAGTGAGATATTTAAGTTACTGAACATTGTAGAATTTTTTTCAGGACAGTAGATCAATGTAGATCACTTTACTTGACTTACCACAGAGCCATTGATGTAATGAATATGCTTATAACCATTTTTGTCACTAAAAATTTTGTAGTATGAACTGCTGTCTGATGTAAAATATGGTGCAGAAACAAAGAACTGAAACAATGGAAGAAAAACAATCGATGAGACATAAGACTGTCCAAGCTGTTTATCAGATTATACTACACCTAGTAAAAGTAACATTATTTAATCAGTTCAAATGGGACAAACTACTTTGCACAGGTTTGTACCTGTGATATTCAATCGCCCCATGATCACGTTAGAATTTCTGTCATGTGGGATTTCTTGAACTAATAATATAGATACCTCAAGCACCCCAAGAATGTGAGCTCTCTACTTGTAAGTGGAATAATCTGTGTATTCTAAAAGACCTTTCTCTAGTTATTTAAAAACAGACAGAGATGATTTTTAACAAATAAGTTTCTGAATAAAGCTAATGTTCATGAATGGTGCCAGACTGAATATTCTGTGGACCACAAAGTTTAGCTGTTTCACTGAACAAGCACAGCATCAAAGAAATGGGTATCTGAAGTTTCCCACACTATTCCACTAATTTTAAAGAACGGATGATTCCAGATAAGATCATTCAACTTTTACTTCCTTTCGAACAATCACCTCTTTACTAAAATTGTCAGTCAAGGTTGAGCCTCTGTAACCGTAAGTTTTACTTTCTAAACATGAAGACAGAGGAACAACATGGAAGCACTTCAAACAGCATGTTCAAACTTTCCTGAGTGAGTCTAACTTTTGAATAATTTTAACTCAAGCTCAACTAGGACGTGTGACCACGTGTTAAATTCTCCTGGAGACTGTATCTGTGATTCCTAATACTTGAAATCCCATAAAGGCAAAAGCCAGGGTTTATTCACATGTGCATGTTCTTTTGCTCTAATAAAACTCTATCATCAGAACCTCAAATGAAGTGTCAAAAAAGAGAAAAGGACCAAGCAAAATAACTAATCCTTGTAAATATGTGATTTTCACATTAAAACATTGCTTAAGGGACAGTGCATTGAAAACTGAAGCTAATATCCACTGCAGGATATTCAGGCAGTGTGAGGTTCCACATGCTTGATTCTGTTAACTTCCCCTGCCTGAAAGTAAACATAAGCAGCAGGACATATACACTGCCATGACTATATGACTGCAAATACTGATCTCATGCTCTTACAATTTCCTTGTAGGTTTGTTTTTACTGCAAGTTTCCAAAGGTATATGGTTGTCTAGGTTACTGGGTAGAGAAAACTTCTTTTGCTAAGAGGTAACTATGGAGAAGTATCACCTGCCATTTTAAGTGGGGCATTTTACCTTGAAGGTTCCCCCCTAGCTGAAGACGTGCAGCACCTGGCACTAAAACTGAATGGGCAGGTTTTATTCTTAAGATACTATGATAGTCCATCTTATACCTTGCCCTAGTGTCACCAGAGGAATTTTACATCTATTCTTAGGCTCCAGGATGCTTTTAAGGATTACATTGCACTATAAATCTACCTCTTGCACTTTCCTCCCTTCATTAATTTCTGTCTCGACCTACTTTCCTGTCTAGTCAGTTGGCCGGGACAGAAATAGGTTTTTAAATTTAGAAAGCAGGTAGCAAGATACAACATCTAGCACAGCATTAAAAGTCTCAGCCCTATGGAGTGCAATGGGTCTAAGCAGTTGGGCTATAAGACTCAGAAGGGTGCTTCATGTTTCAAAACACTGATGGGAAGATGCAGGAAGCCGTAGCTTTGAATTAAAATAGAGTACAAAAGAAAACCTACTCCGCCTGCCCATCCTGTTTGACTCTCTTCTATGTGCTGTCGATTCTGAAAAACAAAAGCAAATGTACACTCTTTAAGAAGATTGAGTTTATGGAGATTCAAAATCTTCAAATAAATTAGTAGCCACCTGTATAAGAGAATTTTAGAATACTTGCTATGAAGGTCCAGGGAGTTGGAGGTTGTTTAAGTAAATAATATTGCTGTATTAAGGTAATTACTTTAATTAAACTATTGTTTTTTGACAGCTATCATCAGACCTCAATAAAATTTAAAGCAATTACACAATTTTTTTCACTGAAAACAAGAATGAACAACTACTTAATCTCATTAATTTTTGGCAAAAATCCAAGTAAAATAATATCAGGAATATTAATATTTAAAATGTGGTTTAGATATTCAGCTGGTTTATATTTTCTTTCATTTCAGAGCTGTGATGTTGATTTAGAGCAGTGGATGATGTGACTACTAGGCATCCTGAGACTATGAATATAAATTCAGAAGATCCTAACTCCTTCTTAAAGTCGATTTTGAGAAAGAGTTATAGTGAGCATGAATGATGCAGCAAAGGTGCTTTTACATTTTCACTTATCTTTTGCTTGTAAAGTTTCTAGTGATAAATTTAAAAATTCTTCATTTAGTTCATGTATTTCTTTCTTTATCATGCAAACTTCTCTTTCTACATGTTCATTTTATACAGTATTTCTTCACAGTCTGAGATAAATTTAACAGATTTGCTTTCTAAGGAATATGCTTTGTATTTTTGCTTTCTATGGAATATGGTTTGTATGTCTTATCCTCGATGTAATCTCATTACTATTTAAAATAACATGTTCTCCCTTTTAATTAAATTCCCAGAAAGTGACTTGAGGTACTTGTCCCTTAGAAGACTATTTAGTACTTTGCAAGGGCTCCACTGAGCTATTAACTCAAAAGATGGACTTTTAAGATAATAAAAATGGGATGTGTTGTTTTATGTCTGCATCCTAACATTATTTTCTTTCCTTTAAATTAAGACTCAGATCTTGATGACATAGTACATTTGGGATGTATTCAACTCCTCTCATTTGAGTAGTCCCAATTTCACAAAGACATGCCTACCTTTTACTCACACGAATAGTTCCACTGCTCATATTGGTTTCTGTGGTCTATTCACATGAGCAAAAGTTGAACATGTGAACACTTCTGATGCATCTACACTTTAGGAACATCTTGTGGATTATATTTTGTTATTATTTTCAAATACATGAAACACAGCACATTTATTGTACATTAGAGACTCAACGTAATCTGAATTCAACAAGAGAACTATTTTTGCCAAGGGAAATGCTCAGAGATATACTATGTAATGGCAAATAGAGCTAATGCAACACTCCCATCTGTTCACACTCCTTCGATTGGCCATTTGTGCAAACTTTAATGTGATAAAAGCATTGTATCACTGTATAAATATAGAATTATAGAAACGTCAGTAGTGACTCCATAAATAAGGTTTCATGGAGAAAAGCAATTAAACAAGGATCGTGAACACAATCCTGAAAGATGTTAATTGGTCTGGTCTGGTCTGGTTCCAGCAAAGCAATTAAGCACATGCTTAATTTTAAACACATAAACAGATCTACTGAAGTAAATAAAACTGGTTGTGTGCTAAAAGTTAAGCTTGTGTTAAAGTACTTCAGTGGATTGTGGTATAAGCCTAGAAACCTTGAATTTTTTTTCTTTCCAATAAAATACTCAAATATTAAAATATAGGTTACTTGGAGGCAAGGTAGAGATGCAGTGTTAATGTACCTGTAAAGTGGAACAATTACTTAGAAAATATAAAAAATGCTACATTAAATATGGGGTTTTTTTCTAATAAATTACAATATTTCTCTGTGGAAAATTACTTCAATGACTATGTTCTTGAAATAACCGGACCTTAAATTCCCTTTAAATTTGCAGCAATTGTTGTATTAGAGAGGAATAAGAATTATTTTCAGCTTGAAAAGGCTGTATCAATAAACTCTGAGTTTATAATTTATCAGTTATACTGAATGCTTTTATAAATATTCTTGCCTTTTATTTCCCATTAGTTCAAGATTTCATGTAATGTTGGTTTTCATAGGTGGTCTGTACCATGAACATTAAGAATGAGACAAGCCAAAGGCATCAATACTAAAAGGCAACAAATGACATCTCTGTAAGAGAGTGAAATTCAGGGTTGTCTTTCCTTCAGGATCTGTATGAATTTATCTGCATGTACATTCTTCAAGCTTTACAAAGCTCTATTCTATTCAGCAGAGCACAGTCTTCTTTCCAAACTGACTAAATCATAGCATGACAAATTGAAACAAAATGTACAGCTCCTGTTGCAATTAGCCTGAAGTTTTCTTTTCAAATATATGTTTCTGAAAACTTGCCTACTGTCTAGAACTGTATGATTTGATAAAACAGAACAATTTTTTCCTCCTGAAAACCTACCTTACTCTTAATGTGTATATTCTTTTAACTAATCTAACATTAATCTAAAAGGACATGATTTAGCCAGACTTATTATGGAATTTAAATTTGGCATAATAAGATTTTCTTTAAAAAAAATGCAGATCCTATATGGTTCCACTTTTGAAGATGCTAACACAAGAAGGAAATAAACAACATTCCTGAAAACTTCTCAGTAGCATTCTTCTGGGCGTTTTTTCTGTTGTTTCTGTTGTTATTTAAGCTTCACAAAGAAAAAAAAAAAAGGTGATTTTATTTATTGGAGTAATTAATATTTTTCACCCTTCTTCCAGCAATTAAAATATTGAAAAAGGTATCACTACTAGTAAAAGATTACTGTGATAAAACACTGAAAAATAAAACACTGAAAAATATAATTATGGCAGGCATTAACAAATGCTAATTTCAGTAGTTTTAGATTTATATTTCCAACTTCATTACCTCTGGACAGTCCCAAGTATTTGAATGTTCTTTGAAGTCACAAATAGCTAAGACTGAAAAATTCTGTATTCGTTTCAGCCATTGCACAGAGATTCGAGTATCTGTTACCCAAGTAAGCCAAGTAAAATAGTGATCACTAAAATATAAAAAAAAAAAAAAAGAAAAAAATGGTGGTTATTACACAACAGGGGTATAGAAGCATTGCTACAGATTGCACCCCCCACATTACTCTCCAAAAAGCAACAGCAAAGCATCCACTGTTTTAGGGTACTTTTTGTCCTTTATAACAATGTATCATATGGACAGCCAAAATCAAAATTCAGTATTTCTAGTTAGCTTCTGATCCTTCTAGGAGTTTAATATGGCAGTCCACTTTAGAAACAGTACAACTCAGAGGTCCAAGCATTTAAAACAAATAGACAAAACTTTTTTAAACAAGAAAAGACATATTTGAGAGCACACTACCTGGATGCTATGATTGCAGGAACTGGCACCTCCTTAGGACCAAACGCTTCAGAGTAAACAGTGTCTACAACAAACACTTTAACAGTAGGATTTTTAGCTCCAGCCTTCAAAGAAAATGTATTAGGTTGGTAAAGCCATGCTCTGAATAATTCAGATTGAGGAAAATCAAAGCACTTTTTGCAGGAAAGTAGATAGGTTACAAAATATGAATTCAGTTGAGTATAAAAGAACAAATGGTCTTATAAGATCTCAGAGTGACACTATAGCAGTAGTACATACTTAATTTCGTATCATTTAATATATGAAGAAGAAAACCTTTTAAACAGTCAAATTTAGTTCCTTTCTCTACAGAAATCATGCCTGATGGAAACCATTGTTCTATTTGCAGTGTGGATCTTTGCAGCACACATTACATTGACTTCAGCAAAAAACTCCAGTTTATTCACATGAGTGCAAGTGCTGTTTGACATCCCAGCAGGGAAATGTTTGCTTAGACTGATTTCATGGCTGCTTCTTCACTGCATACGTTATCAGTTTTTTAATTCTTCTCCATGTGTGGTCTAAACCATCTAGTTTTACTTTAGAACTGTGACAGAGCTGACAGGTGAGCAAATTCTTAAGATACATTAATATGATCCCTTGCAATCATATGAACATGATAAGAGTCAGGAGAGCTCTGTAATACCTGCTGAAGAAATGCCAACCCAAAACCTTCTTGCCTTAGATCTGGCACTTGAAAGCAATTAAAATCCAAAGCTCCTTGAGATCAAAAAGCACTATGAAGTGTGCAAATAACCTGAAGCTGCCATAGACGTTATTTTTAAAAATTAAAAATAATTTAGTCTCATAATTTATTTACTATGATGAAAAATAACAACTGCATAGTTTACACATCAGAATAAGGTGTGACAATGCAAGCATGCACTTTTGCACATGCTTTTTACTTATGCCAGTAATTCCATCTATTTCACTGATATTATATTTAAAATTTTGAATGTGCCTACAGCTTTTCAGAACTTAGACCAAGCTTCTTTTCTTTCATTTAAGTCACAATAGATTTAACCATGGTAATACTTAAGAAATTAAGCACAGTTAATTTTCTCATTGTCATAACTAATTTCTCAACAGAAAGGAAGTCAAAAGAATGATAAAACATACCTTTGGGTATGGGATAGTTATTTTTCTAGGATACTGGTCCTCACCAAAATATGAATATTCAATAACTGGTATGTCAGAATCATTAAATTGTACATATGCTAAATATTTTCCACTTGGAGACCACCACAGTGCGTATTTTGTTGCTAGCATTTCCTCTGAGGAAAAAAAGGTTATAGCTGTCATCTATCTTCCAATCTATTATAGCATTCTACTCAGCAACCTAGACACATAAAGACAGTTATACTAAGTAAATAAGATCAAAAATCTCAAAATACGGACACAGATCCTACTTAACTCGGGATTTTCCCGTGTGCATTTGTTTGTTTTTTAAAATTCTTTTTGGATGCACTGAAGTGCCAAATCTTCACTGAAATTAAACTTCCTTTAAAGTTGAATTCCCAGCCTCTGTCTTTGCATCAGAAGGAAGACAGCTTTGTAGTGTTCTGATAAAGTTTTAGTAACAAACCTCAGGTTTTCAGTTACGTGCTATGAAGACAAAATTCATACATTGTACTGCAAATAAAATGTGGAAATGAAGCAATCCTTAGGGCTTAAAAAAAGAGTATCATCACAGATATTTTAGAATGGATTGTGAAATCCAGAACCAGGTAATCGAAACAAAGCATTTATCATGTTAGTTGTTGCCCTTCAAGATTTACTTACCTTCATAGACCCAGTCAGGAATCCCATTAAATATTTCATTCTGTTTTCCATCACTAGTTATTTTAATTGGTGCCTCTCTTGGACTTTGTTTCAAATAGATGTTATTCTGATACACATATACCTAAAGACAGAAAGTTTTTTTTAAGAGTATAGGCAATAACAGGATTAGAGCAAGATCTTCTGCAGTCAACACTCCTACATTACCCTAGCAAGACAAAATGGGAAATAAATGGTACAGTAGTAGCATAGCCCTTGTAAATTCTGCAAGAGTTGGTATCTCAGTAAATAAATTATACATTACAGGCAAAATTCTAAGTTCAGTATAAGTTTTAGAACAGATTTTAAATATTGCATCTGCAAATCCCCATTTTAAATTCATGTGTTACACAGTGTTAAAGGGAAACCAATTGGTTTTCAGGCCTTGAAACTGCACTTAATCTTATATAAAATTATGTCGGCCAATTCTGGATAGAGACTGGTGAGCAAAGTGAAACACATAATTTACCTGAGAACATGGATTATTCTTCTATTAAGACACAGACAGTAAAATCTGAACAATTTAAAACTGTTTTCTTTGTCATTCTTTCTCATAATCAAGATTAATAAACACAGGCCTGTCAAAAATGTGGCCTAATAAAAAAAAAAAACAAAGGCAGAAGAATGTCTTTTAGCCACACAAAGCAAATTCATTATAGCACTTAATTATCTTTACTAACCAATTTGTGTCCAACGGGTGACCAGGATATATACTGAATTTTATGTGGAAGCTGATTTTCTGTTACAAAACCACTGAAAAAAAGAAAGAAGTTGAGATGGCTTTTTGTGCACAGTGCAAATGGATTATTATACTGTACATTAATAAAAAAGTCACAAAGTTATTTTGTAACTGCTTTTTTTGCTCGAGCAATGCACAATTAAAGCAAGCAGAGACATGCAGTTAACACAACGGAGTGCACCAGTGCTGGCAAAAGCTTAAGCTTACTCCTTTGAAAACCTATTCAACAGCCTAAGGAGACAGCCTTATCTCTTTCCAAATGCTGCACAAGCACCTACAGTCATTTGCTGTATCTGCAGTCTGCATTACAGTCTCAGCAGGTTATTGGGAAATACGAACTCAGCATACAGCACGCCGAGGCAAGAGCCACAGCAGCATGTGCAGCACTTGCTCAGGATCATAACTCACATGCAGAACCTCTCTACTCACATTAGCTTGCAGCAGCTTTTTCCTGTCACCTTGAGCCAACAGTTTCCCAAGAAAGGCGCAGCTCAGTGCAGCCCCTGTGGCTCAGAACTAAGAAGCATTTGGTCATGCTGCTCTGTACAGCATAAAAAGGTGACTGCAGAGGCAGATGGCCTCCTTTGGATTTGGGTGGTAAGGGAAGTGGTTTGGGCAATCTTGGGAAAGAGACCAAATGTCATAGGAGAAGCTGTAAACTTTAGAGGAATGCAGGATGGACTCTTACAAAATTATTGGAGCCCTAAGGGACATGCAAGAGTTTTAGGAAAGCTAAAGATCAGACCAATGATAAAAAGAATGAACTAGCAGAAGGGCATGGAGACATCAGATGTGAGACTGAAGCAGACTCAGGTAGCCAAGATAGGGTGGGCAAAAATCATGCAAAAAGGGGAAAAAAGGAGAATCTTGAGCCATGAAAGTTTTAGGACATGAAATATAAATCAGATCAGATGAAAAGAATGTAGTATTTTCTTAGAGAACAATTATTTTTTTCTCAAGCAAAGAAGTATCATGATAGATTTAGGCAAAAGCAAAGCAAGTTGGTAATCACAGTACTACAGTTTTGGAGTGAATGCTTGGAAGTACATCACTACAGTGTATTCACCACAGCTCTCTCTAAGAAATATCAGGCCTTACCCATTTATGAGATCATAAATGTGGTATGATGCTGTATAAGAGTATCTCCACAGCTGCATAAATTAAGCAACAAAATATTATTAGCCTTGAAAAAGATAATCTAATTACAAATAATCAGCTGCCTCTTCACAGCCTACCCCTTCCTCAAGAAAATACCAAGAAACATCTATCTGTGGTAAACACAATCAACAAAATACTAAATAAAATTAAACATTTCATTAAGAGGTCTATTAAAATAATTACCTTTGAATAATTGCTTTCCAGAGCTATGAAATACTGGTCTGATGACATCACATAATTTGAAGCATTAACTTGTTTCTGAAAAATTAAGAAATAGATTAGATTCTAGTCTCACTGACTTTTAAACTGGGACTTGAAATCCAACTGCACTTTTCAGCCTTTTTATTGATTAAAAAGGTACATACATACCATTGTGCTGTTTGTCATGATGGTGGTTGCATAATTAATTTCAACATTGTAAAGAATAATGTCATCTTCTGCAGACTGATGAAGATATTCATTATCTTTATAAACAAGATAAAATGTCTGTTACCTTCACAGAAGATAATACAGAACAAATCTGTTTATCAACGAATTCACACCTCTTTCAAAGAATAGGTTTTAAGCAAATATCTTTTGGCATCTACATAAAAAATGTTTCTTTTCTAATGATTCTGCGGTACAGAGTTATCAAGAAACTGTCTTCAGGGTTCTTGAGTACATTCTCCAGATTATACACTGCACAGAGGATCAACTATTTAACTTTACAAGCAAATGGTAGATTTTATTCTCATCAATGTCTGATCAAGAATGACAGTGATAGACCCATTAGAAAATCGGTGTCAAAATGTAAATGTTTTCAAGAAAAAGGTCTTTGCTTATCATTTTACCTTAACATTGTCCTTTGTATATTCTGCAGATAACAGCAGTACCATGCAACTGACACTTCATGACTCTGCCCTGCCTTGCACAAATCCGATAAAGTGAGGGTCAGTGGCATTCATTGGAAATGGAATTTAACCCTATCTGTGCTCAAGATCTGAGCTATAGTTCAGTAGAGAATGAAGGTCAGAATTTTAGTTTCAGATTATTATTTTCACTGCTATAAACAGAGAGAAGGAATTACATATTTGGTGAAGCTAGAAAACAAGTCTAAAAGTTAAAAAGCAGCCTGAAACATTGTGAAGTTGTTAATTTTTTAGGAAATTAGATCACTCTTGGATCTTTTGAGCACTCTTGTGTGATCTGTGTAACAGTATTTGTGTTTAAAATCACCCTTAGGATGAGATATACAATTTTAACTCCTTGTTTCAGAAGAGAAGTAGACATATGGAATGCTGTAGGCATCACTATCAATGGAATCTATAGCATGACTTTTGTGTGAGTTTTGTGACTGTTAAAAGGAAATACAGGTCTAAGTGAGAAAGCTATAAAGAGGGAAGAAGAATATTAGGTTTAGGTGACATGCTGCCTACATCCTTCAGATATTCAGACAGAATTCTACCAAACAGTGATCTAATTTTTAAATCATACGAGTGATATCAACATACTTCAAACTGTTAATTGTAAAATTTGAACTGCTGCAAGCAATGCTGTATAAGGCTTTTCTTCAGTTCTAAAATTGAGGGCTAAAACTAGCTTTGTGAGACTCCACGTGAATGGGCACTGTGCTCCTTGCTACTGGCAGAGAACAGTGCTTGAGGCAGCACAGAGATGGGAGTGGTATTATGTGTGCTAGAATGTAATCCAGGCCAGCTCCAGCCTTCCTGGGCTGTGCAGTTCAGTGATAACAAGAGCAGTACTTCAGCCACTTACAGACACATTTATATCAGCAGCAATTAATTTCACGTCTCTACCTTAAGGAACTTAGAAATTCAACTTTATTTTCTCTGCAATATCCTGTAACTCAGGAATTTCAGCAGTGTCAGCACTTCCTTAAATAAGATAAGAACAGCTGGCCTCATTGCAGAGCCAGGTACTACTGAAAACAAAGAACAGGGCCTGTAAGACAGACTACCTCAATCTTTACAAGTGGTAAGTGAAAAAGTGCTGTGAAAAGCATGAAAAGGAGATTGCTTAAGGAATGACTGACACAATGACAAATTTCTTTCACTTGCTGCAATGAATATGACAGTAAAAAAAATAAAACACTGAAGGCCTCCGTAAAATTATATTTTATACTTGACTCAGACATGTCTGTTGAAACATCAAATACCTGGATTTTCTAGAATGACTGACAGAATAGTAAATTTCAACCATAAGTTTTGACTAACACATTGTTTAATTTCATAGTTAGCATTCATTCAAAGCAAAGCTGGAAGGAAAATACTTTTCTCAGTCTGTGTAAATCAGTCAGGAAATACATAATAGAAAGGCTTGTCTGTGTTTGAGAAAAGGTTTTACTTACCTGACACCCAATATGGAAAAAATGTTTTGTACTGGAAGTTTCCATTCAAATAATCCTCCAATGTAAGAGCTCTGGGACCACCATCAGTGTTGACAACTAAGAATAAGACAAAAAGTTTCTGTTAATGAAAAGTGGGGAAAAAAATTACTAGTCCAGCATTTTCTTTTTTCTATATTTAATGCCATGGAACTGTGAGGATACCATAGTCCAGGAGATATGCAAAGAGTAGGTGCAGCAGAAAGGAAAGTTCTCTGTTACTGCTCTGATAACGTCCTTTAGCCTCTGAAAGACACATCCTTGGGAATACAAAATTAACTAGACAAACTAATTTATTTCAATATTAATTAATTAATTAATTAATTAATTAATTAAATTTTTTAATTTATTAATTCAGACACATTTACCTGAAGACCCTGTGAACCTAAATAAGCCTTTTTCACAAAAATGACAAATTAAAGGTTATATGGTGGTTTTACCTTTTTTTTTAAAGCATGGGTTTCATGAACTTGTAGAAACAACTATTTTAATCAAGACCTTCACATGTTCAGAAAATGGTTAAACAACAGGATGTGCTTACAAACCCTTATTTCCAAAGTTTGTACATGCCTCCTTAACCATTGTTAGAAGATGGATATGAGGTTTTAAAATAATCTCCATCCACATATATTTCTCAGTAGTCACGTGAAAAACATTGATGAAGGAATGCAGGTAAAAATAATGCTGAAAAGTAATTAATGAGTGAACCCATACTTGAACATTTTATTTAATGCTGCAAAAGAAAGTTGACAATGATTCCAGAAAGAAGACAGGTACTCAAACATTTGATTTCTAAGCAGGTCAGATAACTGTATTAAAATAATGCAAGAAGTGGAGGCTGATTTTGTGGCTCTTGTCTGGCTATATTTTTTCCCAAAGCTAAACAACTTAAGCTAGGGCAGATTTTTAAAAGAAAATTCAAGGACAATCAACTGAATGAGAAGAGGATTATGCTGTGCAGTTCCTGTGTGGAACCTATGCAGTTCACAAGAGTGAGAGTAATCAAAATATTTAGTCCTCAGAAGATGCATGAACTTTTCTGATAAAGGCAAATATTTAAAGTTCAACAGCAAAATAATGGCAGCTTTCAGGTTTAGGCATCCTGGATGCTATGCTTTCTCCTTTAAAATTAAAGGGACTTCTGATAGGGTTTTCAGAGGTAGTAGAGATGTCACACTGCAGCTTAGCAGACCTCTGCCACTTCCTCTGTTTGTTCCTTCAGAGCTCTCAGATGACAGTCAGATAATCAAGATGACTCGTTGCTCTCAGTTTTCACATCATGCTCCATCACTTGCTCATTACAGTTGCCCTCTCTGTTAAGATCACACTGACTTCCTGGGAAATGTTTCTTGATATTGCCTTCTACAGTACTTTGTAATGATAATACATATTTTCTTCTGCTAAGTGACTATTACTTACTGTAGAATACACATGTCAGGTTGACTGTTGACACAAGCATTGTCTGCACTAATGCAGAAGAAAGCTGTCACAAGGAATAAAACCGAATGCCAATCCAGAGGCAAAAACCTGTCTGTATAAACCCTGAGCTAGCAATAGTCCAGAAAATATCCCAAGAAGGTCAATAAGAAGTTAATTCCTCTTGCTAATACTATGACTGCATATTGCAGATCTTTGATACACTAATGATAAACACAGAAGATGGCAGACTTAAAAAAAAATGCAGAGAAGATAATTCCAAAGATTCAAATTCTAGTTATGTTGAGTGATGATTACTTATCACTATCTCTCAGTTAAAATTCTCTAAGTGAATAAGCCTATTAAAAAAAGAAATCTCATGTCAAGATCTATTTCCAAGGTTGTTTGTATAGAAAGCTTAAAATTTGCAGTCCTTTTTCATACCTTAATCTGTTAAAATTACCTGGTTCCTTCTCTTATTTCAAGACAAGCAATAAGACAAACTTCTCATCACTGGTCTAATTTTCACAGCTCTAATTTAAACCTTGCCTCTGTTAGCCATCTCACACTTACATACTTAATATTCTGTGAGAATTTATTATGACTACTAATGATTTTCAAAATGTGCTCAATTAGATCTGAACTTCTACCACTGAACTGAAAAAATTTGAACACAACTATTTCTCACTTGAGTACTTTTAATTTTGAATGCTTGTTTTTAGATAACAGAAAATAGCAGCAGCATCTTCAATAGTTTCCCACAATGTTGTGGATTCTTTCTTCTGGACTTGTTCAGTAACAGTATCTGAAATCTCTGCACAAAACCAGACATGAACATGAAAAGTACTTTACATATCTGCCGTACTCCACAGAAATTAATTTGGATGACTGTTGGTAGACTTGGCAAATTCTTTCATTGTGGTTTGTTTCTCTATGAAATAATATAGATGAAAAAAGATGCCCAGGGATAAAAAGGAAGCAAATAGCAGAGCCAACCACAGAAATGAAAGTTTACCTAATTTCAGCTTTGCTCACTTCCCTTCACCACCCCACTGTCTCAGTTTTAATCCTTTGTGGTCCATTTCCACACATTTACAAGGCACAGTTCTGCATTTCTCTGTGCACTGAATTGGTTATTTTGCTTCACAGTGTGACTTGTTTTATATATTCAAGGATCATAATTATTCACTCATGCATTTGAGTGAATTTGACTTACATGCATAATTGTAGTGATAAAAGTCTGTAAACATCTAATAATTGTCACTGGCTTTATGCAGGTACCTTCTCTTTTACCTTTCAGTTCATTGTCATGAGAGAGCTTAATAAAACACAGAAAGCCAAACTTTGATTACATTAAACTCAGATTAACTTTGTGCACATCATTCCACCCCTGTGAAATTCTGTTCATATTACCAGGATTATTCAATTTCAAACACTGGATGTGGGTAAACCAACACAATCCTTTATATTTTGAAACTCTCCTGGCTTATTCCACAATATGTTCTAATGTGCATCCTTATAAATTGTGTCTAATCCTGCCAAATTAAAGTAACCATACATAATAACCATAAAGTATTGTTTCTTTATATGGTATTTTTTATATATGTAGTTTTATATATATGCATTTTATATGTATTTAACATATATCTATTTTTATACGTATTTTATTTAGCACCCACTGCTAAACATCAAGTAGAGGACATGCCAAAGGAAAACTGGTTAGCATGGTATTATTGTCTGCTTCGGGACTAGAATGTCCATTCTCGTCTCTGTGGGCTGATAATGAATAGCTGAAGCACAAACTCCTCCAACATGAGGAAACACAAAACTCAGTTCAAAATCAGAAATTAATTCCAACACTCCTGACTCTGCTCCAGAACCTTGGTCACACTCAGCATCAACTCACATCAACTGAACCTGCTTTTCCACTTTTGGATTTGGCTGAGGTGCTGCAGAGAATAACACCTCTTCCTAAGAAACTGGCTGCTCACCACTTCCTGGTTTATCAGTAAGCCCTGTGACCTCATCTGTGACATCAGATAAACAGGGTCTGGACCTCAGGCCTAGGCCAAGCACACAGAGGGAACAGAAACTTTGACAGACACAACTTTGGACATTCATTAAAAATAGCAGAAGAGATTAACTTGGAGCCTAAGCAATACACACAGTTAATTGTAACTCTGCCTGAGGTTCTGCTATTGCTTTTCAATTGCAGACAGGTATTTTCTCTCTTGTTTATGCTGCAGAAGAACAGGACTAGTGACTAGTACACCAGGACAAGTGAAAAGCACCTTTCTGAACTGTTTGGAGTTGCAGTACCATACCTGGGTTAGCACTGTCAGCTAAATGCCACCTCACATTCCTAACAATTCACATTCAAAACACGGTCAGTAATTTCTTAGGCATGGATGCTGTTTGCTACACTGAGATTGCCCACCTTCCTCTTCTGAGCCCCACAGAAATTGTCTAATAACTGCAAGCATTTCCCTCCTAATAGCCTCTCCAAAAAATTATTTTCCAGTGTAACTTTTGGGAAATTTTGACATTTTTACACACTTGCATGTGTAAATCAAAATCAACTATCACATTTTGAGAAGTCTGAAGAACATGAAATGACTAGAAACTTAGCAGACAAAACCAGAACTAAATGCTCCTTCCAGTTCTTTCAGAATTACAAATGACATTTTTCTTTGCAGATTTCTTAAGCAGAAATTTATTTGCTCTGTGTCTATACATTTCTCATATGCAATTAATTGTCTTTCTGGATTGCCATGTCCTTTCTGCTAAGCTGTGGTAAAGGCGGAATGTAGAAACAACATTCCATCTCTGTAGCCATTTCCTGTCTGTCTTCAGCTTGCAAAATTTGTTACCACAAAATTAATTTATATTTCTTCTATTTACAACTGATCAGTAGACGACTAAGAATTCAAAAAAGGTTAAGGCATTCAAACAGGTAACTGCAGCACTTGCAGGTCCACCTGAGAATAAGAAGCCATAATCTGACACATCCAACAGAACTGTGTGTTGGACATAACTGTGTGTTGGACATAACTGTGTGTTCCACAATTGTCTAAAATGCTCCTCCAAAAGCACCCTGTGAAATAAGATAATTTCTTTATCATCCAACTGATCTAAATATGATGTTTGGGCTGACTGGTTATTGAGTCACTATTGCATGAATCTATTATTATAGAGAGATTATAAGAGTTCTCCATAATTGCTTAGGAGGCCAGTGAGCTGTATGTGACAACCTGAGAGGGGAAAAACACCTTCACTCTTTCCTGCAGTACCTCCCATCATCTTTACAATTTCTTCAGGCTTCCAAACTGATCCTTGGTCTCCAACTTCTTTGTTTCCTCACTACTACTTTTTAATTTAAATCTCATAAAAATATTCTGCCTTCCCTGTCATAAAATGCAGATTTGATGGGAGTAAGTCTGACTTGATACCATACATTTACCTTGTAGTAAAGGTATGTAGATCTGACCATGCTTACCTAGACAAAAAATCTGGCACTCCACTATTGACAGTAAAAGTCAAACTTGTCACTCTGAGGTGGTATCTTTTTCCAGCATTGCATAATATATATGCATATAATTGATATAATCTATCCTCATATTCAAATGCTGCATAACAGAATCATCCCTAACTGCTTCAGAAACCTTCAACCCTTCTCTCAACAACCTATAACAAACATTATTCACAGAAATATCAGATTCAAAAGAGATTTCACCTTTCACAAAGCTTGCATATTAACTGCAGGACTTAACTTTCACAAGACTTAAGCAGATGGTTGATTTTATACCATTTTGTTGTAAATACAAAACTGTTTTCTTCATCTTAGTCCCACACATGAAAAAAGAATAATAGAAAAAAGATCCTTTAAATAGATACTGTTACTGGCATACAAGCCTGTTAGTAATATTTTAATTATTTCAGAGACATTCAAGAAATCTGACATAGTGATAGGGTCATGTTAATACTTGTACTGCCCTTACTACACTTCTCATAGAAGACAGTTACCATCAAGTCAGTGCCACTCATGTTCAAAATTTCAAAACTCATTTCAAGCTTCACCAGAGGACTCAGCAGATCACACTGGGTTCATTTACCTACAACTGGCATAATAATACTAGAGCAAACTATCCATTCCTGTTTTATACAATGCTGACTTTCATTTTCAAATGCAGTCTTGAATATATTCACAAATAATAGTCACAAATAATTCATCATACCCCATCTCCAAAATAAAAAGTTTAACTTGTGATTGGATACAGAACTTCTGTAATTACTACACAACCATTTAAAACCAAATGCAAATTCACGAAGCTAAAGAAAGTTGCTAACAGTTCGGGAAAGTCTCCTAACCCCTAACACAGAAATATGAGAAGATCTGAGGGTTATTTCTGCAGCTGTGACTAAGAACATTATATATCATGCACAAAAAAGTTAATTCAGGTGCTTTTCACTTCAAGGAGCTCCTTGTTTCAACATCTGCTGGCATTTCAATTCTACCTTCAGGATATTTCAGCTGTCAGTACATTTCTGTAAAGTGATAAAGCCATAACAATTCTGACAGGACAATCCTAAACATGATTTGACAAACTTTTGTGAACTTTAGAAGCCACAACAGCCAAAGATACTGTGTTTTACACTACATTAGATTAGAAATACCTTACCTCTTGATGGAAGCAGTATAATACACATGAGTAATAAGGAAAGCAAAAGGCATATAACCACGCCAAATATGATTTTTAGTCGGGTCTGCAGAACAGAAACAAACAATAATTACATTTTTAATATTGCCTGAAGTTTGTTTCCATGGCTGGCAAACAATTAAATCCTCCTGCTAACTGCTGTAATCCGTTCAAGCAGCAAGGAAAAACGTCCCTGCAGTACATACGAAAAGACTTCCCTTTCCTTCCCATGCTTTAAAGAATTAAAGCAAATATTTTCACGTCAGAGCCTGGCCCAGCTGACAGTTTAAAACAAAGGATGTAAATGCTACCAAAAGTTGAATTCAGGAGCATACAGACCTTCATTTTCCTGTCGTATTCTAAAAGAAGGTAAATCCTCTCTTCTGGGTGTTGGTCAGTAGATCTACGAGAGAAGTTTGAAAAGGCAGTGTCTGTTTTCACAGTTGGAGGCCAAACCTCTGGCAGACTTTTTTTTTCCCTACATACTTTTGAAAACTGTGCCAAATTTCAAAGGCTTTCCATAAAATTGAAACCACACTTTTGGGGAAGTTCTTGGACCAAAAATGGACAGTGGGTGGCTATCGGGGTGGTGATTATGCACTTCCCATCAATGTGAGCTGTAACCAACATCTGCTTACACTAACTTGAGGTTTTATGACTCATCAGATACTTGACATGCACTGTTTTTCTCTGAAAAGTATCTACTGTGTTTTTTGGCAGTCCCCACATTCTCAGGACATAGTCATGACCGTATTTCTACTTTCTACAGAGAAATTAGAAGAAAATCCCATAGCTTTATTGTTTATGGAGAATTCACATATGTTTACTTTTAGAAATAATAAATGATGGCACAAGAATGCAAAACAAGCAGCAGAAACAGACACTGTTTAATGTCTTCCACATGTGAGGGGAATTACTGTTTTTCCCTGAAAACTATGCACATCTATAGGCTACGTAGGAGAACTTAGAGAAGTAAATACATACAGGCCCAGCGGAAATTCTGAAATAGTTCTTAAACCACCAATTACACCTATTTTATTTAGCCCACTGAAATGAGGTCAGCCGAAAACTGGCAAAACTCCGGAGACCGCAGTGTCAAGTTACATAATCCATCCCTCAGGANGCTCGCCCGCCCGCCCGCTCGCCCGCCCGCGGGACCGGCCCGCACCGCGCCCCCTGGCGGCACAGCGCACCGACACACCCACACGGGCACGGGGACACGGACAGGGGACAGGGACACGGGGACGGGGACATGGGTAGGGACAGGGACATGGATAGGGACAGGGACATGGATAGGGACAGGGACACACACACGGGGACAGGGACTCACATAGGGATAGGGACACGGATAGGGAACGGGGACACACACAAGGGGACAGGGACATGGATAGGGACANTTATTTCTGCAGCTGTGACTAAGAACATTATATATCATGCACAAAAAAGTTAATTCAGGTGCTTTTCACTTCAAGGAGCTCCTTGTTTCAACATCTGCTGGCATTTCAATTCTACCTTCAGGATATTTCAGCTGTCAGTACATTTCTGTAAAGTGATAAAGCCATAACAATTCTGACAGGACAATCCTAAACATGATTTGACAAACTTTTGTGAACTTTAGAAGCCACAACAGCCAAAGATACTGTGTTTTACACTACATTAGATTAGAAATACCTTACCTCTTGATGGAAGCAGTATAATACACATGAGTAATAAGGAAAGCAAAAGGCATATAACCACGCCAAATATGATTTTTAGTCGGGTCTGCAGAACAGAAACAAACAATAATTACATTTTTAATATTGCCTGAAGTTTGTTTCCATGGCTGGCAAACAATTAAATCCTCCTGCTAACTGCTGTAATCCGTTCAAGCAGCAAGGAAAAACGTCCCTGCAGTACATACGAAAAGACTTCCCTTTCCTTCCCATGCTTTAAAGAATTAAAGCAAATATTTTCACGTCAGAGCCTGGCCCAGCTGACAGTTTAAAACAAAGGATGTAAATGCTACCAAAAGTTGAATTCAGGAGCATACAGACCTTCATTTTCCTGTCGTATTCTAAAAGAAGGTAAATCCTCTCTTCTGGGTGTTGGTCAGTAGATCTACGAGAGAAGTTTGAAAAGGCAGTGTCTGTTTTCACAGTTGGAGGCCAAACCTCTGGCAGACTTTTTTTTTCCCTACATACTTTTGAAAACTGTGCCAAATTTCAAAGGCTTTCCATAAAATTGAAACCACACTTTTGGGGAAGTTCTTGGACCAAAAATGGACAGTGGGTGGCTATCGGGGTGGTGATTATGCACTTCCCATCAATGTGAGCTGTAACCAACATCTGCTTACACTAACTTGAGGTTTTATGACTCATCAGATACTTGACATGCACTGTTTTTCTCTGAAAAGTATCTACTGTGTTTTTTGGCAGTCCCCACATTCTCAGGACATAGTCATGACCGTATTTCTACTTTCTACAGAGAAATTAGAAGAAAATCCCATAGCTTTATTGTTTATGGAGAATTCACATATGTTTACTTTTAGAAATAATAAATGATGGCACAAGAATGCAAAACAAGCAGCAGAAACAGACACTGTTTAATGTCTTCCACATGTGAGGGGAATTACTGTTTTTCCCTGAAAACTATGCACATCTATAGGCTACGTAGGAGAACTTAGAGAAGTAAATACATACAGGCCCAGCGGAAATTCTGAAATAGTTCTTAAACCACCAATTACACCTATTTTATTTAGCCCACTGAAATGAGGTCAGCCGAAAACTGGCAAAACTCCGGAGACCGCAGTGTCAAGTTACATAATCCATCCCTCAGGAGAGCGGAGAAAGGCTCGGAAAGGGAAGCCAAAGTCCACCGTGCCCGGTCCCCGACGTTCCGCAGCGCCCNACAGGGACACACACAAGGGGACAGGCAACACACACAAGGGGACAGGGACACACATAGGGACAGGGACAGAGACACGCAGACACGGACATAGGCACTCACCATACAGACACATACAGGTGGACACAGGCACATGGGCATAGACACAATACACACACACAGGGACACAGACACATAGACACACACAGGGACATGGACACACAGGGACATAGACACACAGGGACATTGACACACACACACACAGGGACAGAGGCACAGAGCTGCACATGTACACACACGCAGAGGGACACACACACACACATCCCCACATGGACACAGACACACAGTTCATACCCATACACATGGACATTCACATAGCTCCCTGGACACAGACGCACCCAGACATGTATTCTCACACATACACACACACATAAACACATCTGACACACATGGGAAATGTCACCTGCCAAAGAAGGCTACAATCTGACAGAATATTCACATTAACTTATGGCTGATGTCTGAAAGTTGCAGGTTGGGCTTAAGGGTGTCGATTTTGCATGCGGAGTCTGGTGACTCATGTCACCTTTCTCCCTGTTGGGACAGAGATCATTTTCTTCTGAGGAAAGAAGCCTGCAATGGTGGTGCCTCTGGGTCAAAGTCAGGCCCTGGGACTGATTTTTCAGAAGAGGTTAACAAGGACCAAGCACCCTGATCTTACTGAAATTCAGAAGTTGATGGGTTTATCAACTCCTCTGTCTTCTCTGAAAATTGAAAATGTAGTAGATAAGATGGTTTTCTGTGGCATCAAACTGTCCAGCAGAACTTGGGCTAACTACAGAGAATTTATTACAGAGTATCACAAAGAAAAAACATTTAATATATTATCCCCCAACTGGCCAAGTTACCACCTTAGCTTAACAGCATGGGCAGAATTTGAATCCTAACTGTTATACCAGTCTTGGGGAGGCAGAACTGATCTGGGCAGTACTTTGGCAATATTCATTACATTAGACTTGGAGAAGGAATTTTTGAAAATATTCAAAATTATTTTCTGGAAAAAACTGTGATATGAAACATACCTTATTTTCTCATAAAAACTCAATTCTCCTCTTTCTGCAGTTCTTGTCACAACAATAAATTACAAGTTAGACAAAATGAAGTTTCTGAATAAGATCCATCCTGATATAAGACACGCAGGACAAAAAGGCTGAGAAGGCTGAAACACATTGTTTATGTATATGCTTATTTACACAATGTTTCTATATACATTGTGTATGTATATTGTTTGTTATGCTATAATATGCTGTGTAATAAAGGCTGAACTGAGCTCAAAACCAGTAGTCTTCCTAGCAAGATAAAACTGCAGCTACTCAAAATTTCCATAACAGAAAAGACTTGTGATGATTTTTCCCCATGTAACTCATGCTTCATATTCACATTTCCAAACTGCTACTTATTTCCTAGCATTCCATAATTAATGCCATTTGTATTTTCAATAACATGGTTCAGAGAAATACATTTTTTCCTAACAACATTGGTTATTTCTGACAACCAGAACATCACAAAATTGCAAATGTAGGTTTTGATAGGGCTAGTTTTCCATTCCAAATATGCAGCTTCTTCTAATGAATGCATACTTAGAGAATGCTTCAAAGGAAATGATTCAAACTCACATGATCCAAAAGGCTTTGCAAAATGACTATATGATGCATACTATGTATTTTTCTACTTCAGAAACCACATTATTTAGACATGTGTTTTAATAAGATTCACAATGGTTGCAGATTAGAAGAAAAAGATTATTGTCAGAGAATGACATATTCCAGCTTTGTAGAGCTACTGCTAATGCCTGAACTCCCTTCTCTGGACTGTTTAGACTAGCACTGGTGAAGAAGCAAACAGAACTTCTTTCAATAGCCAAACTCCTCCTAACTTCTGCAGCATAAGGAGCCCATAATGTAAGAGAAATAAAAGTGTAAGAAAGCTAGAAAGAGGGTGAGTCACTTGGAGAAATGGGCAAATTACAAACAGAAAACATACATTTGGCCAGCAGCTCTCCAACCAGTTATGCAACTGTTTGAAGGTTACTAAAGCATTTACAATTCACACACGAGGAAACGCAGATTTACAGATGTAGGTTGTGCAGGACATCAGACCAAAAGGAGACAGACTAATGAACATACAACTGAAGCAGAACCAGTTCTTAAGCAGCCACACACACAGCTAAATAAATCCCTATGACTATCTTTTTCTTCTTTCCACGTTTGTGAACTAATAAAAGCCGTAAGTAGTAAATACAATCAGGATTTGTCACACTCCCTGGAGGACTTTGGGTCCCTAAAGGCAATAAATGCAGTGGTAAGCAGCAGATAAAATACAGCAATTTAGCTTGTTTTTTACAACTTCACGCTTCCTGGATGGGCAATATAGGTGTGTTTTAAAACCCCATTCAAAGAAATAACTTGACTGGAAATTCGTTATCCTACACATCAGCAGGATTAATTTGAGGTTCATTATGCATTATGCTAAAGTGAGATCGTGCAAACACTCTTTAAGTTTTGGTGACAATGTGGCCGAGTCACGCAAGGAACTGGGAGTGTAACAGCAGCACACAGGTGAACTACAAGAAGCCCAGGCATGTTTGTCATACAGGTCTGTAGTACATGTGGAGAAATTAATCTGCATATGCTTTTGTTGCTTCAGTAAAGGGAAGTATTAAATGCTCAGATTTCAGAAAATCTACTCAGGGTGGAAATTTACTTGACTGAAGACCCAGCAGCAATCTGTGAAATGATGTAGTATTTTTACCAGTGTTTTACACTTCTTTAAAAGTACTGAATAAACTAATTCAGATACTTGAAAATGCTATGTACAGTGTATTATATTGCATTTATGTACCTGTAACAACTCATTAAGAAAGAAATACAGAGATGATCCAGATGATGAATGATATCTGGATGATTTCCCAAGAGGCTATTCTAATAATTAATTTAGTTACTGTTGTAACAATAAAAGAAACTTTCCTTCCACCCTCTCAATACCTTACTTGCAAATGGCAGGGGGAAAATCTGTCCATGAGATAAATATGGAGAAACATTATGCTATTTTTACAGTCAGAATACCACCATCTACCACCAGCTGGGGTAAAACCATGGTATTGTTAAATACTTCCAGTGGAAGAGAATTAACAGTATCACAGTTGACAAAGAGCAGTTATAGCAATTTATTGAGAAAAATACACACCTCATTATGTAGCCAGTCTAATGATCTTATGAAATGAACAAACAGCGTCATTTTGGCAATGTGCTTCTTGGACACTAAAAAAATCAATTTCATGTTAAGGGCTTGATTTTTTTTGACATCATGTCTTCTAATGGAAACATAATTTTAGTCTGTCAAAATGTATGAGCTTACAGCTATATATATAGAGAGAGAAAGGGAGGAACTCAGTCATGAAAACACTGATGTAGCGACAGTAATTCAGAAATAACAGGTAATCTTCTTTACATGGCTCCTCTTTTGAGATACTTTATTCAAAAGGCTTATAGAACGAAGAAAGTAATGACCATGGCATATCTTAAGATCTCTCTTCAGTGTTCTGGGTTTGACAACAGGTCATCTAACACACTTTGTACAGTGTTGTTACCCTGTAGTGAAGAGACAGGAGTTTGTTCCATGAATACACGACTGCAATGCATTTGCCATCTTTGTCCAGGACTGCAAATTTGAGAGCAGACAGCAGCTGTGTGACTTTGTCCTTCTCCTTTCTTGTTTTGCTTTTTGTCTTCAAGACACTTTATGTCCAGGAGCTTTCACAGTGCTTATGATGCAGCATTCTCTATGGGACATAGGAGCTTCTGATCAACAGAGAGAAGTTGAAAAGGGCTTTTATTTTCATTCTAAGTCCTTAATCTTCATCACTTGAAGGACAATGAGCTGCATAATCAAAACCAGGAAACCTGATGGGCAGTTCTCCCCATTTCTTAAAAATTTGCTTTGTTGTTTTCTTGTCTGCAAACACAACCACGAAATTTCTAATCTTTAGACAAGGCAGGTCAAGACCTCGGTGTACCATCATATTTCCCCAAGCCTGCAAGTAGAAGGAAATTACATTTCAGATAAAACAAGGCAAGATCATTAGACAGAAATAAATACAGACAACAAGAATATCAAAATAAGGTGTTCCTCACTTGTCCACAGTGTTTACATATAATTTCCCCATTGGTCTGGTAATCAGCATGCTTATCTTGCAGCGTTTTATTTTCTCTCGTATGATAAAGACTTCTGAAAAACAGACAGCACCCATCAGAATCCATTAGTCATTCCATGCTACATACAGACATATACACAGTGACTGTGATTACTGAAATCAGATATGAAACTTCAAATGTCAAACTCTCTGACTGTTGACACATTGAGGAGTTCGAGAAAATGCAAGCTCATACTTCATGCTCCTAAGTCATGATGAAATACACATGTACTCCATGTCCCTCTTCAGGGAGCTGCATCCTCCCTCACACATCTTAAAGGAGAAGCAGCAGGCTCTTGTTTTAATAGGAGACAGATCTAGCTTGGTTTTTTCTGGTGCCATGGAACTGTCAAAGAAATAATACCTGAAAATTAAAGGTTTTCTTTTTATTGCCTGTATTTCAACCTTACCCCTTAACAGAATCATTTGGTTCTGACTATCCAGACCTGCAGAGTACGTGCACATTCTTGCATCATTCAGTTTAGGGAGCACCGATCCCGATGGTTACTATTAGCCTATGCAGAGTGAAATACATACCATACTACATAGTAAGTGACCTAGCTAATATTACCACAGAAGCTGCATCCTTTTTTTCCAAGTTTTCAACTCGATTCACCTTGAAATCAGGAATAAGAACAAACAATTTGCTCAAGCTCCTTCACTGTAAACTCCATAGAGCCTAGGACCGAACAATATTGGAATAATCTATTTTTTTCTCACAGGGCCTAGAGGGTTACAGGCCCTGTTACAGCCTTGATGAAAAGAAAATCTGTTTTTGCCTGAAAGAGATAAAGTAGTTCATAAACACTTACTGGAAATCTTTTCTCACACTGACATGATGCATGTTTTCAATAACTTGTATGTCTTCTCCAGAACATACTAGCTTGTAGCAAGTTTTGCATAAGAATGTTATTAGTGAAGGATTTTTCTTGTATGTCTTGCACTGATCTCTCTTTGCCTTCATTTGCTCTTCCACTATACTTTGCATTTGGAAATTCTCAATCTAGAAACAGATCAGAAAGAGCACCGTAACATTCTGCTGGAATGACAATAATAGTTTTCTTTCTCAGTTATTTTACTGACTTCACTGTCAACATGACTTCTAGTAAAATTTCCTGGCTTGTGTGTTTCTCCCTTACCAACAGAAAACCAGACTTTTCTAAAGGACTAGAAAACAGATTATAAAACAAATACTGGCAAAAGAATTCAAAGTCATATGCAGTAACTAGTATTATTTTAAGCTTTTCTCCTCTATGTAGATTTCAAGTAAAAGTATTTCACACAATATAAATCAGTTTTCTTTAAAAGGAAAGTGCAGAGTTGCAGTGAATACCTTATTTAAATACTCTTCCTGTGGCATCTTCTGAACACGCTGAATGGCTTTATACATCATATTCTCACGAAAAATATTAACATCTTCACGTTCAACAGCCCCTGAGCCACTTGAAGCCACAAGAGCATAGGTGCTTTCATCAGCTCGAGCTCGACCACGAGCCTACAATTTGCAAGGAATACAACAATAAACAGCCCAATGCTCCTATTACATCACAGAACATTTTTTCCTAGTTTTGTAATGGAAGACATGCAGTATTCCTTATGCACTATCCCCAAACAGCATTTTTTTTTTCCATTTAACTCAGACAGATAAAGAATCAGTGAATAACACATAGTATTGCTGCAATATCATCTATGATACCTGTGAAAGCTGCTCAGGAGGTTTGTGATTTGAGTGTTTTACAATGCCAAAACTATATTTTGTCACCAAAATATAAGCATGCATTTAAATATTAAAATCTTTAAATATAGTAAATATATTAAAATATTTAAATATATAAATATTTGTGTTCGCAAGCTAAATAAGAGCATGTATCCAACTGGTATTCTGATATGTAATAATCTTTTTTTAGCTGATGATGGTGTGGTGTCCATACACTGGTGGTGCAAATGCCTCTTGTATCAACTGGTCTGGTGACCATATTCTCGTATCTCTTCTATTAAGAAAGCTTACTGTTTGTGTACAACTTTGAATGGATGCCACACCACTACAGAGAGAGGCAAATTTTATATTGCATATGGACTGAGGATGGCAATTGGAAGTGAGCCTTGCTGCAAGAGCATTTTCTCTTTTAGCATCCAAGTATTTCAAAATTAATTCCAAATGTCAGGTACATGATTCACCATTTGCCCATCTATTCCAAAAAAAAAAAAGCACTATTAAAATAAGCTACATATGCAGAAAACTCATACCTGCAGCATAGCAATTTCATTGGTGACGAGGCCATAGCGAATAACAATGTTACACTCTTTGATGTCCAGGCCTTCCTCAGCTACAGTAGTAGCAATTAGTAAATTTATATTTCCATGTCGAAATTTATCAATAACTTCCCTTTGCTCATTCTGTAAATTAAAATAATTTTATTAACTTTCAGTATTATTTTCTCTTCCCAGTTTCTTCGAATTAACGATTTTCAGGAATTACAGTGCCATCATTTCCGAGCTTGAGTGCCAAACATCAAGTGGCTTTAACAACTGCATTTAAGCATCATGCAAACAAGAAGTTCCTATTGATTATAATAGGTGTTCAGCACCATATTTTGAGGGAGCAGAGTGCAGAAGCCAACCCTTTTAGGGTAACTGAGCTTAAATCTGCCTGTGTCACAGGTACTAGGGGATTTGATAACACAGTTGTTCTATTGTTTTTAAATTCTTTAAGTACTTATTCATAACTCTGGATTTCTATCACTTCAGTAATTTCCAGTTAAAATTTAGACTTCCAACTCTAGTTCTAAAGCACTTAAAATTCCCCATAATAAATGGAGACCATAACTCTGGTGATCTGGGGAGCACCAAAAAGAACAATGACACACTTAAAAAAGAAAGCATCTAAAATCACAGACTTCTGAATCAACTGGGTGTTTGTCACCAGCTTGAGCAGAGGAACAGAAACTTGCTATTTGCTATATTCAGCTTCAAAATGCAGAAGCTATTGTTTGTGCAATGTGGCACACAAATGAAATTCCAAGTTTGATAGAACACAAGCAACTTTTGGAGAGAATTTTTTGAGAGAACTCTTTTTTTGAAACTGAGTGCAGCAGAAGAAAAGGACTCTGCTCGGCAGCAAAACACACCATTTTTGCTTAAATGCTTATATGGCAAGTAAAGAGCAGAACAGAAAATAATGTGAAGTACTTTGCTTTGAAAATGTTTTAATTGCATGTATAAATCACCAGAGAGATGTGGTGTATGAAATCAACATAATGGTACAAGATGGACACAACTGAATGATCAATTGTTATATTTTCAGGATGAATTTTGGCAAGTTTTCTTTCAATGGTTATGCGTCAGTGTGAAGCATGCAAGTAAATTGGTGTAATTTGATTTAAGCAATGATATTACAAAAAGACAGGCATAATCAACTTTGTAGTTTTATTTTTCAATTCAGCAGCTAAAATATAACGTGAATTACTGTTGTCCTCATAAGTATAAACTCATTTAACGACTGCATTTTTTTTCTTTCCACTTTTGCTTCCCATGCCTTGCTACAACTTGTGTCCCTTTTGACTACGCACTACTCTAGGCAATTAATGCTGGCTATTCCTATTGCCATAGAATTCAAACCCAAAAACCAGCTTGTTGCTTGTGGAAATAAAATTATTCCAACATTATTATTCACATATGCTGCAGCTTATGAAGGTTAGTTGCTGGCAGGTATGAAACCAGAACTCTGGGCTCTGAACTTCAGTCCACTGGCCTAGTACTGTAACAAGTTGTTTTCCAAAATCATGGACAAGAGGTAATGTTGACATGCATGGATCTGTACCTGAGTCATGGGCTTCACCTCACTGTTATGTCCAGAGCCAATAAGATAATGGGCCCTAATTCCCACTTCTTCAAACTTTGGGTTGTCCTTAATCCACTGGCATAGAGCAAAGGCACTTAGACGAGTCTTTGTGAAAATAATTCCTCGAGGTTCCTCAGTCTTTGTGAATTCTTCCATTAAAGTATTTCTCAACTTTACTAGCTTCTCATTTTCATTTTCTGGTTTTCCAGTCAACTCTTTCAGCTGTTTCTTTTTTGCTTTAAAAAGAACAGATGTAAATTAAGAAAAAGTAACCATGTAAAATAGCAGCTCGAGACAAAATAAACCCCAAAACCAACAGAACAAAGCACAACTTTCTATGCAATCCTCTCAGCATAGCTAATTCACATTCAATTTTAAGAGCTGTGGCATACCAATTATTTTTGAAGTGAGCTTATATTCATTAAAACACTCTAATCAATCAAAATAAATCACCATTATCATACACTTTGCCTATATTTCATGGTGAGAATAAGCCAAAGGAAAAAAACTGCCTATACGCACACGAGGAGGCACAGAGTTAAATGCACTGTAATAAAGAGCTAAATCACAGCTTGTAATGTTTACAAAACTATTTTAAAATAATGGAAAAAAGTCTTATAAGGAGAAACAGATTAATATGCACAGCCTCGGAGCTACTAATGCTTTTATAAAAAAATTAGATATAAATTGTCCTAGTTCCAAGGTGAATGATCTGAAAAAAAGGCAATTTAATTTGGTCTTTGCAGTTTCATCTTTTGTTTAATTTTCTAACTAAATATTCTTTACCTGAAACTAACTCAATGTCAGCACTCTCCTTTCTTAGTATATAGACAAACAAACTTTGGCAGAAAGGGCTGGGTAAGAACTCATAATTTCATTACTTTTGTATTCCATTTGCTCAACCTTTTGCCCCCCAAGAGTGTCTACTGAAATACATATTTTATGTACCTGTTAAAGAGTGTCCTCAGGGAGACTTAACTGGATAAAAGTAGAGAACAGCTTGTACTTATTGGCACCAAAAAAAAGTGCCTTTAGGCTGGAGCTGAAGAACCTCTATTACATGTTATGACACAATCCCACTATGATGTTGTTTAATGCACTCAAAACTGCATGAATTGGGATGTTAAGGTACTGTGATCATAAACAACACAGCAATCTCTACAATGTGATAACTAATGGGCCTGTGCAAACCATGTTAGTGCATAATTATCGATTTCAAATATTAAATATTACAATGTATTTCAAACTCACCATGGAATAAACCTATTAGAAATTCATCTGTTTCATCCTGTTTTGATACTGCTGGTTCATCATCATCATCATCATCATCATCACTCCTTACTGTCTTCTTACTTTTCTCCTCTTTATAGAAGTTATTTAGGTGATTGTAGGCATCCACCATCCGGATGGTGTCATTTATCTGGAGAGCATCATTGTATTTCTTCAAGTGCTCTGCACAGACACGTTCCCTGCGTTTTTCTTCTTTTGCAGCTAGAAGTGAACAAAAATAGAGAAACATGGCTGTGTACAGAACGACCCAAAGAAATCCAAAGCTGGGGTATATCTGCTATGCATTTACCTCTTCTCTCTTCGCTGATCACCCACTGCTCATATGTCTGAGTTCCAAACTCAGATTTTGGATGCAACTGACAATAATTTTGAATTTCTTTCATTATCTCAATAATTCTCTCTTTAAATGGATCCTAGAAATAAATTGATTAGGCAAAGTAAGTAAGCATCTTCTGGCAACAAAAACATTGGCTAGTACCACACTGAGTAATTTTTCAAAAGTTAAACTTTAAATTAAAAACCAAGTAAGGCTGTTAAGTGTGTTTAGTCTTATGGAAATATACAGTTCAGCATATTACAAAAATTATACTGTGAAGCAGCATTTTTTTAAAATGGTATATGATATCACCTCTTCCATACAAATATTTCAGCTTTAGAAGGTCTTTTGACCAGACACCTCAAAATATAACTGACATAAGTAAAAATTTAGTTCTATTTGACTTTACTGATACTTTTTGAAATGGAGAAAGCAACAATATTTGAATTAGCACTCAGGATCATCAAAAGTCTATAGAAAAAGAGCATTAGGCAAAAGTTTTTGATACCATACAACACATTTTACAATATAACTTTAATATTGATTTGTTTGAAAAAACATACCCTTTTTTTGTCATCTGCAATCACAGTCTTCTTAGATGGCTCCTTTACCTGATTTTTTAGCTGGGAGACATGCTCTTCAACAGTCATAATTCTACGTGCATCAAGATTGGCACAGATCTGGGACAAAAAAAAATTTTGTTTCTTTCAGTGTTGAATGAGTTGTTCCACATAAAAACTGAGTTAATGCAACAGAGATTCTTATTTAGATATTGAGGTTTATATAACTTGATTTTCTTCCCACAAAAACTGGATAAAGGCAGTATCAGCATAGGAAAGGCCAAGTCTTTGAAAAGCATTTGAAATAAGCTGCACAAGCTACTTTTTAGCCAGAAAAGATTCTTGCATACAGGAAAAATTGGTAGATCAGGATGCAAATCAAGTATTTTGAAAAGGAAAATATAGCATCAGTACTTTGGAAGAGTAGACTTTGGAGAACAAAATAAATAAGAAACAGGTGAAACAGAAAACAGGTGAAATAGAAAAAAAAAAGAAAATAAATATTAGGGATTAATTATAAAAGTAAGAGCTATTATGAGAGTAGAAAATAATTTGAGATAATCTTTCCTGGAACAGGAAGACATAGAGAGAATTTCCGTGCTAAGTGCACAACTGAACTGGACTTGTCTGCTTTTGACCTCTTCCAAGGAGAAAATACATACATGCCATTAAGTAATATGGGAAACATAACATTATTCTGAGCAGAGAAAACAGTAAAGGAAGTCTGCCAGGTGATCTTTTTAATGTCTTCAGTGGTAGTTGTCTCCTTCAGCTTGCATTATTTCATATATAAACCCCAGCCTCCTATCATTAGGATTTCAGACCTAACGAAAAGGAATTTTCTGCTTTTTCCATTGCCACAAGTTTTTGTGTCAAAATCCCTTGCAATTCTGTCTAGTTCAAAACAGCATAAAACCTTCTTGTAGGCCCACTTATTCAGTATCACATTCTGTTCTTGTGCAATTTACTAGTCAGGAGTTTTCACTGTAGTACTGGGCTAAATTCTACCTTTCTATTCCTAATGCAAAACCATTTAATTGCAAGTAAAATATAATTTCTTTAAGTATAGAATTTAACAGATTATCTCTAATCAGGTGTTCATGCAACCTCAACGAGTATCTCTAACTGAAAAAAACAAAACACTTTGATATGCTACCTGTATCTCACAAGTAGTTTCTGCTTTGTTTAAATATTCAACATTATTTCTCATTTTCTTGGACTCACAAAAATGCTCAGCTGAGTCACGCTAGAAATACAGATATAAAATACCTCGTGTCTCTAGTATTTAGGAATACACAGTAAATTACAAGCCATCAATGGAACAGTAAGATTTTTAATAACCATAAAACCATACTACATTGTGGATTTCTTGCCTCTGATCTTGAGAATTTTCTTTTCAAGTGAGGCAATCTTTTAATGTCCCTTTTCAGCAACCCTACTTTCCTGTAAAGTAACCTTTATTTGTACATGGATTTCCATTATGTTTTAGAGGGTCAATTTAATGGCTATGAGCTGAACTCCCATGTTCACAAGGTAAAAAAATCAGATTGTCTATTTGGAGCCTAACACTGACTAAAAGTTTTACTTGACCAAGACAATATCCCTTTGATGGTTTGCAAGTGTTAGGGCTATTTACTTTCAGAATATGCTCTTCAGCTTTTGAGTTGCGTGTTGCACCTCCTACACCAGGTGAGGCTGTCAGTCCCAGAATCTGAGGCTGTGGGATCAGTGGTTTGTTTTCTTTTGCCAGCTTCCTGTTCCTCCTCTTTTCTTTTAAGTAACGTCGCATTATATTGTTGTAGACACCTTCCTTTTGAGTGTGATGACACTCATCGATAATGATGAGGGAAAAATCTGGAAAAAAAAAAGACTCCCAAAGTGAATAATTTTATTTCAAATGCATAATTTGTGTGACTGAATCTTATAACAGGTAAGGATAGTGTTGAAAAGAAGCCATCAGATTGTTTGAGAACTAATGTACTAGGAAACTGAAGTGCTGGAGGAAGGCACGGAGGGAAGCTGAATATATGGTCTTTGGAACCTTTGCTACAGTCCTGATGTGCCAAGTAGTTTTGCATTTCATGTAATGTAAAAAAAGACTTTCTATTTTTGCAAAAACAATCTGATGATATAAAGAATTTCAGAGAAATATTTTTCATATCTTACCAGTGGTACGAATATATCATAGTTGAACTCAATACTATCTTTTATATCCATAACTGTGTCTGACAAACTACACATTGTTTGCCTTTTAGAAGATACATAACATGTTAGAAGCCTTTCAGACATCCTTGAAAGGTTGTTGTGGTCAAAATGTGCTTCCATTTTGTAGCAACACGGAGATTTCCTCCCTATTAGTGTCCAAATAAAAGATTTATATTACTTTATGGATGTGTTACTGGAAAGAACAAACAGATTAGTGGGAGCATTGCCACTCCTCTCTTTTGTAGCGGAGGAAACTGAAGAAGATTCAGACAGGTATTATGTGCTTTTTGGTCACAGTATATTCACATGCAAGCAATATACAACAAGGAAAAATAAACTTTTTTCTTGTTTCAGATTTCTCAAAAAATATAGAAAACATATCTTTAATCTATCTGCACATGCAGCTGGTGACATATATTTCAAGGTTCTGAGCTGAAAGATTCATGAAAATTTTTGTGTTTCTCTAACAACAAAACTGGTTTATGGAGCTCCCACTCCTGTACCTGGCCAGTAACTCTCTAATTTCACATGGTTTCCAACAATTTGAAGGAAGCTTGTGGACATGACTGCAAAGAAGGTCACTGAAACGATCAGGGTTAAACTCTTATATGTATTTTTTATGTGGGCAATTTCCATGGTCTTGTTTACACATTGATGTGTAAACATATTGATGTGCTCAAACTGTTGCACCACTGCAAGTCACTTTTCAACAATTGGCAGCAGAAGCTGGAAATTATCAGAGAGCTAAATCAGTCTCAGCTAGTATTGGAGAATCTAAAGAAAGACGGAGACTAAACAAGGGAAGTTATATTTAAAGGCTACACCAAACACTTCTGCTAGGAAAGCAAGCCAGTGCTCCATGTCACTGAGGAAAGCTGATTGCCTTCACAGAGTTTCAGGAAGCCAGTTTGGACAGGAGTGATGTAGTTTCAAATCTAAATTCATATTTATTTCTAAGATTTCTAGATATTGCAAGATTTCAGAAGCAGTGCTGGCAGTTTCACAGTTATTCTGCCAACATGAATTCACTCCCTTTGATTTTGACCATCATCTCCATCATGCATATTCCTATAATTACTTGTGAAGAAACTAACCTATCAGAAGGGATGTGTTTCTTCTACTAAGGAAGTGATACACAACTTTTAGAAAGCCCATACAGTGACTGCAGCCCTTGGTAAAGAGGGTAAACATTTGGTAAAATGCAATTAAGAGAGTCCCCTCCATTTCACTGAGGCTGGAAGTCTGTATTACGTGTAACACAGACCTCTGTGGAAATAGATGAAAAAAGTATGCACAGAAATCTGGAATAAAACTTGTAACTAATAGGATGATTTATATAGGCTGCGTGTTAACAACGTCACAGCCATAGAAAGGGAGCTGGCTGTGTTCATGCTTGCTTGGCTTTGGCCCAGCTGAACTTAGTAGCACAGGTGTAACAGCACAGAAAAAGAATGAGGTGTAGGGCCGCCTGAGTTCTGGAAAAAATGCAGCTCCTTATGAAGGAAACTTTGCAAAGTGTGAAACCCATTCAACCCACTTCATTACATAATCTGGTTGGGACTCAGCCCAATTCTAAACAGGCCAGCAGTTCCAGTAGAAATATTCATATGCCTCCATACAGCATTCCAAAATGATTCAGATGCAGGAAAGTTTATTAACTTCTATGCAGTGGAAAGCAAATAAGTGTAAGGAAATTGCTGGTACTCTGCCCAGGTTAATAACAAGGCATTCTGAAGGAGGGGATGCAATTTTGAGGTACCCAAGTGGCTCTGCAGGAGTTAGTTTGGATTAAGCAGTACTCCAGTCAGCACTGAGCACTGACAGACACAGACTGACCCCTCAGGTTTCTCTGCTGTTTCTGTAACACCCAGACCAGAACTTCTTTTCTCTCAGGGCCATTATTTTGGATATCACAGCTCTCCCCTACAGCCTGTCCAATCTAAAAAGGAGTTGATTGCAGGCAAATAGAAGGAGAAGTTAACATCTCCCAGAGGAAGGTTGCTGCAGCCCAGGCCCTGGAGCTGACATCATGGGCTGTTCTATTTGTACGTCACTGGCAGATAATTCCATTTCCTTTCTCATCTCCCAGAGGTATCTGCCACTTAAGCATTCTGGGAAAACAATCTTGCCTTATTTATCTTTTGTTTTCTTCAACTTCCTTCATCTTTTGTAGGAAACCATTACATCTGCTGAGCTCATAGAGACAGAGTTTTAAGCAATTGTATCACTGTGCATTAGCAAAACGACAAGATTTTAAATAATTTAACTTTTACAACAGATCAGCTTCTATCTTGTGTTCCATTGTATTTTTCAAACTACCAAGTGTATTTGAGTTTTGACAGTTTTTTCTCATTCTGTATATGGCTTCTTTGTGATATAACTCAATGCTCTACCAAGCTTGGAAAGTGGAACCAGTACAACTGCATTTGCACAAACTTGTGCTTAAGTTAGATAAAATAGGAAGCAGAACAAATATTTAGTACAAATAAACTACAGAGTCTAATTTTAGCTTGCATGCCTTTTAATTAAGATCTGATTTTGACTACAGCTTGCATTTATGAAACGAGTAAATTGAAAAAAAACCCCTAGAGAATGTGGCACATTTTTACTCTGCAGTTTTCCAGAATAGAGACATACTTTTATTCCCTCTGTAAAAATTTCAGAATTAAAAACTTGCCTGATAAGTGGACACCTTCTTCATCTTCCTTGGATGCATTTAACAGTGAATTCTCAAGGATTTGTGCTGTACTGATGATGACATCATTTCTTTTGACAACTTCAGGAAATGAGATTTTCAGCTGACAATCACCACTTAAACCAATAACCTTATACCAACGCTTCAGGAATGGACTAAACTCTGTTTGTAAATGCTGTTCTACCAATGGCACCTGAACAAAAGTTTCCAAAGAATTTAAAATATATTAAACACAGGATTAAAAATATATACCTGTTTGCCACAAGTGTTGTTAGGTGAACAAAAGAAAATCAAGCAGCAAAAATCCCCAAACCAATTTCTCCCCTCCAGCTTCTCCTGTGAAACCTTTTTGTCCCAAGAACTTTGGCTTAACTGTGCCTTTGAAAGAATGAACAAACCATGCATGCTTTGGCTCTTTAACTGAGCTTGTAACATGCTTTCACATTTATTCTTGTAAGAGGATATGGATATTGTTTACAATTTCAATAAAATTCTTAAATGTATTTCTATATTTTCACATTACAATAGAAGATTGATTTATATGTGCTAAATTTAACTGCAAAAATTACAGGAATTATCACGAAATCAGACAAAACATTCCTTAACTACTGTGAGACTCAAGAGGTAGCCTTCATTAACAAACTGAAAGACAGGATGTGAAAAATATTTCTATTTTTTAAAATTCATTACAAGATGGAATTGTGCTTTTTCCAGTTATGTGGTTATTACAGCACATCTGAATTTTCACTTGCACTAGGGTACACTAAAATAATTTCTGCTTGCACCACGCTGCTGGTGCAATAGAGTTGACAGTCTAGATCTGTATGTCTTTAAACACAGTACACCTGGAGAAGCTGAGGATTGTGTTAATATTCATTTTATAATGCCTGTATTAACAATGCATTATGTTTAAAAGAATATTATTCTTAAGAAATGGACCAACTTACCTTATTAACAAGTACTATGACTTTTCCAAGCTCTGATGCTCTTCTCTTCTTATCCAAGTGATCTTTGGTAATGTAAACAGCCACTCTGGTTTTACCACTGCCTGTAGGGAGACATATTATAATATTCTCCCCATTCAGTGCTGGCTTTGCAACTTCCATCTGATAATCTCTCAGGGTCAGATCTGGCTCAGGTGAGGCTCTCGTCTCTCCCTCATCTTCATCTAAAGGTACAAAGAAATACAAGTATCAAACAGGAGGCAAAGAATATGTTCATATCAGAATATCAGAGGAGCAAAAAAAAAGTCAAAGGGAAAAATACTAATTTACTACCAGAAGCATCTTGTGAATAATTAGAAACAGCCTAATAACACAGACAAAGTTGCTCTGTGGACCTGTGCAACTCTGGATCAGAACTGCTTCCATGCAGTCACCACTCAGGGCAGGTGGAATAAGCCACAGTATGGCTTCACCCATCTATGCTGAATTGACTGCTATTAGGTAGGAATTCAAATGATACAGTTCAGTGGCACTGGCACCAACAAAGGTTGTGTTTGCAGCTGCAGTATTTATAATCTAGCCAAACTTCTGTGACGTTCTCCTTCATCAATACTGAAATTTATTTGGTTACAAGGGAGCTGCCTTTCTAAATACTTCCCAGAGAATGAAAAATGGAGCCATAGAAAGAAAAAAAAAAAGATATGGAACACTTAAAAATGGTCAAGGGAGTTATAAAGACCAGACAGATAAGAAAATTCAATTGCCCATACAAGATGGAGCTAACTGCAGAATGTATCACACCTATTCATAGTAGATTATGTTGCTTCTTAGCCTGACTAACACATAATGCAATTGAGTGTTCATTAAAAAGCCACAGACATTTGCCACCTAAGGCCAAAGCCTTCCATCTCTTACTGAAAATGCAGTGGCAGAGTTTAGATCTATGGCTCACAGAAAAAACAAACAATGTTGTAAATATAAAAGCAAAAAAAAAAAACCAACAAGCTGTTGAATTATTTTGAGCAGTAAGAAAAGCATATCAAGTCAAGTCACTTGAGTTTACATGTATTTAGGGAGTCAGAACTTACATATATCCTAATATCAGAAGGATTTATTTCAATTGAGTTTTCATGGTTTTTTTTTTTCCTACAAATAAGTTTAGATCACTCTTCAAGTATTAACTGCCCTCAGTGAAGGAAAGGCACTAATTCATTCTGCTAGACTAAAATTGAGAGGAGAAAAACCCTAGTTTTGTTTCCTGATGATATCATTCAATGAAGAATCATGAGGATTTTATCATCACTGATACATTACACACAAAGTAAGTATATTTTTCTAGTATTCCTGATTCCATTAAATAAAATTAAACTAACAAAAAGTAATGAAGCTTGATAAAACACTGCTGATGGAAACATCTGAATGCCATTCTTAAGTGTTTTTTGCTTGTTTTGCCTTTTAGTGTGAGTGCAGTGCTACCTGGACACAGGGACATTTGCACCAGAGGGTACTTGCTGTTACTTATCTGACTTCTACTACTCTCTTTTGAGGAAGAACGTTGTTTGCTTTCTGGTTGGCTAAATTCAATAGCTCAATCATATTGAAACTAGCACTTTATCACCCATCTGTTTAGTTAAATTTCAGTTCCTTAACATCCTCAATTAACAGTCCAGGCCTGAAAAATATTTAACTTAGCTCTTTCCTAGCTTCTTCAGCCCTTGTTTAGATAAAGGCTAATACAGGAATCTTTTCACAGATTAAAGAATTAAATAATTAAAGATTTTTTGTCACGCACAGTATAACACTGGGGAAGTTATCTGCCTTCATACAAGGCTCATGTGAATTGCTGCTCTGGGCTAAAAGAAACATGATAATTATTCTATTGTCCTAACTACACAATTTTTGAAAATCTGAAATGAACTTGGCACATAAAAATGCAGCTGAATCCACATGATTTTTTGCATTAAAATCCAAATCATATCAATGTTTAATGACACCATCCAAACACCTTTGTTAATACAACAGCCCTACTGCAAAATTTCAAATTATAAAATTCATAAATAGTGGATCTGCATCTTCTTAGCATGTTTTTCTCATTATTATTCTCACTGAGTTCACTAGACATGATTAAAAAGCATGGGGTGTTTTTAAAAACTTTTTAACTAGTTGTTTTTAAAACCCATATATAAACAGAACATATAGCAAGTAAACACTGGAAAAAAGTCTGTTCTCCATTCTTCACAAAACTGCAGTGATTTTTTTTCTGGATTACTGGACATAGCAAATGCCCAATTTACTTAATGAGAGACACTTCAGGAATCTTAAAGGATTAGGCCATACATACATGTGTGCTGCCAAATATCAGGAGCCTGGCTCAGCCTGACCAACTGATACAGTGTGCCTGCCTGTCCACAGAACAGAGAAGCTCCATGCCCAGACATTTCACGTGACAGAGTGAATCAAAAAATACGGTGTGACTTATGAGTGTCCTGAGTTGATGCAGAGGTGCAAAGTATATTCTTTGGAGTTAGCAGCACAGAAACTAAAATCTTAGCTGCAGTGCAAATTGCTTAGCTTACCTAAATTGCTGTAGCGTAGCAATTTAAATCTGAGCTATCCTGAATTTTCTGTGTACTTACAAAATACATGGATTTTAATATTTAAAAAGCTTGAAACTATTTCAAAAGTATTTATTGTAAACACTTTGCAGGCATATGATATATAATATTTACAGTGACTTTACTGATGAAATACTACGTTTATTATGCCCAGCTGGCTTGAAAGGTGCTCAGATTTTTCTAGCCCTTGTCCAAGACACAGTCCCAGCACAAATTTTAGAAAGGCCAGATTCCAAAAACTACTGCTTGAACTCTGTATAGGTAAGCAGGCTGATTACCACGGTGGACAGCTCCCAACTTGTTTTGCCTGAGGTTTAAAAAAAAAAAAAAAAGACAAAAACATACTGGGATGTCTTTTACAACAGCAGTGTTTAGTTTGGCTCAGACTATATATATAGCAAGATAATATCTGTCTGCTAAGCATTATGTAAACACAGCCCAATATCTAATTTAAAACTGTATTTATGGACATGTGTTTAAATGTAAGATTCACAAAGTTTTTGATAGCAATCCCCATTGCTTAGGTTGCTTTTACAAATAAGGTTATTATGTACTTGGGTCCAAAGTGGACCTTCCTTATTGTTCTGCAGGTACACAGGAGATGCTTCTGCTCATTTTTTGTTGCTTCTAAAACATTTCTGTTCCTTCCCACCCTATGTGAGGGCCAGGCACAATCTAGCTTCTCTCTGAGAGCAAAAGAAACACATCTGTGTGGCAGCACTATGAGGATCTGTCCAGGTGACTGCACTGGATGACATCTAGTCCCTTCAGCCTCTGTGATTTTATCATCTGCCTCACTAACCAGTTTGTACCATGATGATGTCTAGAGACCTGTTCAGATGACCTTGGTAAATCGACAGTTTTGGGGCTAGGACTTAAGTCCAGACCCTTAAAAATGGCATTTGTTTTGCAACAAAATAAGAGTAAGTCTGGCACATAAATACAGTGAACTACAGTCCACAGTGAAAGAAGACCCTCCACTGAGTTTTGCTCTAGCCCACTCACAGAGTACTTCCCCTAGAGCTTACTTTGCAGTTACTAAATAATAACACAAGGGAAATGTACCTGAATCACTGGTTGTGCAGCTCTGTCCCAGGTTTTCATTCAAGTTACTGACACTTCCATTTCCTATGGAGACATCTGACTCTAAATATAAAACACATAGAAATGTACTATAATATATTTGCTGTACAAATATTAATAGCAAATGCATATTGTTTGCTCTCCCCCTAAGTTGTTAATGTAGGTTAGATGAATGTCAGGCAGGGATGGCTGAGATCTAATTTTCTCTATTTTTGGTAAAGATAAAAATATGAACAATATAATTCATTTTCTTATGGAAGAAAATACGGAGTGGAAGATTAATATCCAAAGCATGGCAGAAGTAAGGCACTGTGGGTCATGATTTATTGCTTGAAAGCAGGGGTTCCAGACATGATCACCTGCATAATCCTCTTTAGTCCTATTTTACTTTATCTTTTCAGAAAGGTGAAAAGCCAAAAAAAAGTTGCTGGCCAGCTGAACATTCTCTTTTACACCCTGCAAGCCATGAGAGCAGCGTCTGTAAACAATTAAAACAAAACCCAAACTGCGATTTTTTTTAAAGTTCCTTCATGTACCATGAGAAGAGCAAACCAGTTAAATGCAAGCAGTGCTGAGTGGCTGAACGCTGCGGAGCAGAAGCGGCCACGCCGAGCCCGCGAGAGGCCGGGCGCTGCCGCAGCCGCTCGGCGCCTCCGCTGCGGAGATGCTCGCGGTCCGCTCGCCCTCTGCTGGGCCATCCGTGCCTTACACGCGCTCATCTCCCGGGGTCGCCAGCACAGTTCGTAAACCTCGTTTTTCCAAAACTCACTCCTTTCAGCATCTAAAGGGATGCCCAGTTCTTCCGGGAAAATCTGCTGCAAACACCATCACCCTGAGCTATCAGCTTACCGACAGCGCTCTGCAACTGAGCCCACAGTGCTTATGGAATCAGTCAGAGTAATAGTGTTGATCAATGTTCTGCTTAATTAGCTAGTGAACTTGTGTTTCTATCAAGTTCTTTCCAGTGAATATCCTATTATGGTCCATATCCGTATTTTTCCTAACTTATTGTCCCCAACAAATTATTCATAAAGCAAAGCAGTGTCTGTGAATGAGAATTTAGCACCGAATGGAAATTACAGTGTCTTTAGAAAGGAACACCTGAAATACACGGTATAAAATCTTGGTGAGTGAGGTGGAAATTAAACCTAGTCTGCATTCAGAAAAGTTATGTAACTATTTTAGCTACCCCGAGGAGTCAGGTATTAGTAGTTTTTCTAACATAGCTATGAAAACTGATGCAAATATCTGTCTTGCTGTCCTACAGTTGTCATAGTTTATTCCATACAGACATCAGAATCTGATCCCTCTATTAATCACCATCATCTGTAGAAAGTATTATGACAGACAAGGGCATTAAAGACTTTAAGCACCTAAATCAGGCCTATTCTCCTAGAAATGAATGCAATCAACAGAAAGGCACAAAAAAGAAGAAAACCTCACCAGTTCCAAGCCATGTTCAAAGACCTGTGACAAACTATTAAGTAGCTTAAGTGGGAACTCCCAGCTATGAAGGTGACACTGCTATCTCTTGTTTTCACTTTCTAGGAATCCACATAGGATAGGAAAGAGAAGACAAAATTAAAATTCTGTGTATCTATTCCATATGGTCTCCCATCTAAATGACCTTCTGAAAGACATGAGAATATGAATCCATAAAGTGTTTTGTACACAATTATCTAAAGTACAATGTGCAGCATGCATTATACAACGTTTCAACAGAAAACATCAGTGAAACAGTGGTGAAGTGAAATGCAAAATACTCATATTCCAAATGAAAGGTGAATAGAATAATGTTCTCCTTTGTCAGCTGTGGCAACTTTCATCAGTTATTTTAACAAAAAGTAAATTTTAAAAAACCCAAACCAGTAAGCATTTCCAACATAATGATGATAAAAGAATTAATATTCTAACAGCTATTTTTACCACTTCTGCTAATCTTCCCTGCTTACATACTGTAATGCAGAATATTTCACAGGAAGATTTTCAGTCACTTTGCACTGACTACTAAATAAGTATAAAGACAATGGAATGCAATGAAAGGCAAGCCTTGAAAAAGAGAGCTGCTATTATTTAAATTGTTGTTTATATAGGTAACTGCATCAACTTAATTCAAGTGTTGACCTTGCAAACTTATTTGCTTTTGTGTTATTTTGTGTGTATGAAGTTTCTTACATGCGTTTGTGCATGTTCAGTTTTTCTCTAGTTATCTCTTAGGCTAAATGATCTATTTCTATTTTGTTTTCAGGACCTTACTGCTCTCATACGTTCTGACTGTCTTTTTCATCTACTTAAGGAAAGGGTCAGAGGAGGCTACAGATCCAATGCAAACTGCAGTAATTTCAAGAGACTTGAAAAAGCTTCTTTCTTCTTGAAATATGTTCTTTTCAAGACATAAAAGGAATGGTGGGAGTGCACTGCAAAACTGACAACACTTGACAGCATCAAATTACAAACTAGGTGGGTTCCCAGCCCACATGGAAGTAGAATCTGGGTTCCATTTGTATTTTAATCTGCCTGGTCTAAAAATACAGTCTATGGAATCATGAGAAAGGATGGAAATAGGGAATGGAAAAAGACCTGAGTGCAGTTAAGTCTGAGTGTACAAGTGCACTGATACCAAAGCTTACTGCACTTCAGGATGGCTGAATGTGAGCCAGTTCCTCTGCAGAGATCTCCAAGCATCATTTGTTATCCTGCATCTACACTGCTCTTCGGTTCTTCTCAGAAGTGCATGTTTACAGTCAACCTGTCCATTGTCTCCACTTACACTACTTTGATTCACATCACAGAGCTGGTTTAGATCAGAGGAAATGAACTGTCAGCTGAAACCAAATGAGATTTGTTCCAGCTAGTTGCAGGCACACTTCAGCATGAGGCTGAAGTCAATCTGAACCGAACTGATGGAATCCATCTACTCTGTACCCCCTCAGCCATTTCACTGTACAGATCTGCTCAACTGCCCAAACTGCTCATACCCACCATCTATTAATTTCAGTTCTGTGCTGAGACCATAGTTTTTTAGCTACAATTAGCTTATGGCATGCTAGTTAATAACTAACAGATCTAATTATCTGCAACCCTCAACCTGACAAGACAAAAGCAGAAGATCAGGCTGACAGCACAAAAAGCCTACCCTCAGTGAGGCCCAGTAAGAGCCTTAGCTTTGCCCAGAAAGGATTCCAACTAACAATGAGGATATCTCAGTCTGATCCATTTTGAGTTTTCATTAAATATTTGGCACTTCTTCTTTATACTGCCAAATTATATTCTAACCCAAGAAAACCAAGTTGATATTTTTGCTGTAGTTAATAATTCACTACTTGCTACAAAGCATTGTGATATCCTGTTAATATCATGCTAAATGAGAAATAGGCTACTACTGTTGCACATTGAAAGGCTGCAGTTTTTCAGAGCCATTTTTTAAAAGTAATTATTCATATTTGATATAGAGAACCCACCTCAGCTGTAACTATTATTGGAGTTCCATCTGAACTTGGAACACATATGGCTCCTGAATCATGCAGTGTATGTTTGAATCACTGGCTCACAGATATGTTTGGGTGTTGTTGCTGGTCATTGCTGTTGCTCCTACTTAACTCCCAAGGCATATTTGTAAGAGTGGGTCTATGTGAACAACAGGCCACAACAATTCCTAAACATTTTTACTAAAATTGTACTTCTGAGTATGTATGTGATGTGAGAAAGGTTGTTCGATACTCTGTAAGTAAAAAAATCTTAAAATAAACAGAAAAATTACTTGTTGGACAGCACTAAAGGACTTTTCAAAACAAAAAATGCTTCTCAATATAGAATTTCCAGCCTTCTAGAAAGAAGTACTTAATACAGTTGAAGTTTTAGTGGTACAAAAACATTCCTCTTGTCTTAAACTTTGTCAACACTGTATAGAGTTGTCAATGTTAATAATCTAATGTTGTTACTGGATAGTATAAGCCTACCATGGATGAGACTGAAATAAAATATTAATTTAATAATATTAATATTTTTATCAACAATATTAAATATATTTGAAAATGACTCATTTATTCACACAGGTCCCAGATCAAAACAGCAGTTAGTGGACAAACCTGACACCACAGAGTTCTTTTCTGTGGATGTTTCCAATACACTGTTCTCACTGCTGAAACTATCATCCCCATTTTCCTCCTGTTTCGAATTCTCCACTGTGACGTGTCCTGCTTGGCTTGTAACTTCTGCCTCTTCACTTGTACTCTTCTCCATCCCATTTTGTTTATTCTCTATTTCTAGAAAATATAGAGAAATTCTAAGGCAATTCTATAAAATATTTAGTTTCTTTTAGTGTAGAGCACAGAAAACACAGAACTAACCTGTATTCATCATGTACATTGTAACATATGGTCTTGGTCTTGACTCAGATGTTATAGTTTGCAATTTTGACCTTTATATAAATATTTATTAAGAATTTACAAATTTACAATTAGAAACTAAATTTGGAGAGATAAATAGATTTATTTTTATGAAGCTCTCAACTTCTGTGCATGGGTGTTTCCTAACAACAATGTATTTTACTGTAACAAATCACAGGGGTTCAAGCAGCAGTGATAAAATGTAGCACCAGTGTTCCTCCCCAGGTCACCATGAACCCCTTCTCAGTGTTTCCTCTCGATGCCCTTATGTCAGGGGATGCTCCTGCAACCACACACTTCAGCCATCTCCACACATACAGCACTGTGTACATGGAAAAGTACTTATCCTCTGCTAAGAGCGACACCACTGACCTTCATGTATTAGTCTGTACAATCTGGTTTGGGGCCTGCATTGCCCAAGATTACAGAGAAACTGTGGGATAAATGCATTCATTCAGTAGTTCATCAAACAACTTAATTAAACTTCAGTTTTACCCTGTATGGTCTGCACTGCACTGAAAATTCAGAAATGCAAAATTTAAAAGGAATTGAAAATAAAAAATAAAAAAGAATATTCTTAATTATCATATTTGTGAAATATTTATTACTTTGTTTACCTTACTGATAGCAAAGTAGTGAAGACAAGAATTTAAGTCTCACAAGGCTGCAACACAGAATAAAAATTAGGATCCCAATACCTGCTGAGCTGTTGGGAGGCATTTGAATCCTGTTACGGGCCCCAGCCAAGTTGTCTTTAGCTAACACTATCAGAGACCTCAGGAATTCATCAAGGTTACAGAACTGTAAGCTATTCTAAATCGGGAGAGAGGCAGTCTGAAGAACAAGATAAGAAGACAGCAAGAAAGTAAACAAAGAGGGACTGCAGCATCATGGACTGGAACCAATCGGGGTCTCTGAAAGGTGCATGGAAGGCGCGTGGACAACACGGGGCACCCAATGGGGTCATGCGTGACCGCGTGAACGGCAGCAGCAGGAATGCATAAGAGTAGTGCAATGTAAACAATAAAGTGGAAGCTTGCTGTTACTTGCATCAAGTGTCTGTCCTGCTTCCCCTCCTCCCTGCACATCCCAGATTTCCCCAACACTGAGCTATTCCCAGCAGCTGAATTTCACTGAGAATGGTCTTCTGAGGCTCTAACTTGGTTGGTCTTGTCCTGCAGACTGCAACACTCAACCACCTTTGAACTGCACCCTCAAATATCAGAGCTGCTTGTCTGTGTCTGGCAGAACAGCAGCTGATTCCTGTCCAAAGCTGGAAGACACCTTCATGTCCCTCTTACCTCAGTCTTAATGCACTGACCCATATGCAGCAACTGAAAGTACAGAGACAGTTGTGGTGAGATCCTCAAGTGAGCAGGCTGAAGCTGCTAAATGGGAAATCTCTTAAAATAATCTCGTCTCAAAAATTTTGTAAAACATATGGGGAGTAAAAATAAGGGAAAAATTATTTGAGGGCTGCTTCCTTTTTTATATTTAAGAATACAGGGGAGCACTGGGATAATTTTACAGTATTATAAGCATCATATAAGAATGAAAAGGAGTAGCCACTTTACTAGTTTATTCTATAATTTTTAGTAAATTTTATAGTGTTTTGAGACTTATGAATGTCTTAAAGTATGCAAAGTACTTTAAAATGCCAAAAATATTTGCAAACCAATCTTTAAAGGAAACACCAGTATTGAAGAAGAAATCCAGGTAAAATCTAGGGGTTTTTTTGTTCAAATTAATCTTCAGAATATTTTTAATGAATGATTATAAAAAGCACACTGAAAATCAATGGGTATTAAAAGGTAAGGATTCAGTTTAATTGTAACTAAATGCATACTGTTGTAGTTCTCCTATTGCTTAACAAGGACTTTTAGTATTAAAAAATCTATTGATTAAGCTGTTACATTACTTGATTTTGAAATCCCTGGACAACCAAAAGCATTAGTCCCAGTATCACTGTAAAACAATACGGTGGGAGTCCTGCATTGTTTCTTAAATAACAGTACAAAAAAAAAAAAAGAAAAAAAAAAAAGAGGTGTTAAGAATTCACACATCAGTACCAGTGAAATACGATGATTACCTCCTGTAATTCCACTTAAATCATCTGCAAGGACTTCATGTTGGGTTTCACGGAGAGCAATCAAAAAAGGAGAGAACCAATCTTTCTTCTGCACTATTCTGCTCAGTAGCTCCCTTGCACCATCTCTGTTCCCACGATTGTCAGCAACAGTCTGGATCTGGTAAAAATATAAAAACAGAAACAACCCCCACACAGCCTTCAGAAATGGTTTGAGGAAGTTAGTAAGAATAGGAGACATGCAAAAGTACTTCCCTGTCATCATTAAAACATACTGAAAAATAAAGATATAAAATTGACCTGCCACTTATCACAGGAGACTTACTGCAGCTTTGTCCAAGCTCCCATATTGTTCATCATATATTGTTTTGGGTAGGATTTATAAAACCTATGAAACCTGAAATTTAATTGGAGAAACTGGTAGTACTAGACAATGGTTACAATAGTAACTACTATATAATAATTATTAGTATTGTGGAATTGGTGTTCAGACTGATTTAGGGAATACGCCATCTTGATTAAGGAGAAATAATGTCACAGTTTGCCAAATCTCAGACTTATTCTGTAACATGACCTCATACATAAAGGAACATTTCCCTTCTTAAACTCTGGCTTCATCATCCCAACTCCCACTTAAAAACACAACTAAGTGTTTTTAAGCCTCTAGAAAGGGGCTATCACCTCAAAGAATCTATGGCACAATTTCCCAAGGCTGTCAAAAGCAGAACTTGATATGTGATCACATGAGGAACAAAACAACGATCCCAAGAGCAAAGCAGCCTAAGACAGTGTTCAGTCCTTAAGGGCACTTTTCTCAAGGCTCAAGAATCACCCATCCTGATATGCAAGGAATGGGCAGGCATAGCAGTGGGAACACCTGACTGAGATTCACGACTAAAAGGAAGTGCACGGAAAGTGGGAGGCATTAGGAAAGCCTAAACTCCATTGGAGTTTAAAACTGGCAGGACTGTGAAGGGTACTGAATGGTTTGATGGAAGTAGCAGCAGCAAAAAGATCACCTGGGGGAACATGAGGACCCATTACCAGGGAATGGAGCCAGTAACTTCTGAAAAGACATCTGCATCTGACTGCTGTGTGCTTGCCTCCCAACTCATTGGGGTGCAGCTGATCATTGCTGCTACCTGGCGGTCACAAGACAAAATTATGTATGTTACAGTCATTCAACTGAGATGGAGCATAAAACTTCCTCAAAAGTGAATGCAAAGGCTCAAGAGTGCACGTGATGTAGTTCCACCCTTAGTTTACCAGTTTTCCCCTTATTGCTATGCCAATTACTATTTTAATATGTTCTAGCAAATCTGTTTCAGGACATCCTTTTTTTTTTGAGTTTCAAGTTAAGTTTCACATTCCAGGCAAGTCATCCTTAGCCAAGTGGACTAAACACTGGAAAATATTTTCATCAAAGGTTAATACTTTCTTGTTCTTGTCCAACTGGTATTTCTGCTCACCTCATTGTCTAGTGTAATAGTCCTTAGTGAACCTATAGCAAAAAAAGGGGACGGAAAATCTTGCTTTATTTTAACTTAAATATTCTTTAGGACTTTACAGACCATCACTACTTCCTAGTATGGTTCTAGGGCCAGAAGAAAATGATCTTCTGAGCTTAAGGTCTGTGGCAATATAATAAGTAACAGTAAAGTCTAACTTATTTCTTCCACTTAGACATTGTCTTGGTCCAACCCTCTGATACTGGCATTTTTCTTTGCCAGGCTCTTAGCTGGCATCCCACCTTCTGCCCCACTTTCAAGAGTCTTAATTGGCATACCTGAACGATTACCCATCATCTCTTTCCCCAGGTCTGGGAACTCTCCTTTCGTTTCTGCATTTACTACGCCACTTGTAGGTGTGGTTTCCTACCTGCCCCACAGGCACTGGGGCTGGCCAGTGTCTGTGGCACCACCTACGCCCAGACTCACCCGATCCATGTCCTCTTCCTGGAAGATGCCCATCTCCAGGCACTTCTCGGCCACCTGCACGGCCCGCATCCTGTCCACCAGCGTGCCGTGGAGCAGCTGCACCAGATGCACGCACAGGTCGTGCTCGTCCTCCTCTGCCGGCGAGGGCAGCTGGCTCAGGCTGGGGTTGGCATAGCAGGCGGCCAGGCTGCAGCCGCCGTGCTCCAGCGCCTGCAGGAACTCGCGGATCCAGCCGCAGCCTCGGGGCCCCCGCTCCACGGCCCGCAGCAGCTCCTCCGCCCCCGCCGCCTGGCCCCGCTGCAGGGCGGCCGCACGCACCCTCTCCCCGTCCTCCGCGCTCAGCGAGGGGAGCCCGTCCAGCACGGGCTGCACCTGGATGTACTGCTTCAGCCGCGGCCTGAAGCAGGAGATCATGTACAGGAACAGCTCGTCACGGGTGCTGTCTGCCATGGCCGCTCCCGCGGGCCGCTGGTGGTGGCTCCGCCCGAGCCCTGGCGAGCACCGTGGCCCCGGCCCCGCTTCGCGAACCCCGCTCTGCCCCGCTCTGCTCAGCTCTGCCCCACTCTGCCCCGCTCTGCCCAGCCCTGCCCCACTCTGCTCAGCTCTGCCCCGCTCTGCCCAGCCCTGCCCCACTCTGCCCCGCTCTGCCCAGCCCTGCCCCACTCTGCCCAGCTCTGCCCCGCTCNCCCGCTCGGCCCCGCTCTGCTCCGATCGGCCCCGCTCTGCTCCGCTCGGCCCCGCTCTGCCCAGCAGCGGCGCCGCTTTCGGTTTCGCTTGGGAGAGCGGTTCCTGAGGGCCCGGCTCACTGGGATAGGGCGGCAGCGCCCGGCCGAGCTCCACTCAGTGCCACTCCTCAGTGTTGAAAACGAAACCTTTGACAGTAACGAAACCTTTTACAGTAACCGTGAGTTGAAAAACCCAGTCATAAACGGAAACGTGTCTTTCACCTTCCAGCTCAAAAGCTTCTCGGGCTACTCACGGCATATCCGAGTTTTGGGCACTGGCTGCCGCCCAGGCATACACTGGCAGCCCTGAGGTGCTTCCTTGGTGTTTTAGGCTGCTGGAAAGTCTTTCCCTGAGATGCGGTTTCACCCGTATCATACATGGCACTGAGCTTCAGAAGCAGTCTTGGTTTCTTTCCATCGTGGGGGTTTGGGGAACCTCAGTGTGATTCTGAGGTAAGGCAAAATGATAAACAGAGTGTCTGGATTACTGTGTTCAGTTTTGGCCTGGGGCAAGTTCAAGAGACTGAACAATTAGAGAGTCCAGAAGCAAACAGGATTGGAGAGCCTGCCACATGTCTGAAAGAACTGCATTTATAAAACCTGGAGAAAAGAAGGATCAGGGGAGATCCAACCACAGTGATGTCAGGGTGCTAGAAAGATAAATTACTTATTGGCAAAATTGCCTTGATAAGGTGTAGGGCTTGGTAAGTTTCAATGATGTCAGACCTGATGGAGTTAGTTAACAGAGCTTGGAAATAAGGATGTATCACTGATAGCAGACACAAAGAATACAGAATTTATGGGTCCCGAGGACATTTGATAGAACTCCCAAGATATTGAAGAAACTAATAAAGCCATCTCAGCAATTGTGTTCAGGTTAGCTGTGACTGGGCAGCAGGAATTCTGGCAGGGGGAAATTGTGACCATTGATTCACAGACCACCGATTCAGGAAACCACCGACTCAAAAGAAGAGAAAGTCTGAGCATGTGGGACTAATCAGCATAAGAAGCAAGGGAATCATTTAACGAACAGAAGAAAGAACACTAATTAATATTAAAAACTATGCAACTTGTAGCCAGTGAGGGCTAATGCCTTTGTTTGCTAAAACATTAAAAAAATTTTGATAGTCATGGTGCTGGCTTTGTGGATTTGCCACCAAGCATCCTTTTCTGTGCTGAACTGTAAACAAATCCAATACCTTGATTTTGTGTGTGGATCAGCCTCTTGCAAACCAGGTGAAAGAACCTGTTTTGGGACACCATCAGTTCTCGAGCTCCTAAAAATTGGATGATTCTTCACTGGGGTAAACAGGACAAAGGGCAATTGGAACACATTTCTTCAGGGGAACTAATGTCCAGGTATAAGAAAAAATTATTACCCACTCTATAAACAATTAGACATTGGAATATATTGCTCAGAGAAGTAGTGGAAATTTTCTCAGTAGAAATGTTCAACACTGGCTTGGCAGTGTCCTTGATTTAATGTCTTGCTTTTAAAAGGAAGCCAGCTATCTCCAGAGGTCCTTTCTCAGCCTAAAATTTTCTGTAGTTCAAATTGTACCCTCAGCTGCTTGTCATGTTGAGATGTGCTGCAGCAGTCTGCTCTCAGAGGAGCTTCCTTCAGCTGGAGGCTTCTTTTGTAGAACTTAATTTGTTTTCACTTTCATTTCATTGTTTTTCCTGCTTATCTCAGGTTTCACTGTTACTTCATCATTACTTTTTCATTTCTGCTTTATGCAAGTTTCCCTTGAAAGATTTCTGTAAAAAGCATAATTTCTTTCCCTCACTACTTTTTCTTCTGCCTTCAGCACCTTATCTGGAAGACACCTGAGCCTTTCTTGCTCAGTCTCAGGAGCCCGCAGGATTTACTCGGGCTCAGTAGGTGCAGATGGGTTGTTTGCTTTGTTGTGTATACTGTGATGGTAAATCAGGATGTACATTTATCCCCAAACAATCCTTCACTGGCTCTAAGAGTTTGCAGACATTAAAAGGGCATTTGACACTTCCAGAGATAAAGAATGCCTCTTGTTTATTCCAGCTAGTGTGGTTGCACAGATGATGGCTGAGCTCCTGCTCTGTCCATGGATGATGCAAATACCCCGACTTTATCGCTCTTCTCCTGAACTCTTACACTGACTCCTGAGACCTTTGTCCCTTTCAGATGTGACTGAAATTAGTGTCAGGGTTCATAGCAGTCTCTCTGGCAGGGCAGGGGAGGAGCATTTGGCTTTCCCCTCGGTTATCACAAAGCTTGCACCGCACAGCACCTCACCTCACCGCACAACACCTCACTGCCCAGCACCGCACAGCACAGCACCGCACCGCACCGCCCGGCCCCGCTACANCACCCCCCCGCCCGGCCCCGCTACAAGACCTGACGCTGCCTTTCTCCTCTCGGCTGGAGCCCACGGGGGAAGCCGGGACGTGGCCCAGCTGCAAAGGCTGCAGGACAGCACCTCACCTCACCTCACCGCACAGCACCGCACAGTACAGCACCGCACAGCACAGCACCGCACCGCACCGCACCGCACCTCACTGCACAGCACCGCACCGCACAGCACAGCACCGCACCGCACCGCACCGCACCTCACTGCACAGCACCGCACCGCACAGCACAGCACCGCACCGCACCGCACCGCACCTCACTGCACAGCACCGCACCGCACAGCACAGCACCGCACCGCACCGCACCGCACCTCACTGCACAGCACCGCACCGCACAGCACAGCACCGCACCGCACCGCACCGCACCTCACTGCACAGCACCGCACCGCACAGCACAGCACCGCACCGCACCGCACCGCACCTCACTGCACAGCACCGCACCGCACAGCACAGCACCGCACCGCACCGCACCGCACCTCACTGCACAGCACCGCACCGCACAGCACAGCACCGCACCGCACCGCACCGCACCTCACTGCACAGCACCGCACCGCACAGCACAGCACCGCACCGCACCGCACCGCACCTCACTGCACAGCACCGCACCGCACAGCACAGCACCGCACCGCACCGCACCGCACCTCACTGCACAGCACCGCACCGCACAGCACAGCACCGCACCGCACCGCACCGCACCTCACTGCACAGCACCGCACCGCACAGCACAGCACCGCACCGCACCGCACCGCACCTCACTGCACAGCACCGCACCGCACAGCACAGCACCGCACCGCACAGCACAGCACCGCACCGCACAGCACAGCACCGCACCTCACCGCACAGCACCTCACTGCCCAGCACCGCCCGACACCACACCGCCCACCATCACGCTGCACAGCCCAGCCCCGCACCGTGCAGTGTGCGTTCTTACACAGTGTTCACTGGGTAGGAATGTTTAACAGGAAAGGATGGAAAGATCAGGGGTGCTGATCTGCTGGTGTGGTATTAAGTACAACTGTCATGGGAGGAATTGTGCCTTCTGCTGTGCTGGTATTGCAGTCTGCTGTGATTCTATTTGTGTACAGCATTTTAGATCTCAGCAGCTCCAATGAGAGGACATACAATTTATCAGTGGGCAAGACTCCAGTTGCTTCACCTCAGCAGGCAGCCAGAGTCCATGACAAACAGTGCTTTTCACTTTTTTGCATGTTACTTTCAATGCTGGTGAATGATACAGGAGCTTTGATGGGTGCTCACCAGAGAGACGAAATTGCTAGGACACAATCTGCAGCAGGAAAGGGGAAGAGAGGTTCATTTGCAGACAGCCAGCAGTGAGGTGGGAGACCAGAAAATACATTTGCAAATTGAACCGCATGGGAACGTGGAAGGGAATGCGGAAGGGAAGATATATGCATTTGGGCATATGCTTCCAGGAAACAGCAAAGTTGGGCAGGTCAAGACACATGACTACTGTGTATTACTGTAAATCTGTGCCTGTAGGTGAATGTCCACATCCAAATAAGTCAGGTTGCTGCACAGCTTAACAATGGAAAAGCATCACAGCCTCTCCTTTGCTTTAAATGTTGAACTACATCTGTACCTGGTAGGAGCCAGTGAACTTCATTAAGAGCTCTGCTGATCTGTACAGTCTCACCTCTCACCTCTCACCTTGGAAGTGATTGTCCACATTGCTTTTGTACTTCAGCTACTTTAGCTGTTCCTGAATTTCTAGGAGACTTACCTGTATCTACAGCTTATAATTTATATGTATTTTTAGCTACAGGTTTTTAATGCACATAGCCAAGTGTTATTAAGTTCAAGCAAACCCAAAATGTACCTCCTATATTCTGAAAGCTTCTGTGGATATGTTACAATGTGTGGTTATACAACCCTTAACTATTCCCAGCTTGACTTGGATAACACAGACCCATTTCTGCGAAAACCGGACTGGACTTAGGTGGAGGCCCACCCCTTCAAAAACCCCACAAAAACCCTCAACAAAATCACCTGCAAATAAAAGGAGCAATTTTTGCTGTTTAGAAAATTAACACATTTCCAAACCCAATGGTTTATACATGTTTCTGGAAGAAAAAAGCACGAAGCAGTAGGTCTTCATGTACTTCACTTAACCTCGACAAGAAAAGAAGTGACCTGAGAAGGCAGATCTTTCTGTGGCACGGAAGGGGCAGCTAGAGTGTTGCAACCAAACTTTCATCTTTTGTTTCTGTGTTCCTTGGCAGGGAGCTTAGAATCTCCATAACATTATAAAGTCTCCCTTACTTGTGCTGATTTGATATTTTTCTTCTTGGTACAAGGACAAGGGAAGGAACAAAGCCTCTTTGAGCCAAAATATGGAGTAAGAAACGGAGCTTTTCCTTCGCTTAGATTGACTGCAGTAGTTGTCACTCTTCCTCTTCCCCAATGCTCCCTCCCCTGGCCACCTGTTTTGCTCTCTCACTTTGCAGTAATGAGAAATACCAAGTGATGAAATTGGACAAAAGGCCTTTTGTAAATCAATGCTCATGCATTATACTTTTTTCATTAATTTTATTTTTCATTTATACGAGACTTTTTTAAATGTAGCATAACCACAAATACTTTTTTAGAGAATGTGCTAACTTGTTTGTTGTAACAGACGTGAATGTTAGTTATTAGGCTGAGATAGAGCAGAAGTCATTAACACTTGCTATTTAAAAAACCACAAACAACAAGACCCCCCAGAACGTATTTGTTATTCAACACTCCTGTGTCAATGGAGTATATGCAGGCAGAGATTCTGACTGGTCCCTAGGGAGAGACAAGATGTGTGATAATGTCTTTACAAATAATTCCATGGGTAAGGGTGTGAGTGTTATGGTCTTTGAAATGGATCTTAATGTCTCTACCAAGTTCAAGCCACAGGTCTGTTACAGAACCCAGACAGTTTGATTCCTGAATCAGACAAGTGGGACTGCACAAGCCTGAGTTTCAGAACTTTGGTGAAAAATGACAGGCTCAAGGAGGGGAATATGTGGTGGGTCATTCAGGCAGGCTGTACCTTCTGAATACCTCAGCCATGGGGAAAGGAAGAGGGCGGCTGGGAGTTCAGGATAAAAGGAGCTGCACCCTCCGAAACTTTGAGGGAGAAAACCCTGTGGGTGTGTGCCCCGGTGGACTCTCTCCCTTATTCGAATGAAGTTGTAGGACTCTTCTGTCTCCTTTTTGGACATAAACCTCTGGTGTTTGTGGATTAATTTTCCTGACACTAGGATCTGCTCCTGCAAGGCATGGAACAGTGCAGCCCTCCTGTCATCGTGGTAGAGGAGCAGTCAGCTTGTTGTAGCATTTGGACCTTTCAACAATCAACAGTAGCATGAGGCAGTAGAAAATTTGATCTTGTATGGGAAGGGTTGGTTTATCTTTTCAGTGACAAAGGTATTGACTTAATTAATTTTGGTATCTGAAAGCAAAGGTAAAGCAGAGCCATGCTCAGTAGCTCATCACTCACACTAATTTTAAATGAGGAAATTCACCCACCTTGGGTTTATCTACCAGCTGTGTATGACTAAAGCGTCATTTTTCATTCTGACCCCAACATACCAGGAATGTATACGTGAAGGACAACCACTATTGCATCTCTCTGTAGCACTGACTTAGGACAGGGGATTTAGTTTGGTTTTAAGTAAAATTCAAGTGCTTCCCCTCTAACTGGATTGCATGCTTTTCCGTAACCAGTTCTCACCCTAGATGAACTTCACATTAAAGCTCTAAGATTGGAAAATCATATGAACATTTAAAAATATTTGAAAGCAGTAATAAAAAGGTCATTTCCTTCTAAAAAAACCACAACATTTGAAGCAGAATAATATTTTAATAAAATTAAATCTAAGTATTCACAAAGCGTTATGCACATACAGTACATACTGTATTTAAAGCCTACAGACCTTAGATCATTTTATTCTAAAGTAGTCAGCTTTGGACACAAGCTAAGCTTACTCATTTTGTAATAAGAAAGTTTACAATTGTTCCTGAAAGTGATTTTACATATATACATATATATATAGCTCTATATATATACTCCTACATGTAAGTGTAGGTATATACACACACTTGTGTGTATGTGTGCATATAAATATATATACACATACACATACATACACACCTATGTACATACATGAAATACACACGTGCACACATCTGGGAGTGCATGCGAGGTGTGTGTGTACGAGCACTGGAGAGGGGCCGCTCAGTACAAAGAGGTAACTGCAAACAGCCACCCTAATAATTATAAAACAAAAATGTGTCAAACATTTTTAAATTAGAACAGATTGTTAATAATTTGTATTGAACAAAAGGAACACAGTCTTCTGCATTACATAGAAATTAGGTTTATTGCATTTGATTATGTTTGTGTGACAGATGAAGAGTACCTGTCTGCTCATCACAGCTGAATCCTATGATGCAATTAAAAAAAATAACAATACAAAAACCCAAAACCAAAATGTAGTGGAAACAAATGATTCAATTTAATGCTGTTTTGTGGATGTGACCTATGGTGATACTTTCCAGCACATGGCAGTTTTCCTCTCTGTTAAAATACTGCCCTACTTCAGCTAGTTTGGAAGGAGGCTGTTTTCTCTGTCCTAATTGTTCCCAGCCCAGAAGACTTGGTACCTTATTCTTTCTTTAGATTCAGGCTCATTGTGATTTATTATAAAAAGCTCACTAGAAGACAGATAAATCAATTTTCAAAAGTGAGCTAGAAGAGCATGTTTCTTAAATTTTAGCTTGATCAGATAGGAGTTTTTCTATGTGAATTATTGTTATTGGTCTCCTATTTGCTCTGAAGACATATCCACAATAAAATACTATTTCCATGACAGCAGTAAATGGCAATTTCCATGCAACGTAAACTGTAATTTCAGAACATGCATGTTATTTAAAAAAAATAAAAATATAAGGTGCCTTGAGAATGCTGGCAGTTTTACATTTGGAACATACAGTTAGTGTGTGTATATATATATTTACATCAGAACTGCTCAACTTTACCTTACAAGCTTCAGATTTAGGAAAATATACAGTACTTTTGCATATAATGGTGTATTCCTTGTAGCCCCTGAGTCAAGTATAGAGGAATTAAATTAAAAAAAAAAAAAAAAGGAGAAACAGCCATAAAAGCACTTTTATGTGGAGTAATAGTATAAAAGTACTATTTCCCAGGAAGACCAGGATCAGAAACATGCCTATGAAGACTCAAGATTCCTACAGTGCTTAGTGAAGATTCTGGCAAGGAAGGGTGCCTAACTGGTGGGAGACAAGTTTTACAAGGCTGCGGGGGACGCTCTACAGACTGGTTGCGTTCTTGGTCTAAAAAAGAAGCCAGGTTGTCTTCTGAGGCTGTGTTCAGATGCACTCCACTTGAGAAGGATTCTTTGGATTTAAGTTTTGATTTTTCAACATCTGAAAATTCAGGACACTGTAAGGGATGAGAAGAAATAAGATTGTAATAATTAAATTGGTCTCTTCCAGGCTCCTGTTCTGTTCAAAATTAGCACATTCAGATTGTTGATGGAAAACTATCTTTGAAAATTAAGCAGTGTACTGAAATGTTATTTTACATTGTACTGCATTTGATTTAATGTATTTGAATGCAATTCTCCTGATTAATTGTAGGAACCTGGTTATCTTTTCCTCCCCTCAGACTTGCTAATATGACATCAAGATACACATATAAGCAGCCCTTTCTAAAGGACTGATTACTCCCGAGACCCAATCTAAGCGTATGGATCTCAACACTCTTGAATATGAGGTTCTGTTTTGGAGCATAACTCCAGAATTGCATAATTCTGAACATTCTAACCACTTGGATTCCTTTTCTGATAACTTTTGTGAAAAACATGACAGTAAAGTAAATCTGTCTGATTATACGTTCATTCTATGAATCTCTAAAACCCTCACAGAAAATGTGGCCTCTGAAACCGTGGTGTCTAAGCCCGCTGTGGAGATGCTACATCAAAATAATAATTTTGTATTCCTTAAACTAGTGAACCAGCACCTAGATTGGTATGAATTTCTTCCTTGCAAGATAAAGAGACTAGGAAACCTCTTTTGATCTTATTGGACATGTACTTACCTGAGATGAAGGACTGAAACTTCTGTCTGTTTTAATTGATGCTGCAGGCTGAAGCTTTTGTATGACCTGGATTGCTGGCTGTTGATACTCTGCGCCTGCTGTCACCATGCTATAGGCAGGTGGAATGAGTGCTGACTGCCTTTGCAGAAGCTGCAGGATGGTTTGGATATCAGCAGTCATTTGGGATTCAAGCCTAGAGAAGGAACATGAAATCAGTTAACTCACAGACCAGGAACAGGTATATTTCACACACCAGTTACAGAGGACTGCAGTTTACCAGTAAAGCCATTGCTTGCTATGGCATGACCATGTCTTAAATAGAAGAGAACAGTAGAGGGAGTACGGAGCCCTTCCAAAGCTTCTGGCTTCCCCTCGCCTTTCAGAACATACCTGAGAGCTTTTCTCTGGCTTTTGCTATATTAAGAATGAGTTCATCACTGTGCCTTAGGTTTGCAACAAGAAGCAATGTGGGGGACTGGGTATCTGGTTGAAAATAACTGGACTAAATGTATTCTCCTCATTGTAACTAAATTGATTTGTGCTGGCTAAGCATGGGACATTATTTTGATGCGTCTGTCAGTGAATTCTGACATGCTAATACAATGCACTGAACTAAGCAGAAGTCACATTTGTGTTTTTTGACAGTTAGAAAAAGAAAGATGCTTCCAAAATCATTAAAAATCCAACTGCCCAATTCTCATTACTGTGAAAATTTATTCAAACTTATGCAGGCCTCAGAATTTATGTCAGCATTTCTGATGTTCAATCTTTGTACCTTTAAAACATATTTTTTTGCCTTTTCAAAAATTTGTATATGACTTCTGAAACACTTGAGCTGATTATGTTGCTCATGCTTACGATTCCATAGCACCAAAATGATTTTTAAATGGTCTTGGCAAAATCTGTGACAAACTCAGGAAAAGGTAATGCCTATTGTGCCTTCCCAGCTGCTGTAAGGCTACAGGACATGCTGGCAGACTGTAATGCAGATATACAGCCTTCTGTACAGCAACTCAGCTTCTGACAGAGTAAACAAATCTTTGCCAGCAGCCCTTAATATTGTGTTACTACTTGGGCTCCCTATGGTAGCAGAATGTATCCTGTGCTGTCAGTTTTTTGCTTTTACCATGTGCTGCACTAGTGTTATTTTTTATCTTGTTGGAGTTGTCCATTGCCTGTGTCATTTATTTATAAAAGCATCTGGGAATTTAATCCAAAAGACATGCCCAAAGTATATTTGGAATGCTGTTCCTTCCTTCATCACGAGACGCTGGATTTCTGGTATTAGCTCTCAGAAAAAAAGGCCCAAACCCAGACTACTGGTAGAGTAAGACGTGCCCTACTCACCCTCTTGTTCATCTCCCCTGGGTTCTTTGCTACTTGCAAATGTGCTGTTCTCACACAAGCATGGTGCTGATGCCACATCATGCTGCAGGAACAGCAGCATGCCACCATCCAGAGAACTTCCATCTGCTAAACCTGGGCCTTAACACCTCAGTGAATAAAAGGCAGCATTGGAGGATGTGCATTCAAGATTATTTTTGACTTTGAATTAACTCTAAATTGCTCCCCTCTTACTTTGTTACTACTTGAAAGTTTCCTGGTACTTCAAATGAAAGAGTATCTTTGGCAGTGTTTATTCATCATCATTGCAGATGAGGTTCGCTTTCCATTCTCCAAAATTTAAAACAAATCCATGCTACCCAAACAAAGAGGAGAACCTTAGATGCTTGGCCCATAGTCTCCATGAAATTCCAATTGCTTAAACAGAGATAGCTCCATGGACATATTCCCTGTGCAGTGGCTTTCCAGCCCTCTATGTCTCTTTAATAATTGAGTGTCATGCCAAGCCTCCAACTTGGCATGGAAAAATTCAGGGAGAAGTGATAATGCTTTTTAAGACATCAGGTCAGATCTGATAAAGGTAGGAAAGGATCTTGTCTGTTATATGCATAGAAAACACAGCAAGGCCCCAAATCCCAAAAGTATGAAAAGCCTTAAAAACATGAGAAGAGTTAAAGAATAAAATGATTTAAGGAAATACATAACAATTTAATTCTTAATTTATCAGCAACAATTATATTCTCTCACAGAAGAAAATACTGAGAACTTGAATGATAAAACTATGGGTAACTTTGAGGTATAACTTCAGTTTTGAGAGCTTAAAGTTTCAGAAAATGAAATGTAACCAAAAGACTACATACTGTTGATGGGGATCCTGCAGGCATTTAGTTATGTGACATTTACAGTTATTTAGATTACTTGACTTTACTGCAATTAGAAATTACAGCAGTTTAGGATTAAGAGTTAAGAATGTCTTTTTAATACACTATGTCATATTCAGAAATGAAAAATACTCTTGTTTGATTGGCTTCTGGTACATGAAAGAACCAATATGCAGTTAACCTGGCTTTAAACTGATCGCTAAAATATACAGCACAGAATGCCAGTGAAGACCTACTAAAGTATAATTAGGACTGAGTGTGTGTCATAGTATTTGTCATGGAAAAATAATGAAAGTAGTGGAATTACAGAGTGAAAATAATGAAAACAAAAAGCCACGGTCCTGAGCATAGGGCAATTCAAAATTAAGTGAAGTTGCATGGTAAATTACAGTGCTGGATGGATCAAAATTATGTACCCATATTTTTAAGATGCTCTAAGCTATGCTGCTTAGCTGCCAATAAAGAGTAATATATCAGTATTAATCAAAGGTGATACTGGAGTCTGAAAAAGAAAGCATCATTTCATCATTTTTCTGTTGTAACAGGTATAAGTATTGTGCCTTTGCATACTCCCATGTCTTACTTATTATAGAGTTGCAAAAAAAGTTAATGCATCAAAAAGGGAATTCATCTGCAATACATTTTAAAAAGCAGGCAGCTGGTGTACTTTGAGTCTCCAGGAAAGAAAAAGTACTCAGTTCTTGAAGATACTGAAATTGCCATTTTGTGTCCCTGCTCATGGCAGGGGGTTGGAACTAGATGATCTTTAATTTCCTTTCCACCCAAACTGTTTGATGGTTCTATGATCTTGGGACAGCTCTCTTGATGAGGTGAGATTTAAATTTAACAATTTGAGGTGCCTCACTACACCTTCTTGGTTAAAAAGTTGGTCTTCTAAAACAATCAGCTGAGGGAAAAGGCTCCACTGCAAGACCATTCAGAGTAGCTAATGTGTGTACCTAGAGGTAAAAGAGATTAATATTCCAGCAATGTATCAGAAATTACATACCCAGAATTCCCAGAACTGTTTTTTCTAAGATCCTAGAAAGACCAACTTAGATGATATATAGTCTTAGGTGATATATACAGACAAAAAAGTGATATTCCCATAAGGCATATTTTTGTACTTCTGAGCTTCTGAAGATCTGAATGCTTTTGGAAACTTCCTGCACAAACTCATTCCTCCTGTAGCATCATCAATATCAGTTGTATTATGTACTCTTTCACACATAGGGTTTTTTTCCTCTTTATTTTTACCTGTTGAGTTGTTCTTGAAGTAAATCTAATCGATTCTCCACTTCCCCGTATATAAAATCACTTTCAGTTTCACAGATTCCCCACGTAACATGGGATAATGCTGGTTGAACTGGGGAGTCCTGGTACTCCTGGATGTTCTCCTGTTCCCAGTTTCTTTTGTTGATGTCTGATGAAAAACAAAACATACAGAAGTATAGATTTATATAGAGAGAATTAGAGAGGGGTTGGCACCTCTGAAGCATCTCACTTACTCATGTTTCTCAAAACCTTGAAGGTCAAATTGGTACATTGGCACATTGACTGAACATCTCTCTTTCTTCCTTACTACTCCTTAAGGAAAGATAAAAGTGGTCACCTACATGCTAACATTTTGAAGCTGTGGATAAACAAGCAGCTTTGTCTAGACAGCATCATGAGAGTTCTGCCACTGAATGGCTTCTCTTTAGTTTTATATCTGTTATTTTACAAATGGATCCCAAATTTTCCAAAAGTGGTTTTTTTTTTAGCAATTTTTTATTCACTGAAAAAAGAAATTTTTGTTCTAGCCTAAAGGCAGTAAATGATGTACTTGAATGTCTTTGACAGTGCACTTCAGAGGCCTGACTAAGACCCCTTCTCTTGCCCTTGAATGTGCTATTGTTGTGTATCCAATGCTTAATTTGTTGTGTAAAAGAAGGATTTGTTGCATTACGTTTACAGCAGTGGGCATGTGGTACAGTGCATTGGAATGTCCCCTCTAGAGAAAGGTGCCAGGCCTCAGGCAGCTGCTTTCCTTATCCATAACTGTAACACTACTTGTCTTAGGTTGGTGAAGTGTAATATGTTCTCTGTGAGACAAGGGCCATTTAATGCAGCTCATACTGCTTGAAAAAGAATACTGCTTTTTATTCTCATAAAGGAAATTGATTTTCATTGATAGCTTTTAGCATCACTACTCTCCCACCCAATTCTTGCATCACTATGTAAAGCACATCTCTGAAACTCTTACAGTACTGTGGGATGAAAGTTGCCTATCCATTTTGTTTAATGCTTTGGGACTCTTAAAAGAATGAAATATTCAGCATTGCTGGATCAGCCAGAAATCACTTTGATATTAAATGAAGCTTCATGATAAACATGAAGTATCTAAAACTGCTCATTATATGAGTAATTTATATTTATTTCTTTATCTCCAGCCCTTTGTAAAAAAAAAAAAATGATGATTACTCCAGGTCTCACCCTATACCTGCTGTGCCCAAATTTCATCCCTTTTGACCCTCCTGGTTCTTGGGTCTCTGTGACCAAACACTGCCCATGACTACCAAACAGAGCTCAGGAGCACTCTTTCCTTTTGCTTGGACTTTTGGTTTGGACTGTTTCTCCCTTCATTCTCAGTTTACTTGATTTACCCCTCTGTGGATTTATTTATTAATTTACATGCTTGGCTCTCTTCCATTTCTCCCGTTCACCAAGCTGAAAGGTTACACATTAATTATTACAGGATATACTTGTTGCACTTATCAAGTATAGAATGAAGATTTTGTTGTGACCTTTGCAGAGCCTACAGGTAACATACTTAGGTCGAACAGTGGTTTTTTAGGTTGAACATTGGTTTTCTATAGCTCACCCTGCCCCCCACAGCCTTTGTTTACTTTGAAGGAATCTGTCATGCAAACAGTCAAAATTGATCAGAATCACTCATTCTTCTTTGAAGTGATAAAAAAGGCTGTTTAAATGCCAACATCTGCTCAATGCTATTCCCATTGGAGTTGTATTTGTAATTATTTAACTACATGAAATTATAGAACATATTAAAGTTCTTATTGCACCCAGGCTGCTGCTTCAGCATACAGCTGGGCAAAATCCTTGACTGCTTATAAGGCATCTGCAGTTGGATTTGAATCCCACATCAGTCCCTGAATGATTTGTTCAGTGCTTCTCTTGGCACTGCACGCTGTTAACTCAGCATAGGTTACATTCATTTCACACTTGTGAAATTTTTCTAAGCAACCACAGCAGCTAGAGCCATGTTTCAAAGAGAAGAGAAAAAAACCCCGCAGTGTGGGTGACATGTAAGAGCTTTGTCCAAATGCTAATAGCTAATCCCTTTCGAACACGTCTTTGAGCAGTGTCTCTCTAAGTAAAGAGAGGAAAAAATAATTAAAAAAAAGAAGTTCCTGCTCAGATTTAGTATTTCAAGTAGATTTAGCCAGGAAGGGGAGCTCTCACTACATGATTCCAAGTGTAAGTGGAGACTTTGTTCTCTCTCTTTTTTTTTTTTAATCAGACAAAGGTGGTTATTGCATTATCTGATCCTTGGTTACCAGGTGGTAGGAGGTTTCCTGTAGCTGTAGAGAGTGTTTGGATTTCTTGTGATGACCTGTAACTTATTTTATGCACTGGGCAGAAGGAAAGGGAAAGAGATTTAGTCTTGGCTACACAGAAACCTGTTCTGCTTCTCAGGAACTTAAGCCAACAGAAAGAAAGAGATAAAGGGTGTCACAGAAGCAAGTAATTTGGTTTTAGGAGGCACACATGGCACAATTTGAAGTGTTCAAGGAAAAGTTGGAAAGCTCTCAGAAAACTGAAGGGAGCATTACCATGAAAAATCCCGGGATAAAGTTTCAAACTATGGATTTAGGTGCACTGGATTTTGTAAATCCAGTAGACTTATAAGCAGTGAATTTCAAGAGCATTTCACTGCTTTTTAATGTCCCGTGAAAAACAAGACGTTGGTTATTTTACACAATAAATCATTCATTAAAATCACAGATTTTCAACACCATGGCTTATCCTAGGGAATAAGAGCTGTTTTTTGTCCCAGAATATGTATTTGGAGACTATTGTAATGCTTAATTTGTGACAAAGGAATTGGATTGGCACTGAAATGACAAAAGTTTACACACCATAAGCAAGTGAATACTCTATAAAATATGGTGGTTTACTCATTTCAGTGTCTTTTTGAGTATTCCATATGTGTTACTAACCCCGGAAAAGCCCGCCAGCAGCTACAACTTCATAACCAACTCTTGTCTTCCAGAGCTTGAAGAATCTTAGACTGGGAACTAAGTCAATAAATGCATACCTACATTCACAGGAACAAAATAATCACACTTTTAGCCCAAATAATGACCAAGTGAAGATATCATTTTTCCTTAACATATAGCTAACAGCTAAAGAAAAATTTTCAGGTTTTCACAAAAGTGCCATATGTTTAAAAGTTAAAAGTTGCATTCTAGGATTAGGAGAGAGATGTTTATACTGTTTCTGCCAAATTATACAATACATTATTAATAGTCTTTCCATTCATTGAAGTAATGACCAAAGCTTAAAACAAAACAAAAGATAATTAAATATGTATCAGTCACAGTGGTAATGAATTGGAGTAGCTTTATACAAGTGCACTTGTATCCAAGATTTATAAAGTACCATAATATATGAGGATACATAAAAGCAGAGTTTTTTTCACAAGTTCATTATGTTTGTAACTGCTCTTCTGGTAAATTATAATCAATCTGTAATAGCAGAAATAAGAATTTAGTTTGAAACACATATCAGGAAAAGCTAATCCTATTGACCTTGTTGGTTTTATAAATGTTGCAAGAAAGCTCATTACCTTGCATAATATTACTAGAAGTGGTCAATTACAAAGTGGAAAAAAGAGTGTGGTCTTAATCAAAATATGTAACATTTAGATATGCTAAATTTAGCTCAAATAAAATCTGCAAAAGGTTGCCTTGGAAAATGTTGCTATAGCTGCAAGGACATATTTCTGGCTATTGGTAGGGGAAAGGTAAGGTTTCCAATTGCAGTATGTATGCAACAAGTTCATGTGATGCAGATTTATAGGGCCTTAACTTGAAGAGACCAGATTTCACATATTCATGCCTCTGAGATGTTAAAATCATTGTTTGGCCTGATTAATCATTAGGTTTATTTAAAATGATAGCCTAAAAGCCTAAAGTTTATTGAATGATGGTCAAATGGTTAAATTGTCTCAATGGAAACTGCTGAGGAAAACAGCATTAAACAATAAATATGTAATTCTTCCCTTCAGACTGAAAGAATTACAAATGAACTTGCAGCAATATTTAAATTGTATATTAATACAGGGTTTTTCATTAATTTCCTTTCACATAACAGAGAAAATTAATATTTCAGTGTATTAGATGTAATTTTAATTATGTGATTTAACTCTATGTAAAACTATCTGAGACTGCTTTATAGTTCCTGATCATTTGCCATGTACAAAGGCTCAAATCTTTATTCTTGTGTGTTACTTACGGAAGTAATACATGATTTTTCTGTGTGGTGTAAAGGCACTCCTTTAACCAACAGGTGCAGCAAGACAGGATAGCATTCTTTCAAGCTATTATGAATTTTTTCTATTTAGTTTTTGTTGTGCCTTGTAAATGCAGTGAATAAAATTAGTTATCTGAAAAAAATCTTGGTCCATGTGCAACTATCATTAGGTTTAGCTAGTCTGCTTCTCACTATCTAGAATTTTTTACTGTCATCCAACCCTGGCATATCAAATATCCTTTGGGAGATTCTACTTTGAGTGCAGTTTTTGTCAATGGGCACTCAGTGAAGTCCAGTACCAGTGGATAATTTTGAAGAGTTTGTGTAAATTACTTAGGTAGTTCAGTTACTAGATGATTTATAGTAAAACCTAGAATGACCTTATGGAGGTTCTACAATTCAGTTCCACAGAACTGTAATCCAGTTTCCACTGAATTAACTATATTAATTCTCTTGAGAAACAATAATTTTTTGATCTAAAATATTTTTTCTTAAGCTTTTTGGAGTAAATATTATGTAAAGAATCAAGAGAACCATTCAGAAAATTATTTTTGTTAATCAGACTAAAAATATAGTGTGTCACAGAAGCAAGTGACAAGTCTGCTCAAACTTTACTAAATAGCAACAGCTGGGTTACCTTTGCAAGAACTGCTTCTTTTGTCAATAAGAATTTCTTCTGTGTCATCATGATCCATTTCTTCAAAGTCCATCTCTGTGGTTTTCTCTGTTACAGATGGGTAATCAGCTATCCCAGAGAAGAGGGGCTTTTGCTCATCTTCAATAGAGGACACAAAAGATGATGACCCACTTTTTTTCTCCTCAAAATGTTTCTTAACAGATTGATAGTATCTGGTGCTGTCTCCTGAGGGTTCAGGATCACTCTGATCATTCTCTTTGAAATAATCTGTGAAACAGAAATAATTTTATACAAAAATAAGCAATTCATGAAACTTTAGTTTATTAGGGTCTGAAGATGGACATGATTATTATATCAGGTAGGAAGTTCACTGTCTGTTAGAAAAAAAATACTTTAAAGACTTTTTTTGAGTCTTCTATCAGAGGAGATTTATATTTCCTAGAAGACGTTTGCATGTATGTAGTAAGGATTCTTTGTCCATGAACCATAACTTGTTTTCCAAAAACTTGCTTATATCAGAACAACAAAGGCTTTATCCAACACAGCCCTCCTGTGTATTCTTTTCTTTTTTTCAGTGAGGACAAAATTTAAGGAAGCCTTGTATAAGCTTACAAAATATGAAATATTTCATTCTGTCTTCCAATTTCTCTCCTTATTGGGCATTTACCACAGTCTTGACAGGCTAACAGTCATGTATGTTAGACTTGGTATCAGAAATACTCATTTAAGTTATTCTCAGATGGGAGCATATGTTTTGATTATTCTTTTCCCAGAAGAGGCATATATGTTAATCAACCACTCATCCCCAAAATTTCTGGGCCCACCTCACCAGAGAGTATATTTCTCCATCTTTATTACAGGATTGATATGGTAGAGAGAAACATAAAGAAGGGAGTTGCTAGTCTGATTTCATGGGATCACCTCAAAACAACTTTGCAAAGCAGCCCAAATTCCTTAGCCTTTAGAGTTGCAATTGCCTGAACATCCAGTCTTTTGAATAACAAAAGTAAACAACATTCTGTGATATATATGGCAGCAGTGTACCACTCAAGTTGAGAATGAATCTTTGATTAATCATATTCAAAGTCCATAGTGAGCAGCAGCAGATTTAGTCCTCTTAAGAAATGGAAAATATGTCTAGATTTAAAGCAGATACCTTTAAAAGCAGATACCTTTAAAAACATATTGTAAAAATTAAATATGATTTTAAACCAAGAATGATAATTTATTAATACAGAGAAGTCTTGATCTCTTTTCAGCATAAACTTGAAGCTAACTTCCAATTCAATATTTGGTTTTACCTATTTTTAACTGAAATATCAAGATAATTTCAGTTCTGCTATTTATTTAAAACACATTTTAGCAGGGTAGTCTCAACAACATATAAATACTGTAATGAGTTTGCATTAACTTCCTGGGGAGACAGCATGATTTCCCATCTGCTTTGTGCTAATTACTAATCAACATAGTTCTGGAATGTCTGCAGTCTTTATAGCCTACAGCAGTGGCTAGATACACCATTCTGTATACTCCCTAGGTTTCTTCTCTGTTTTCTGGTCACTATAAGGAAATGAAACTGTGGCTTCATCTAATCATCTTAGTCTGCACATAAAAAGAATGCAATATCAGTAAAGAGCACCCTTCAAGGGTCCAGAAATCTGTGAGCAGTGAGGGCAGGTAATGGTGAACAAAATAAAGCTAATAACAAAGCAAAATAAACCCAATAACAAAGCAGACCTCCTTGTACCTGTACCCTCTAGAGTCTCCAGGGGCAATCAACTCAACCCCCAATATTGGTGACTGACTGTACTGGGCTTCTGTTAAGCAGGACTACTGGCTCTGAAGTGATACTGGTGATGTTCCCTTACTGCAAAATTGTCAAAACAACTGCAAATGGACTGGCAGTGTAAAGTTCTTGGGGGATGCTCAGACTCAAGAGTCAAATGCCATGTTCTCAGCAATTCCGTCTCCAAAACAGTACAAAAACAAAAGAAAGCTTCGTATGGCCTTTCTTGTGGGAATATATTGAAAACATACAGTCACGCTACAGTAAATTGTCCTAATTACTTAGTGTTTGACTGACTTCAACCTGGGAAAAAGACCTAATGAAGGCTTGAAATTACCAAATTTTTAGGGTAATTTTGTATGTTCATGGGATTTTGCGCACTAACAGCAGCTGTAATGAGCACTCTGTGGAATACAAATGAAGCAGTGAACTAATTTTAAGAAGGGGTCATTGAGTGAAAAAAAATTGTTTAGCAGCTGAAGTATAGAAGACTGTATTATCTCTTATATTCATAAAATGATAAAATATTCAGAAACATGAAGTCAGATTCTGCTAATAACTACTCTTCTGCCAAACCAGGGTAATTCAGTTGATATCCTTGCATTTAGTCTCCATCTATATCAGATCAATAGAACATATTGTTTTCCAAATGCTGTCCAAGTATTATGAACTCACTGGCATGAGAAGGAAGGCAGAGATCTGCTGAATGTATGCTCCTGCCTATTGAAATCAGGGAACATTTGTTCATTGACTGATGTAATTCAAAACAGACATCTTTGGCTTTACTGCCATTGCGTTATCTTCTAGGCATCTGGCGATACACAGAGAGTCTGAAGTTGTTTTCCTTTTAAAAGACACTTATTTAATGCTAAAGATTCTTCTCTCTAGAGGATAATCATGTGATACTTTGCACCTAGGGTATGAATTAAAATAGAAACTGCTCTATTTTATTGACTCTTCAGGACCTGATAATGGTGCAAGCTCCATACCTCTGCTCAACACCTTAGCAGTGCCTCTGCAGCTCAGTGGAAAATAAATTACAAATAATATATAGCTAGGGCTTTTTTTCAGAATGTGAATTTCTCCAATTTCTCCCTCCTTTTGTAATGAAATCCAGTTAGTGGTTTGGAATGGATTTTCCAGAAGAGAAGACTTTTCTATCTGTGTTTGTACGGATATGTTCACTTTCTGTCACACAGAAAAGTGTTTTTAAAGTTTTATTTATCCCTTTCTGTTCTGCTTCCAAATGTAATCGCTAAACCGCACCTTCCTCCCCACCCCTCACCAGTTCTAGTATTTTCTCTTTCCTTTTCCAGTAGGACAAATTTCACTTTCTGATTCTGACTGCTAGAATCTATTTTACAGAAGATGACTATTTCTGTAACTTCCTGCTTTACCAAAAGGTACAAACATTATTTACACTCTTTATGGGACTGTTTTAGCCTGTTGTATGTTTTGGGTGCCAGCCAAGTTCACAGGCAATGTCCTCTGACATTTGCTGTCTGGAAATTCCAAAATCTTCAAAGTAGTTATCAGAAGGTTTGCGTCCTGCTTTTTGCACATGCACTGGCAAAGGAAGTGAAGAAATGGGGTTGTCACAAGTTTGGGTCATAGACATATGGCAGTGACTCACAGAAATACTGGCATAAAAATCCTGCTTCATAGGGTGGTTACCATAGGTCAGACAGGTTTCTTTTGTGTGATATGGTCTGCAATATTGAAATTTTGCATTGCTCAAGTAGTGCCAGTCTGCATGATCTAGATTTATTTTCTCTTAATGTATCAGTCTGCTTCAAACAATATTCGTGAAAGTGTCAGCAATATATTACCTATGAAGCAGCATTGTTTAATACTGCTGTAATTTCATTAACTGGAATGTGTCATCATTAATCAAGCTAGCTATGTTGCCTAGTGTTTCAGAGGGTAGCAAATTCTTACTTCCTTTTCAGCCATCCAATAAAAAATTCCCATAATATGCTGAGACAAATTCAATTTTGTGCAGGAAATGAGGTGAATGACTTCCTCACTTCCACATACAGCAATTTATATTCCAAACCATAACACATACAATCCTCATCATTAACATGATCTACACACTTATAAATCTGTTCAGCAGAAATGACATCTTTCCTTTCCTCTGAAAAACCCACCATATTGTTTTACCCTATACCAAGTGCATGCTTTGGTAAGGAGACATGCACACTGTGACTTGGATGGAAGGTTGGTTAATGGCTCAAAAGGTCTGGAGATCTTCAGATTCCCAGCAAGAGCCTTGGTTCAAGTGTTACAAGCTCTTTCTTGTGTAATATTCACAGGTAGACCTGTCAGACCTCAAAATCTAAAACAATGCCAAAGACTTACAATGGCTCCTGAAACCTGAGCTGTGGAAGTTCTTGCATTCTTCAGCACATGGTTGTTTTCCTCCTTCTTCCTCACTTCTACTCATTATGTTTCTCTTCAAACAGAAGAGTTTCTAGAAGGTTTCTCACCTATCTTTAGGACCCCCTACTTAAAAATGTACTGTCAGATGTGTGTGTGGTATTTGACTAACACCAAGGGAAAATATTGACTGTCTAGTAATTATACAGGAAGATCCCCAATCCCAAGAAAAGTAGGTGGCTGGAAGTTTTTTGGGAAAGCTAAAACATTTTCTCCTCTAAGTAGTAAAAATATTTAACTTTTTTTCTGTGATTGTTTTTAATGATGGAAGATTTGTTTAATTCCAATTTCATTCATCATTTGGGAGGACCTAAGTCTACTATGGGTATGCATGTGATAGATAAAGCTAGATATAAATGCAGATATAAACTTGTGAGATTCCATTTTCATAGAATTTCTGACAATTTTGCTGAAAGGTTCCAGTAGGTTCACTAGTGATGGTGGAAGAAGTTAACTGTAAGGCAGAGAGTTGGAATTACTGTTCTGCATCAGTGCTGCTTGTGAGAGTCTGGTAAGTTAATGTGTCCTTTGCTGTGTTTCATCTCTGAGCTATGAAAGTCTGGGTGATTTTAGAAATAGGGAACAGCAGAAGATACTGGAACCTTCCCCCATCATGATGGACTGAATTCCTTATGGACTTTTCCATAAGGATGCATTTCCTATTTTTAAAAGGGCTTAGAAAATAGGTAGTTTTTGAATAACTGAATTTGAGACCCATTTAAAAAGCCAAGAATTTCAAAGTTGAGGGGAATATGAGGTCCTTCATTTATCCTTTTTGTGCCATTTTCAATACAATAAGATGTTAGAGATGGAGTGACAAACTTCTATTGTCTTTGCTCCGTCTGTTTTTGTGTCAACTCTAATGCTAATTAGATAATGATAGAAGGACAATTCTTATTTTACATTTCAGGAAATAATGCTGTACTTAAAAACAATCAGAAAGAAAGAATTATAACAATGCACCTCAGAATGAATTCAGGGCATAGGTCAAAACAGTCCTCTTATCAAGTTTAGAATTCTCTTCTCTTTTACAAGGAATTTAGCTTTCACCATGGTACTATTATTATTTTTTTTTTTCAAAGGATGGCTATGGCATGTGTGACTGCACACAACATTTTGATCAGATTTGGCCTTTGGAAACAGCCTCTTTGGGAGTAACTCCTGGAAACAAGACTCTTCTATGGAAGCTCCCTAAGGTGGCTCCAAGGCACTGTGGTAGCAGCAAAAACATTAATAGGAGCAGATGGAACACTGCACTGGTGGGCTCTCTGATGAGCAGGTACTTTTTTGCTAGGGGTTTCATGATTAAAGTAAGATTTTGGGAACTTGAGGTCTGGTTTCCAGCCAGATGTTGCCTGCCAACATGTTAGCTGTTTCCTGGCCGTGTAATGAGCTAACACTCGGGTTGAATATTAGAAACCCTTTTCTAATTAAGCCCAAGCCAACTTCATCAGCATAATACTAACAGTTTAACACAGTTAAGTAAGACTTAATATAAGTTAGTAAGACTTAATACCAGTTCAATTTTTCCCCACATTCTTACCCTACTTTCCTTCTGGGGACATGGCACAGTGCTTGGCTGAGCATCTTTTCATAAAGTAAGCATTTAGATACATGAGCTGGGGGAGAGGACAAGAATGGGAAAGAACAGGGCAGGTGGTGTTTCCCTATTATCTTAGTACTGCTCCACTTCACAGTTTAGGAAGGCGAATCAATTCCTGAAGTGTTTCCTTGTCTTTTATATCTAAGTCAAGAGCCATGGCCTCTAGATACTTTGTGTAATAAAGCTGTGTTAATATGGCTTGGTTTCTTAGCCTGAGTAACACCTAGAAGCAATGCACACTTAAGGTAGTTACACTAATCAAGATTCAGTTAGAAGTTCTTTAGAACTCTGGCTTTTGTACTTACTCTCAGAATTGATCAGCAGACACTTTTTGAAAAGTCTGATCAAGAAACATAAATCTTCAAATTAAAACTGAGCAATGTATGAGTTTACTAGTTAACAATATTTTAAGAATGAAGCACAGTAAAATGTATTTTTTATCCCACTTGATTGTTACAGTCTGTGTCGACATGGGCAAGTGCTCCAGGGTAACAAGAGTCTGCGAGAACTTTGTTTTGTGACCATTTAAAGTCACATCCATGGAACAAAAATTTTCTCATTATGAATTTCCTGGGCCAGCTGACACCAGTACAGTCCCAATAAAGTTAATATTTTAGAGTCAACATTAACAAAAATTTAAAAAAGGTGCTAGCAAAAGTGATAATGCTTGAACTCCAGAGCAGTCTTTTAAAAGCCTAAAGTTTTCAGCCTTTCACTGTGCATTTTTCACCCATATATTGGATTTTATATTGCTGTAAACAAGTCCAGAAATGCCCTATTCAGCATGGGATAATAGAACTGCACTCAGAACTAGCAGTGCAAAAGAAAGTTCTTGACTGAATGTATTTCCCTTGAAATTAGCTAACTCATACAGAACTGCTAAAAGTAAATGAGAAATGGGCAAGAATTGCATTCTGCACTGCTAAAAATGACAACTGAGTATAGATGGAGCAGCTCATTGTTGCTAAGTTTTCTGCGGGAGACTAACTTGACAGCCTAGCTGAGAGCTTTGTTTAGAACTGCCAGGCAGGAATGCTGCTAATTTTAAGTAGTCACAGAGAGTTTCTTGGCTGACTGTCAAGCATCTATGGCAACTGGCTAAGTCTGCACCTGCACCTGTGCAAGAAGCACCATCCGTTATTCCAAAAGACAAGCAATAAATTTCTTTAGGGTGGGAGAAAGTACAAGCTGCTATGTAGTGTGTGCATTAATTTTTGTTCTGATACTGCAACCCATTTTAGAAGCCAGAGAACAAGCTGGTCCCTTGAATAGTCTTGTAGCCTCTAAAATCACATTATGACAGAGCTCTTCTTAGCCTTACTAGCTAAGATCAGTTTTGTTGACACAGGATAGAAATGGTGGAATTATGTATATGTGGAGTGAGAAGGTCTTGTGTGGAATTGAAGAAGTAGTACTAACTGCAGATGCATAAAAGAGCGGGGTGTTGATTTTGTTTAACCCCTGATAAAACTCATGCAGGAAGAGTTGCCATGGCAACAAGGTCCAAATCAGGCTAGCATGAACTAAAGGCTGAGATAACACAATCCCATTTTTAGCACTCCAAAACAGAGAAAACATGATGATCACACTAAGGATGGAAAAAAGACAATTTAAATCTGCATAATATGCTAGTAGGTAAACAGCTGAAAGCAAAGAATGCTACAAAGAAGACAATTTCATAAATATGCCTCTAATAATTGCAAAATAAAATAGCAGAATATAACAGTGAGAATTCTGGGAGTCTCTATCCAGTTCAAACTGTAGTTCTGAAATCATAATATGATTGTCATATAACACATATTTTTTATCTTTCGGCATACTCTGTCCAGAAATGCATTTTCCAGCTGTTTGTTCAGGAATTTTGTCTTTTCTCCTCCAGTTCTGAAAAACTCTGCAGGATCATCCCCAAATATTTATCATTATAGACTAACTATGCTGGATCAAAATAAGATGCCACTCCCTCCTATGTATAAAGGGTTGAAATCATTAGATTATTACTTTACAAGCCAGTAGTACCTCTAGTACTCTACAGCCTCATAGAGGATGTAGGAAGGGCCACAGAAAAGTGACACTGAAGATCTATGACTATGAGGTGTCTACTGTGGCCATGGGAACACGTAGAGAATCTGAAAAGAGACCAGAGAGGGGCAGTAAGCCACTGGGCAAAAAGTGTACTCAGTTTCTGGCAAAGGACTCATGCTTATTTTATCTTCTCCTCAGACGGACTTCCAATGCCCCTCACTTCTGCCTATCCCAGGTATTACCAGGTTCTGTACAATCATTGCCAGGATTAAGAAGCTTGCCAGTCTTGTCTCTTCTTCCCCAGTGGTGCAACTATTTTTTTTTCAGAGACAAAACTGTGGGAAATTACATTTTTTTCAAAACTAACGCAAATAAATATTTCAAAGAGGATGTTCAGTGTAATTGATGAAGCAAAAACCATAAAAGCCTAGGGGTCTTGGAACCTCACTGACACCTGAGTAGCCTATTTGTAATTCTACAGCAGGCACAACATAAAAGATCACTTCCATCTTGTCTAGGTAGCAGCATATGTTTTCTCATAAGAAATGTGAAGGTTAGTCAGGCAAAGTATCTCTGTCAACAGATTCTTTGTGAAGAGCAGATTGAATATTTCATGGGGACATTTTCCTGACAGATTTGTTGTCAGTCTTGGCTTCCTGCCCTAAAGATGCTTCTTTGATCGAAGAGGAATGTCATTGTTCTGAATAGCCACACTCTGGATTAGAGTCTCTTCATCAAGCATTATTCCTGCTATGTATATTTAAACTGTTTCCATTTATTATCAGCCACCCTGCTACCCTATAAATTGGTATTATGGTGCATTTAGGACTGAGGTTTAACCATGGAGTGTGAAAGACAGGCATAACAGAAACAGTAATTTGTCAGACAAACCATTCAACCATAGAAGTGTAATGATATTCAAGGAATTGTGTTTTCCCTACATAAACATGAATATCCTATGAGTATCAGTTTTGCCGTCTTCATGACTGTTGCTGTCTGACCACGCCTACCGTCCACAGTTCCTGGTATTTAGCAATAGTGAAAATTAGTGAAAAGGTTTAAGGTTTCAATTAATTTTCCTTCATTAGGTTTACTCCCAAAAGCTGCTAATGTGAATGTAAGCAGATAAATGTTACCTAAACTTTTGCCAGAACAACGTTTTACACATTACCATTTGAATTGAAACTGGGCTATGGTGAATCTACTGTGTTCTGAAATATTTTAAATTTTTAAGCTTTAAAATATTTCAATTTCAGGGAGAAACACTACCTAGCATCAAGTTCAAAAAAGAACTTTCCTGAGGAAATAAAATAATCCACTAGACTAGGTCCTCCACACAGTTTAAAACAACATGCCTCAGAAAATAGCTACTAAGAGATAATATACATGTATATATGCATGTCTCAAAGACAATAAGGTAGCTTAATAGTGGAACAGCTCTTCACTGATAGATGTGAAGTCATAGAAGGGTGAAACATATATCTTCTAGTTATAACTAAGCATGTAGGATGCACAGAGTATTTTTGCTGCCCAGCTGGATTCTCAAGAGCTGCTCCAGCAACAGCCAACATTGGGACCCTAATGTACCCAGCATTGCCAAGTGAAATACCAAGGAAAAATGAGGTGGTGCTGTCTTATCATAAGAAATGAAGTTAATTACCTTTCTCTATTTCACTTTGGAAGGACAATTTCCGTCTCCGTAGTTTGCAGTTGTCTCCATCCGTATCATTGGTAGTTTGTGATCTTATTATGAGGTCAGACTTGATTAATGAAATATGAAAAAAAATGATAGATTAGTCCCATCTAAAGAGGGCAGATTTTCAATAGGTGATTGACTGTTAATCATGTTCAAGCTTTAAAAAAGGCAGTATTAAAGTCAGTCTGCATCAGCCTCTCCATCAGCACCTAATGAATGGAATTGCCCAAGGCTAACATTAAAAAAGTTTATGCAAATTGAGCAAAACCAACACTGTCATCACCCAATGGTGAAATAAAATTACCCTGATAATAAGTTTACATGGAAATACATGTGTTCCTGAGTTATCAGCTTCTCTGAACTTGCACAGATATGGTTTACATAATCTTAGAGAAATTAATGAAAAAATTAAATTACCTCTAACAGACAGTGTATACTATTTCAAGAAGTGGTAACTGATTGCAATTATATTTATACTTGACTCATGGTAATGATTATAAAGGTTACAGTTTACAATGACTATAAAGGTTATATTTTACAATAAATACAAGGCTGACAAGTATCAGACACTTTACATCTCATTATTTTATCTTTCTAGACCCTCCCTACCTCTTTATCAGATTTAGATCATTCACATACTTATTTCTGTAGCAGAACAAAATGTTGGTTTTTTCTATCCATCTTAAGAAGATTGCAGTACCTTTTTTTTCAGTAGATACAAGATGCCTTTAACTGTTATTTTTTCTACTTAATTAAAAATAAGAAATGTACAAATTAGCAAACGTAACACCAATTTTGCTCTTTGTATACATACCCATGGCATTGGCTTCAGCCTACTTCCCTTCCCTGTGCTAGTGAGTTTTCCCATACCTCTCATATAAGCAGATTTGCATGTGGGAGAAGGGCAGAGGGGAACTGGGAAGTGCTTACATCTTTATTCCCTTCATTGTAAACCTGGCACATAATGTGCTTCAGTGGTAGCCCACTGGTAGAATAACTGCAGGAAGAAAAATATACTTTTACACGAATAGTAGGGCAGGAGCAGAAGTTGAGGCAGAAGCACCTATTATTCTGATAACTAATTCAGATCTGAGTGATGTTTTAAAGATGAGAATGTGCTCAATGCTTCTTTTGGGGGATGATTTTCTGTCTTGCAATAGACAGTGGAAAGGAAGTGGAATTTCTAGAGAAAAATGGTGATTTTGCAAGCTCAGAAGCATATCTCTGGGAAGACTAGTGGATTTTAATCAGTGACTGGTACAAAAGTAAGGAATAACAACTGAACAATTTTTGAAGTAGATAAGAAGTGTGAAATTTCTTTGTATTCTACACCACAAAACAGAAGATAGATTAAAAAAAATTTCTCAGATCTAAGGAAAAGTAATGATAAAACGTTGATGACAATGTAATTGCAAGAAATAATTGCTCAGACTTAAATCATTAATGTGAAGTTATTCTCAAGAAATTTTTCAAACATATGGACATTCAGTTTTAACTTAAATTTATCACTAGACTATACATTCATTGTGTTGTATTTCACATGTAATTAATAATTATGACCTTTACAATGCATACAAAAGGATGACTGAAAAAAAGAATATAATTGGTCTTTTATTTTTGGAATGATATTTTATTTTAAAAAGGCTTGTAATATAAAGAAATGACATTTATTTTCAGAAGTTTTATTGGTCATGATTTTTTTAAAAAATAAAGATCCATATATGATTAGCGAAGATGTCTCTATGATTTACAGCCCAAAACTTAGTGTTCTTGCTCTATTTTTTTCTTAAAAGGCCTTTGAGGCTAAATTATGTTAGTTCCTTCTCATTGAAGCTCTGTTTTCCTTTAAAGTGTAGTCAGAAGCCACAAAACACCATTATCTCAGAAATAACGAAATGTAAGCCAGTCATTCTGTGGGCAGTGTAGTCCTTGGCCTGTGGCCAGGGCTGGTGTACCTGCAATTTTCTGGGGAAGTTTTTAGCCTCAGCAGCATGAGCTGGCAAGAGAATTTCTCCACTCCCCTTCTGGCCAAACATCCACTTTCTTTCCCAGTCAGACTAATCCTGTCAGTCTGAAATGAGGAAACACTGGTGGAATTTTGACTTTCCTGAAGACGTAATTTGTGCAAAAGGGGACACTTAGGACAGTCACTGTGGGAACAAGAGACCAAGAAATTCCTGCAAATCTGAATTCTGAGTGAAAGTTGAAAAGTCCCTTGTAAGATTTTAGTCTCCTAGGAGGTAGAGTGCATGCCAAGATAAGGGAATTAACAATTCATATTTGAAAGGCAATTAAATATTTTCTATTGCTAGACACAGAATGAATCTGGATAATCTGATTTATCCTTATTTTATGGATGTACAATTACATTTAGTGTCAAAAGTTCCCCTTGCAGTGACCTAGGCTATAGTCATCTGAAAAAAACCATATTTTCCATGGCTTTAACAAAATCCCCCTGGGTGAAGCCTTAATACTATTTAAATATAGAACCAAATCCTGTTAGATTAACATCATCTGAATAATTTTATTGACTTCTGCTGAGTTTAACTGACTTCAGTAGAAGCAAGCAGGTGAGTATATTTTTTTAATATAGGATTTGGCCTCAGGATTTTAGCTTTTCATTTTGTGAACCTTGGTTTTTCAAATGCTGTTTTCGAGTTTTGTTACTGTGGGACAGATATGTACCTTTGCAGTTTCATCTCTCAGATTAAAAGTTAGTTCTAGATTGGTGAGGAAGAGATCAGAAAATTCAGGGTACATATCCAAAACTTCTAGTAGATCTTCTCTCTGGATCTTATGTAAGTCACAGTAAGTTAAAGCTCTCACATCTGCATTTGACTTTCCTGGTTTTGCATAAAGATGTACCATCTCTCCAAAAATATCATTTTTCCCTGCAGAAAGAAAATTAAACAGAGATTATTATTTTCAACATGAATAAGCCATTAAATTGAATGATGTATTTCTTTATGATAGTGGCATAGAATACTTGACTTTACATGAAGTGATACTACCAAATTACCATTACACATATATAAAGAGGAAGCAGTATTATTAAGATCAATGAAAATACATAGGCATATAACTGGACTAAATGGAAGTTTCATCACAATTTTTCTTCAGTTTCATCAAAACAACATGACTTGTTCCTTTGTCCTTTCTTCTAAAAGCCTTCTTCTATTTGGTGATTTCAATCATATTGTTATGAGGACAAAGTTGCAATTTGTATTATTCAGCCCAGTACAGGATTTGTCTGGCCTGTAATATCATTTTGTTAGGAATTACATGAAGGAACCAACCATACTTGAAATATATTTTAGTAGGAAATTACTTAGTTTATATATTTTTTGGAGGGAATGCAAAACTGCTAAGATGCAGGAGTTCTTTTGAAAAAGCCCTTTAAACACATCTGTTTTGATACCATTACAATTCTACCAATCAATGTTGACACATTTGTAATAGGTGTTAAGATTGTCGTCTCTATGTAATTGCTCATTTTTGCCAAACTGCAGCTAACCTTCATCAATGCAGAACAGCTGCACCCATTAACCACTAAAAATATGCTCTAAACTAAGGATTTCGGGGTTACCTGTAAAATGGGGATTGGGGAGGAACTAAGAAAACACTTGTGGAAAAGAATAGTGATCGTAGCGAGGGAGAAGCAGCAGACTGGTAAAAAAGAATACAGTGGTGATTTTTTGACTCTGTTAAACACTTGTGCCTTTCAAATTAGGTTACTAAGAGTAGGTCTGAGAGAATTCTCCATTTTCTAAAAAGGAAGCTGAAAACTGCAGCTAAAAAATGCAAAAATAATTTAAGGGCTGATTTGCAGTGAGAGTTTTAAAGAACATGGGAAGTTTAAGAGATAACCTGATTATATTGCATATATTTTTTAGAGAGGAAAAATTTTTTGGGATTCAATGCCTCTGGAATATGAGAAGGAATGCATAGGAAGAATCAATGGAAGGAAATTAAAGCAAGATAATTTTATACTGGAAATAAGCACACATTTTTAACAATAAAGGTGATCAAATATGGAAATAAACTGCCAACAAAAAGAATCATTTTTTCATCTCTTCATATCTTCAGAGCAAAACTTCTTGTTTTTATTTCATCAAACACAGTTCATTAGACATAACAGATAGTCAAAGATATGAAATGTAACAGGAGTTAGTGACGTAACAGGGGTTTGCCAATATAGTCCTTGTGTCCTAAATGTTTATGAATTCAGAGATCCCTATTCAAGGCATATAAAACCTTCTCTGCAATGAGAGTATTGACATGGCTGCAGTATTTTTATATCTTGTCTGCAAAGCTGAAAGAGATAGTAGATTTCAGAGACACTGTGTTTTCTAAGGATTTGATACAGAATTACTGTTGTCAAATCAGTATTAGAGAAACTTAACTCATCCACATCAGACAGTCCTGATGATTTGAAGAAAACTGGTGGAGAAACCCAACATTTCTCAGAACACTTTGATTACTTTGATGATATTGTAATACTTGTTAAGGGTGAAAATTTCATCCATGCTACCTCTGTTGCGATACTCTGTTGTCCAGAGCACAAAACACTGTTTTTTATGTCCATTTTCGTGTGTAGATTTTTCAGAAAGAGTAATAAACTAAAAGTGTTTGACCAAGTATTGATAAACTTTGTTGGGTTTCTGAGTGATTTCAATGCAGAGTAATTTTATTGTGTATCATCTATCTTTTTTCTGCACATTCTTCAAGATACCACAGACATTCACTGGACACATGTATGGGCAGATTTCTGCCTCATGGATCATGCAACACATGTGGGCTCAGTTTCTTTTGGATGCAGTTGGGCACACCTGTCCTTATGTCTGACCTTCCATTCCTGGGACAGTGAGGCTCCAAACTGCAGTCCCTGGTGTAAACAGCTATGGGACAGAAGAGATACAGTGGCATGGCCCTGCAAATACAGGGGTTTCTGCTGCAGTGTGAGAGCACAGGGGTCTGATATGCATAACATGAAAAACTTGACCACTCTACATCTTTGGCCCAGGAAGGAACTGATGAATCCATAAAATTGTCAGTTTGTCTTGATTGCAAGTGCAATAGAAATAGTACTGAAATTTACATGTTTTTGATGTGAGAGATGAATTCCTTGATGAAGCACACTGCTCATAATCAGTGAAAGACCCTTACACAGCTAAGGAAAAACCTCACAGTGTTATACTTGCATGCTCCCTACTTTGCTTGTGCCTAAAGCTGGCCGAGCTGATGAGATGCCACAGCATGGCATGATGAATTATCTTGATAACACTATCTAAACCTATGGAAGGATTGCTTTGGGCACACCTTTGTTCTGCTCACATATCCACTCTGCAAAGTATAAACAGAATAATCAGTCAAAAGTGGGTTAATAGCAACCTACTGCCCCCAGTCCACATCTTGCTTCAGCTACTTTTCTGTCTGAAAGTTCCTGCAGTGGCCAATTAACAGAAAGACAACATATGAATGATATTACAGCTGGTATATGCAAAATCCTTACTCATCTACTCAATTATTCTTTCCATTATTATTATCTAATGTAAAATTGGAGGAAATAAACCCTGTAGCCACATTTAGGAAAGGTTTTAGTTATTTTACTTTTAATATTGCTATAGCTAATGAAGTCTAACTGGTTTCATATAACAACTATGCCCAGTTGCAGGTGAGTTCCCAGCTGAGCTGAGCATTGTCCTGAGACAACTTTGTAAGGAAAGAAAACAAGTAACTCACCATGCTATACAAACAAGAATGTGTTAATAAGAAATGTAGGGGAAACACTGGTGTTATTACATCTAGATCAGATTAATTTGTTATTCTCTTTATTTCCTTTATGCCCAGTGGGCACCAACAGATATTTCTGAAAATCTCAAGAAGACGTTTTGAACGCCCAGAGTAGATTGCTCCAGTTAGCAAACAGGGGAGTCTATGTGTCTCAATACTTTCATCACTGTTCAAAAACAGGGTGGTCTTGGCTTTTGATCTTGCAGCATAATCAGAACTGAAATACCTGGATATCTGCTTGCCTCAACTTGCAGCTTACCTTTTACCTAGGGATTAATGTGACTAAAGATAAATCTAGAAATCCAAAGAAGTGGGGTCTTTGGTGCTCATGAATTATCACAGTAATGTAGACTTTTCTTCTTAAATTATTTTTTTACTTGATTTCAAATAATAGTGAGTAAAACATTTACAAATTTCCTGTCCCAGGAACAACAATAAATATTTCTTTTGAAAATTTCTGACTCTTTTAATATGCATTGAAATAATGTACTTACCAAGAATGGCTACAACAATGTCACTCTTAAGGATTTCAATAGAGCCTCTTGACACAAAATAAAGAGCAGTGAGAACATCTCCACAGTGCACTAAAGTGTCTCCAGGAGGTGCATGTGTTGTCTTAAATTTCATAGCCAAAGCTCGAAGACAGCCTTTACTGGCCCCCCGGAAAGCTTTGCAATTCTGAAGTAAATTTTGGTTGAGGTGCAAACAAATGTCGGCTTGTAAGCATTCTGGAAACCCCTTCAGGACCTGGAAAGACAAGCATAAGGATTTCATGCTAATGCTATGAAAGTTCTTTTTATAATTTTTGGTTTTTCTTCCTGGACAAAAAGAAAGAAGTGACCTACAAATAGATGTGACTCTAAAAGCTGTAGGAGTATTAAAATTCAACAAATGCATAGTGTAATCTATATTGCAAAGCTCTTACAATGTGAGTACTCATATAAATACTAATCTATATAGTAGTTACAAAATATGCTATTAAGACTTCTTTCATTGCAAGAAACAGTATCAGGGTATATGAATGACTATACTGCAGTAAAATAACGAATAAGACAGCTAAAGGGAGAATCTTGACTGAATTTCACCTCTTTGGACTGATACATCTATATAGTTTTTATCACTTGTCAAAGAACTTTATTTATTATAAGAGAAGTTTTTTGCTGAAATAACCATGACATTTTCATGTAAAATATACTCTGCTTGCTTTGATTTTTACCAGAAAAAGCAACATGAGCTATTGAAACAACAATTTACATAGATTTACATAGGCAGATGATTAGTTCATTAAACTACAGGGCTACTTGCTGTGGTCTTTGTTCATCTCTTACCAGAACAACAGGAGTTTGCCTGAAGTAGAATCATGGGATTCCTCTTGGGTACCATGGCAACATGTTAATTTTGTTTAGAAGGAAAGAAGGGAGCTTTTTACAATGTGGTCATTACGTGTGAGCTTTTCTAAATTGCCTAGGATAATATACCTCTGATTCCTCCAGAATCTGTAAACATTTCTGCTACTGACTTCATGGGAGTACTGTGAGTGACTCTGCCTGTGGACACATTATGATACTCCACCTTTCTTTGTTATGTCCTGTTATCTGCTGTCAGTGATGTGATTGGGTCATATGCTTTCCCTGGGGACAGCTACAACTGTTGCTTATTACTAAAGGCAAAATATGTGCTGATGCTAGAAGTCTTATAAATATGTGAACAGGATGTATCTTTTTGTCATTAGACCAGTCTATTATTTTGTCCCTCTTTATCTTCTGCACTGTTTTTCTGTAAACATGTAAACATTTCTGCAGAGAAAAGATATATCCAAAATGCATTTAATTGTTGCTATATTAATTTCTACTTGTTGCTATATTAATTTCAACTTTAGCACAAAAACAGTCCGTGCACTTAGTCACTTTGCAGAAATATATTCACAACTCAAATCCCTTGCTAGTGAAGATGAACACATTTCTGATATGAGGCTTCTGTCCACATAAACCAAGCTATGTTTTAAAAGTGAGATATTAGAACCTGAAACAGGGATGAAATATTTCTATGATTGTTAATGGGAATCGATGCTGTGAAATAACAAACAATGGTTTAACACACATATATACAATAGTTTTTAAGCCTTGGGTCATTACCACATGAAATTTATACATCCTCAGAAAAAGCCAGCATTCAACATTGAGCAAACAAAAATATGATAAATGAAAAGCTTCTGAGGTGTCACTCTGTTTTCAGTACCTATCACACCACTAGAAATAGCTTAGTATCCAATTATGCTTTTTATTTTAATGTAATTATGTGTAAATAAAAAGGCTGTAGATTGTAGTAACTTATTTACTGAATGATAGTGAAAAACTGAGAAACAAATATGTTTACCAAATGATACAGATGGAGAAAAATTGTGTTTATTTTGAAATTGTTCTTGAGTCATGTGAGTATAACAGACCCATTTTGTATTAATTTTTTTGCAATGCATCTATCTGAATACAATTTAGAAGATCTATATTTTTATAGGATGCAAAATAGGAAATGTATTTTGAATTCAGAAGTACTTGAATTTTTAGGAAGTCATGAGTATTTAGAATACACTTAGAATAAATTGTTTTAATTTTTTCACATCAGTGTTTATCTGATTTATCAAGGGATTGTGTTTTACCATTAAGCAAAACCCATGCAGACCATGTGTGTTGGTTTATATTTCTGAAGATACTTTGGATATTCCTTTATAGAAACCATTATTTTTTAACTAATTTATACTTATAAAAATGTTAGAAAATAATTTCATATTAGTTAATAGCTATTTATATGTCAATAACATCTGAAAGATACCAGCCTCTTTTCAAGCATCTGTGATCAAAAAGTCCCTGCTCCATGGAGCTTACACTCTAAAATAGTTTCATACACCAGAGAGGAAAGACATCTACTCTTTAATATCCCAGTTTTAAAATGCCTAGAAGGAGGACTAAATAGCATTGGTTTCCAATGGAGTTTGGCGATTACTCATTAATACAAGCTTAGAAATTCAAGAAAGAAGCTGATTTGAAGGAAAATTTGTTAAAACATTGGCAAAACCTACATTACTGAAAAGAGCTTACCATATTGCACACCTTGTGTGTAGTGAGGTATTTAATCTAAGTCCAGTAGTTGACACAATACAGAATTTGATGTTTCCAAAACTAAGTTTTATGCTGTGCAGTACAGACAACATTTTGCCAACCCAAACCTCCAATTATTTGTTACATTTATTCTCATATTCTGATTTTCACTACTGAAATTGCATTGAAAATTATGTTATTATAATGTGAGAACCAACATCAACATCAAATTTGTACCCACGCTGCCTATACTAAATATTAGAAAATCATCCATGCAGTCTTCAACATAAATAAAATAGTTGAAAATTATAAAACTAGAATTGTTTTTAAATGACATTATTATCAATGAAAAATCCAAAACTAATAAATCATTTTAATACAGATTTGAGTTTCAATTGTTCCATTCTTTTCCAATATGTTTCTATTGTTATACACAATATCTCCTCAGCTGTGATTCCATGGGGCCCTGGTGAGAAAAATCTTGGATTCTCATTGTTAGAATCATGCTTGTAATCTGAAGTCATGCATAATTCAAGATATACACATATATATTTTTAAAAAGACATGCAACAAAGCATAAAATCAGCTTCAGCTCTCCCCCCTTAAAAAAGAAAAAGTAAAATAAAGTAAAATCAGTTAGGATGCTGTGACCACAGGCTCCAGTTGTCTCTCACTGATAGTTATCAAGTCCAAGTTCAGTTATCGCTTCCTGTCTGGAATAAAACTTACTCCACGTCAATAACGTTGGTTTTTCTATATGGCCTGCTTACAGAGGAGGATATTCATCCAGGCAGATGTAAAACATTTTACATAGAATAAGTGACTGAGGTTTCATGAGGAGAGTCAGGACACGATTCACAGTGCCTTGAAGAATGTGATCTTTCGTACGAGGAGAGGGAGTCCAGCTTCATTAACTTCTTTTCTCAAGATGACAGCAAGGTATCACTCACACATGCATCAGGTACATTTGTGACAACAGACTTGGACACATTTTTGTGCCTTAATCTCAGGCAACAAGCAACTGGGGCAAAGATAACCTTGGAGTTTTTGGATAAATTATAAAATTCATGACAATTTTTAGATTTTCTCTCTTCAATTCTGGAACAGGTGTTGACATATGTCCCACAGGAGATATTTAGAAAGTATATAAACTGAAGCAAATGAGGATATTAGCTACAATAATTTTCATTAAACATGGAAATACCACCTTCCATATCAACAAAACCACTGAATGATTGAGGTGGGAAAGGACTTGTTGTAAAGATCATCTAGTCCATCCTCCCTGCTCAAGGAGGTCTACCTAGGGCTGGTAGCCAGGGCGATGTCCAGATGGCTTTCAGATATTTCTGAGGACAGAGATGCCACAAGCTCTCTGGGCAACTTCTACCAGTGCCCAGTTATCCTCACAGTAAAAATGTGTTCCCTGTTTGGATGAAGCCTCCAGTTTCAGTATGTGCCCATTACCTCTGGTCCTGTCACTGGTTACCACTGAAAACTTGTTCCACCTTCTTTACGCCCTCCCTTCAGGTGTTCAGATTGATGAGATCCTCTGTGAGCCTTCATTTCTCCCATCTGGCTGAACAGTCCCAGCTCTCTCAGCCTTTCCTAGTATGAGAGATGGCTGTTTGCAGCCTTACAAGCAAAGATACTCCTTTAATTCTGCATTTAACCTTCTGTTGTGCATTTCTCAGTTGAAATATAGGTGGGATCATTAAATACCAAGCAGCAGCTGAAGAGAGCACAAAAGGGCTCTTGTGTGTTTTGCTGTGTTTGGGGTATGTTGAAACTAGTGACTGAGGCTTTCTTGTCCTAGAATCAGTCAGACTGGTTTATGAGTGGCAGGTGCCCAGCATACAGAGGGAAAGATAAAGGGAGACTGCCAAGTTCATCTGAGAATTTAATATGGCATAAACGGAAAGAGGATTCTGGTCCTTCTCCACATTATCTGTTTATTCCTGCCTTGCCTTGATCTGTCCTTGTGAAATGGTTTGGGAAACTGATCCATGCAAAAAATGAATGCAGCAAAAAATTTGAGCAGCTGAAGGTACAAAGAGGCAGGAATAAATTCACTTTGTGTCATGACCACACATTTGGTTCTCACCTGCATAAGACAGATCTCAGGCTATGTTGACATTGGCATCATTAAGTGCTGAATAAAGTTGTCAAAATATTTAAATAATAAAATTTGAACTTTATGTTAAAAATTAACCTTTTGTCTTTGGTAAGAATCAGTGAATTTAATAAATATTTATTCATATATGTGATGAAATAACCTATGTATTTAATTTTCACCTTTCTACCAGCCACCTAATTTTAAGGCTAACCTGAGACTCTTTAGCTGCACAAATTGTGCTGCTTAGATTTTGAATTAGGAACTCTGTCCCCCAGTAGCTCTTTCCTCTGATTAGAAAAGAAAGAGCAAGGTCACAGGTGGCAATAGTTCTGCTCCAGAAGCTCTTGGGCTCCACAAAGAAAGATTATTCAAGAAAAATCCTCTTCTTCATATAGAATGATTTTTTTTATGTTCAGTATATTTCCTCACAGCAGATGAGAGAGAAGAGAAGCAGTATGTGATAATGAGCTAATTCACCTTTCAGTGATATTGAAGCCTTATCAAGAATAGGATCTTTTGTTTTCAGTCATTGCCACAACACAAATGTGTGACACCTTTATGCTGAAGTTAGTGAAGCTGCAATGGACCATTCTTCTATAATCTTATTCGAGTTTCTAAGTACACCTGAAAAGAGATCTCTGAGATATGATACATTGCTGAACAAGGAAGATATAAAATTATTTCAGTTTCTTCAACTGTTGTCTCCCTTACCAACAGAAATGTTTTAAGTCTGTAGAAGCTGAAGATTGACCAGATCTGTATATTTAAAAAAAAGTATGATAGTTGAAAAACTGATTACTCTTGTTTTTGAGATTTTAGATGACAAAATACAATGCAGTGAGAAACTGATAAAGGGTCATTTAGCAATAGATTGACCTTCTTGAAAAATTTTTTTTCTCTGAGGTCTTCTTTTCTATAACTCAATTCAATGTAGACAATCACATTTTTAAGTGGTCTTGTTGTAGAAAATGAAAGAACAGGTTTACAGCTAATCACAAGGTACTTCCTGGCTGGTTTATATGTCATGATTTCTGTTCTGACAAACAGACAAACAGCAGTACCAATTTCCAACATGATGACATATTCCCTCTGTTTAACAATTTACTGCTAAGTTTTGTTCCAAACACATCTAAATTGCATCGGGCTTTTGATGGTAAAAAGAATTTCTCCTTGCTGTTTTTGAAATTTTAATTTGCTTTTAGAATCCTCTGCTTCAAAGGTATTAGTGGCACTGGTTCTATTGATCAAATTGGTTTTGTTGTAAGAAGTGATCACGGAAGAAAAAACAAGAATAAAAAATGTAGCAATGTCAACCATGTATCAGTGGCCAATTTCTTACAAATGAAGCCTTAAAAAATGGTGAACCTGCCCTTTATTTGCTACAGTAGAATTCCTGGTTCAAGATAGGTGTGTGCTCTACTGTACTTGCATGATCAGTGGCCAAGACAGTTATCACAATTGTAAAATTAACCATTTACTTGGATGCTTGCAGGGGAAATCGTACATTTATTTACAAAAATTCTGACTTGCTCTCTCCTTTCATGATATTGGGCAAAACCCAAACCAAAAAGATATTTGTCCCAGATCCAAACATTTAATCAATGTTTACACTGGGCTAAACATTTTTCAGTTTGTCCCACTTAGTTAGTTCTTCGAACTCTTTTCAAATATAAAATAAACCAGTAAAGCTATTCAGATGCACAGAAGATCCATGGAAAGAAGGGGTGGGACAGGATTGTAAAAAAAACATGCATAACTTAAAAAAATATCTCAAACACTTCATAACTAATCTTTTTAGGGTAAGCATCATAGGCATGCTATTATCAGTGCTGGACTGATAACATGGGAATGAAAGAGAAAAAAGAAGGCAAAAAGGGTTTAGGAAAAACAGAACAGGATAGTTAAAAAATATTACAAGAATTTGAATCTTTGGGACTGGTGACATCTTTCATGAAACAATATACATTGTAAATATTTTTTTTGTAATTTGACTTTGCCAGTGTATATCACAGGGATTTAAATTATGCTTATTCTATAGACTCAAGATTTTTATCCAGATTAAACTAAATCCCAAATCCTGTTTATCCAGTCCATGCATAATTATGTGGAACTGTTTTTAACCAAAATACATTATGTAATGGAATATAATCAAAAAGATGTAGAAATGGAGCAGAAGGGAGCAAATGAACAAATAAACAAGGTCTCAGCATATTTCACCTGCAGGTCTTTAAAGCTAATTTTAAGTTTAACCATTTCAAATAAGCATAAAGTACTATCTTCCAATTTGCAATCTAAAGTGTAGAATTTTTTTAAGAAAATCAAGTTTAGTCTTAGTGCACTGTTACTCCTGAGATTAAAAGGGTTTCTGTTTAATATCTTTTTAAAATTTTTTATTTTCCACTTTACCTGGATTCTTAAATATATTACTGAAGATAATTGAAAACATCTTTTGAAATATATTATCTTTTTTGTATTCAGTACGTGTGTGTATATGCTGCATGTACATATATACGTTATATATATAATTTAAATTGTTATGTATTTCATATTCAAAGGAAAAAGAGGACTACATTTTTGATTTTTTTTCAGCTTTCAGTCATGAAATAAAAAAAAATGATACTGGATGAAATTGTGTCTTCAGAATTTGCAAAAACTCCAAGTAAACATGGGCAGGAGTCAAACACATTTGTCTGAGGACAATATTAGTCCTTTGTTCTGTAAATGCAAATATTTCATGCAAAATTAAGTAAAAAACACATGCAAGTCCAACTCATATGCACATGGCTAATAGCCAAGAAAACTTCATTGGTGCGTGTGTTAACATGCATATATGGTTTAAACTAAGAGCATTCACACAAAGGAAAATGCAGAATGATCAGCAGCATGGCAACTTTGTGAGTGACATTCCTACAGAGCAACTATCTAATGCAAACCAATATGCACATGACCTTGTTTGGGCAGAGAAGCATGACTTGAGTTGTGGGGTAAAACAGTGATTAACAAAGGTGGTTAGATTAGCATTTTTTAATGTCTAAGTTTTAGTAACCATTTTGCCCCACATCTGATTCTACTTGGATTATTTCCCTTTGCTATCTACCCCTTCATCATGCAAAAGGTTACAATTAAAATTAGAAAGCACTGAACAAGCTCTAAACCCAACAGATAACATGGATATTCTCCACACTTCATACTGGAATTAAATTTGATATAAATACCTCCTGCTCTTACCAGTGGGTGGTGTTATTCCATGTATTAAGGTGTGAAGCAGACAGGAAAGAGATAAATCTTTCATAAGTACAACGTAAATCACACAATTCTCATATTATCCTTGTACTAAGTGTAATACATTCGAACTCAGTTTTAAAGGAAATTAAGTGATTGACATAAAACTTGAGGGATAGAACTTGTGAACAGAATAAAATGCAACAAAACAAGATATTAAACTTGAGGGTTTTTCCACACTTTATTTAAAACAAATCCTCCATACTGCCTCACAATCATATTGCAGAATATGGGCTATTTAATCCATTTAATTGTTATTTCACATTAATGACAAATGCAAGACTAATTTCAGTACACCAGTTTCTGAATCATGCAACTTTTCACGTGACAACATGCAGTTATAGTTATTATTTCATGCGAAACAAGTTTTTAGTACACCCATTAGTGGTAATGAATTAGTTAAGGCATACATGATTTTGTAATATCTTCAGAAATAATTTGGTGAGTTACTTTAGGCTGAGGTTGCACACTTAAGGGCCTGATCCTGCAAAGTGCTGAGTACCCCACAATTCCATTGCCATCAGAAGGAATTAGGGCTATTCAGAGCCACACAGGATGAAGCTACCGATGCTGCCTTCCACTGCAGTAATCCCCAGCAGAGGTTTATACAAGTGTCATTGTCCTGCCCTGAGGATATTATCCCTCTGGAGGGGACACTCATGGAAGTGGCAGGTGAAGCCGAATATATTAATTTGCTATCATATTTTTAAGATCTGCTTTACTTAATGGTAACCATAAAGTCAAACTGTCAGTGATTCACCTGTATAGAAGATTTCAATCAAGACCATTGTTTCAGCTTACTGCATAAAAGCATAGTACTCTGACCATCATTCAGAAATGTATGTATAGATACCATGAGAAAGCTGTTTGAATGTATGTCAAAATTTTGGAAGTTGATTTGTAGTTAAATTGTTACAAAAGTGTATAGATTTTCTTATTCTTGACAGCTTTCTGGAGAGTTCTGCAAAGTTTCTAATCTCCAGCTCTGAACAGCTCTGGAAAGCATCCCTACAGAGACACAGATTCACAGGTCCTTAAGATACAAGTGCCCTCAGTGTCTTCAAACTGATGTTGGCTTTTCAGAAAACATAGTTCTTCGACTTTTCAGAAAAAAATGTTTCTATCTCCAGAAAATAAGTCAGAGATATAGATGCTTATTTTTGCTCACTAGCAGATTGTCATTCCTTTTTAGCTAGCTATATACTTATAGAAGGAGAGATTACAGGGGCTTTTTTATCAGAAACAGAAAATATGAGTGTTAGTCCTTGTCACTTCCTAGAAATGAGTTTCTGTGGATGGCTAAATGGTTAGTGGTACTGTGGTGATTTTCAGTGCAGAATTATGTGGCTGTATATGCAAGTGAATTACTTTTCAGGCTATCATGTGAATCAAATATTTCTTTTTGAAAAGAGAAGCTAAACCTGCCTGCTCCTCTCTTCAACCAATTCCCAATATACCTGTTCTAGATTACTTGGAAGGAATTTGAAAAGAATTGATCTCCATGGGTTTTATAGAACAGTAACTCTGTGGATATCAACACAGGCCCTTCTGTTTGACACTAGATGTGGAAATCCACGACTAAGAACAAACAAAATTCTGGAACAGCTATGTCTCAAATTAGAAAACTATGATTTTTTTTCCCTCTATTTAAGCTTATAGAAGTCACTTGCAGTTCTCAAGCTTTCCTATACATAGTGAAAATTGAGATTTCTGATATACCTGGTTATAACCTAGGCAGTGAAATGTTTGGATGCCAAACATGTAGTGGCTTGATTGTCAATAACTGAGATGTATATCCACCTTCTTAAGCTTGTACCTTTACAGCTTATCCATACTAAAGGCTTACAGTCTCAGTTTCTAAGTTCTCATGCAATTATCTATTCCTCAGCATCTCTGCCTGAAAAACAGAAGAACATACCATGTTCATGTCAATGCCATTGGTGTATGTCCATGCATGCTGGAAGTATTCCTCCAGTCGCTGCCGCAGAGGGTTTGGGATTTGATGAAAGCGTATGAACTCCTTCACTCGCAGCATCTGCATGTGATACCGTGCAGTTCCCGAGTAAAGTCTTTGGATTATTGCAGATACGTTTCCAAAAATGCTAGCGTACATTAATGCTGGATTAAATAGAAACAAAACATTCTTAAGTCATATCATTGGGCTTTGCAGATGAGTATGGCTAAGTAAAAGTTAAGAACAAAGAGAAGAGTTAAAAAGGTATGCATACATTTAGAGGTTCAGTTTTAAATTAATAAAAAAAAATTATGGTTATCCAAATACGATGGGTTATAATTTTCTAAAGCCACTCAAAAATCACGTTCTAACCCTATACAGTATTTGCTTGCAGACATACAGACACTGATACACAACACAAATCTTCTGACAGTTTGGATAACAGATTTTGAGTAGTCAAGCAACTTGATTACTTCCTGACACTGAATGAGTCACAACATATTTTTGCATACAACATTCCTTTCCTTAGGAGTTTGCCCTTCTGGATGCATGCTGATAATCTTATTAGCTTAGAATGTTAAGCCATTTGCTCAAACACAGAGAAACAAAAAGACTAAAATCCATGATAAAATTACTTACAGCCAATCAACATGACACAGATGGAAAAGATTTTCTCTGAGTTGGTGTTTGGAGACACATTTCCAAATCCTACACTTGTCAGACTGCTGAAGGTAAAATAAAGTGCTGTAACATATTTGTCCTTGATGGATGGTCCAGAGCTTGCATCACTCTTATTGTAATGCTTTCCTAGTTGTTCTCCTAAAGAATCCAACCAGCCAATCTTGTGAGCCAAGTAAGGTCTTTCTACATTTCCAATGGCATACCAAATGCAAGCAAGCCAGTGTGCAATTAGTGCAAATATGCACATGAGGAGCATCAGAACTGCTGCACCATATTCGGAGTATCTGTCCAATTTCCGTGCTACCCTCACTAAACGCAGCAGTCTCGCTGTCTTCAGAAGGCCTATTAATGTAGTTGTCTGTAAAAATAAGACATAAATTAGTTTTCCCCATCAGCAAACATATTCCCATGAACAGCAAGCAAATTCCATTTCGGGGAATCCTCAAAATAAGTAGAAGAACCCATTTCTATGTAATCTTAATTTCATTTTCTTTAAACTATCAATTTTATTATAAAACCGGGGAATAAAATAAGAAATGTACATTTAAAACCATGATATATTGAAGTTGTTATTATGCACTAAATATCCTTTCATGTTGAATATTTTACTTGATCTGAACCATTCAATCCACCATAATGGACTTAATGATCCAATAGATTCATGATTTTTAACATGATAAAGTCTGTAAGTTATTGGAACTACTCATGATTATATGACTGTCCACACAGATAATAAGTATTTTTGAAGAAAGCTGTGTGACTGTATTTGATCCTAACTTAGAAACTCCTTGCAATGCTCTGGCACACATATTCTAGAAGAGAGAAGTACTAGGGCAGAAATGTCCCAAAGAGTGTCTCTGCAAGATTCTTGCTGTTTGTAATGGTAAGAACACTCATACAGGTGAAAGAAGATGAAGCACTGTGAACAGAAAATAATGGGAAAGTTACTCCCGATGAATATGTTTGCATCTTGCAGGTGTGGTGTGAAGAGTCAGTGATAAAAGTACTATACCATTAGAAAAATAAATTGCAGCAGTTTTAAACAGGAATGTATTCCAAGATTTTTAGTGCAGACTTGTGCTATTATTCATTGCAGTCTCTTTGAGGCTCTGATCTTTTCTTTTTAAGGAATCTAAAGGTTATTAATATAATTTTCAAATTTAAATTAATAAATCATTTTCGTACTTGCTAATTCCTTGTGGAAGGGATGGACAACTGCATTAAAAACCCCACTCAGCTACCTTTTTTCCTTGCATCTGAACAGATATTCAAGTATTCATTTAATGCCAAGACTGAACACATTTTTAATAAGTTGGTTGGTTTTTTTAAACATGCATGTGGAATACATGACACTTAACAGGAAAAGTTTTCCAAGCCTCACAAAGTTTTCTGACAGTAGCATGCATCACATTAAAGCTTTCTTGCAACAAGTACTAGACCAGTTTTTATGTTTTATTAAATACTTGCATTTACCATATTTCTGAGTACAACCCCAAAGTCCTTGGAACAAAACAACAGTCTTTCTTGGCTGCATTTATCAGTGGACAACTCGATAAATTGTTCATATTTTCTGAGTAAATGAGCAAGAGGATAATGTAGGGAAACACTCCTTGGTTCAGTTTAGCATCCCAAATAATATCTTAAGGGTGAATTTCTCATTACCACATAAAAAAGATTAGTGACCTCAATAGTCTGAAAGACCATATCCTTCAAAATGCTATGCCTAGGCTTCAGAAACATGTGAATATTGTGGTTAGGTAATGTTTTTTGTAAGGTAGATCAGACTTAAATATTTATCATCCTTTAAGAAAAGCTAAGATTTGTTTTTAGTGGGGTGTTAGAAACATTCTGTTACAGATGTAGTTGTATCTCTATATCATGCAAGAGGTTGCATATTCTTACAGTGTCCCTTAAATAGATCAGATGGTAGATTGTGAATCTACAATGTCAGCACTGTTCCACCCCATTCTTAAGTTAAAACTTGCTAATATTATTCATCCTCAGTGTCAATCCTATACTTAGATACATCAGTTTGAGCTCTGGAGTATTTGGAAGGTATATAACACAAAATCAGCATGAATGAAACTTGATATGCTTTAAAACGTCAAGAAACTCATCCTGAGTTTTAATTTTCTTGAACACAGCAGAGAGATTTTAACACCAAAATATAGCTGCTGGTAGAGGTGAAAATCGTGGTTCACAAGTTTTAATGTGCCTTACATGCTGTCCCAGCATAGAGGTAGCCTTCATATAGTAACAGTACACCATCCACATTTCACTTGGCCAGGGACAGAAATTCTTGGTTTCAGAACTATTTCTCATACAGTGTAATTTTGTTGGTGTGCTGGAATACTTTGATCCGCACAACACCCAAGGAGGCAGGGGTCCTATTCTATCAGTTACCTTACCCCATCTGGTGCCAACAATTAATGTCTGCAAAGAGCAATCTGATAGATGCTGCTCTCTTTTCTGGATTGCTAGCTTTGCTGTTTTCATACCTATCTGCTGGACTACAAGAGTAGTTGGATAATCACATCAGAATCTTTTATTTTCTCACCATCTACTCCATATTATCTTTCCAATTATGAGGGAAGCCACCTAACTTTTACAACAGACACACAAAAAAGAGAGAATTATTTACTGCTAACCATCATCATTCTGTGATGAGTCTGCTTAAGCAGAAAAAATTAATTTAAAATTACATTATTTCCCTATTATAGAAATTGGAAAGTTAATGATCTAAATCTGTTGCTTTCCTATGGCTGAAAAAGTATGGCTCAAATAGAAGCATTCAGATAGTGCTGTATGTGGTATTTGGATTATTATCTCCTGCCCTTTCAAGACTCCATTTGATATTAAGGTGTTTTAAAGCTGAATGAGCACATCTGGAGCTCTCTTTATAGCTTATGTTGTTTAATAAAAAGACCATTCAATACAGTTTTTCATATGGGATCTTCTTTGAAGAATCTCTAGATAACAAAAAAGAGCTATTTCATAAAAAAGGATAACGCTTACGACTGAAAACTTCTATTAAATGAAAAATGCTCCATTCTGACAGTTTTACATTTGCTTCTTGCTAAACTATCAAAAATGGATCATTGGTGAAATATTATAGGTAGCAAAGTAAGAAGAAAAACTGCAGTAAGTAGCAGCTTAGAAAAGTGATTGACATATTCAATGCCATGAATGAGAGAGAGAAGCTGTGATGGCATGCTGAATGGGACATAATCTATATAACATCATTGCTACTTAGACAAACAAACCAGTTTTTCCAGGTAGTGAAACTGGTCAATTACTAGATTTTAAGGGAATAAAGAATCAATTTACTTATAGCTGCAATAGTGAAAAAGTCATTACATGGTCCAATAATTTGTTTCATATTGCACATTTTTATTTTTGTCTATTTATCTGCCAGAACACACTTGTTTGTAACTGCAGTCTGCAACATTATTTTCAAGTTGTCCCTTTAGCATGACTTTAGCACCTGGGACTTCACTCTTAAGCACATCTGTAACAGGGGAGGTGTGGAAGAATGATGCTCGGGGCAAATCCAATGAGGACTCCTTAAATGAATTTTGGAATTGGTCCCTGTTGTAATACTTTATGTTCCACACTTCTAATCACTGAATATTATTTTTGGCAATGACAAGTGCTCAATGATCAGAAAGGGATGCAGACCATGCCTGAAGGGGAATGTTGTAGTCTGATTTAGAAGTAATGCCATCATGACAATGTTTGTCTTTCATGTGTCTGTGCTTTCAAAACCACAGAAAAAAATTATCGTTGGAAAGATTGAGACCTGCAACAGAAAATGAATGTAAAGGTGATCAAATTTTCTCTTAAATCTCTGAGCTTTTTAGTCACTTTCTGAATAAAAAATTCTGGTAAGAGAACTATTAATATGTTCCCTCTGTCCTTTATATTGCTCTCTCTCTCTTCTTTTTGCTTTCCTTAATAAAATTTATTTTTACTGCATGATTTTATCTCATGTTTCTCCAGACTCCTCATTTACCTTTTGCTTGGTTTGCTGCTTTCTTAAAAAAAAAAACTTCTTCATTCTGTGCATCAAAGAAAAGTCAAACCCAATTCTCCACTTGTTAGTTCACTTTTCATAAAAAATATATTATGATTTTAGACCTTAAATTAAATAAAATTGTTTGGAAGAACTGGGTCAGGAATCCAGAATATAGCATGTATTTTACACACCTTTGGGCCATTTATGGATGCATATATTAAGCAGTTTTTTACTCCATTGTATAGACAGGGTGAGGAGATTAATCATGTCTATCAAGGCTAACCCCAAGTAAACTTTTTTCTTTCTTTTGATAGTCCACATTTTTGATATAATAAACAACAGCCACATCTCTTTGAAAACTAGTTGAGTTTATGCTACAAATGATCTCTTTTCTGCTAAGTAAATATCTGATCTAAACATTTTGAACTGAGAACATTTATTTTAATAATGCAATGCCAACACAGTACTTACATGCATCATGGGCAGCTTTTACAAAGTGACACATCAAAGCAGCAGTTCTTAGATAAAGCCATTTGACTAATTCCTTCATACACAATATATTTGTTTATTATTTCTAAAGACAGTATCAAATATGATATAACTGAAAAATACTAGCTAAATCATCCAATGATTCAGCAGTGATATAGCTCTTGTGAATGAAAGCTAATGTTGTACATTATTCTACAAAGTAAGATTTAATTTTAGTTTAACTTTAAAAGATGTGATGGAAATACTAAGCAGCCTATTAAAAGACAAGCAAAAAATACTTTAGGTTACACACAATACCATTGTGAAGTAATAAATTAAGATTTAAGATTTCTAATACATTTAAGCTTACCTCTTCAGAGCCAGAGCCAAAAATCAGCAGGTCAAAAGGTATTGCAGCAACCATGTCAATTAGGAACCAGCCTTTGAAGTAGTGAATTGCTATTTTTGCTGGGTCACTTACCACTTCTTCATTCTGGTTTACATATGTTGTTCTGAAGTTTATTAGAATGTCAATGATAAACATAATATCCACAATTAAATCTACAACATTCAGTGGGCTGCAGGAATATCCACACTCTCTCCTCTTCCGATCCTCACTATCATTCAGAAGGAAGGCAGCAGAGTAAGGGGTGAATATGGCGGTGTAAATCACCAGCAACAAAATGAGCCAGTCCCAGACGGCTTTGAAAGGACTATAGTGCAATATAGTAAACTTGTTGATGCGAGGTGTCTGGAGTTTATATTCTGGTAGAACATCGGCCCCTAAGGATAGAACCTAGAATAAGAAATACACCACATCAATAATCAGACAATGTATCTACTCCAGCTTGCAGTAAACATAGCAAATATAGGACAAACTTAAAAAGTAATTCATTGTAGTCTTGAAGATTATGCTTCAATTACTTGGTGTTTTGGCAAACTAAACTTCTGTGAAATTTGTGGTGTCTGCCAAGTCAAATAAATTCATTGACAATTTTGTGCCATGAGTTGATTCTTGTCCCCTGTAGCAAACATTAACAGGCATATCTTATATCCATAAAATCTGCATTATTAAGCATGTCATCAAATTCATTTATCCACCACAGGATAACCTTGGCAGCTTGCTTATGGCCAGTGAATGACTTTTCTTGCAGTCATGTAGTGTTTTTCTCCCAAAGCCTATTATCATTGGCTTACATTCCCTACAAAAGAATTTACTCTCATTAGAAAATGTAGACAACCAAAAATAAAGAAAGTTAGAGAAAGATCTGTTAGTGCCTTCAACAGCTAGCTATGCTTTGAGTTTTGTGGTGTGAAAAGCCTTCATGCACAGACAAATTTCACTGAGGCTATAATTCTAGTTCAGCTAAAGGTGTGACAAAGAAGGATACCACAGGAGTATTGCCTTTTGCTCCACTTCTACTTTTGTCAATGCATAAAGCTTATTATTCCTTTAAAAGTATGGATTTGTTACCTGCTGGTGTTATCTAAGTTGGATTTCAATTTTATCTGGAAGGATTATGTTTGTAAGCACTGCTTAATTTGCTGGCTCTGGAAGCTGAAATGTTTGCTTTGTTGCAGAGAGCAAGCATTGTGTGAGCACCAGATAAAACAAATTTCCTTTGACTGCTCTTTCAGTCTGACTGAACTCTGACATAAATGAACAAAACCTTTAAGAATAAGAAAGTAAATTATGTTTTGTCCCTATTCGGTGTTTGGGACTGTCAGCAATGATGCTAATTATTGCCTTCTGTGCTGCAAATGATCTCCAAACCCTGTGGAACTCAGATCACCACTTCATTTTACATAGACCAGTGAACAAACATCAGATGGTGACAACTGTCAGTTATTACCCATTTGGGCAATATTCATGGTCAAGAAATCTTGTACCCTTTTTCTACCAGTTACTTATGCCTATTCTTCATTCTCCTGCTAATTAAAAACAATTTTATTTGGAAAAAAAGTTACTTCAGAATCTACTAAAATGAATACTCAAATGAAATTATTATTGGAAGGAGAAATACCTTGTCAGCTATATTGTCTGCTTTAATTTACCTTCTTTTTTATAGTTAATATTTTGGGATTTTAGATTTCAACTTGTTCAAGACTGAGGGAGTCCATGTTCCTCAAACATAATCTAATAAAATTCTAAAGGTCAGCAGACTCTTTTCCGTTTAAATTTCCAACAGGAAATGTTGTATAAACCTTAGATCCTACCTTTATCTAAGTGTCACTAATCTTATACATTTGAATTCTACTCTGAAAATGTTGTGAGAACACAGGGGTTAATAACGACTCTTCTTTGAACTTGAAGAAAGAAGTGATTAAGCCATCCAAAAGAATATATGCTAGCTTTAAGCAGCCACTAAACACTGTGCTGAGCTGGTGGTAGAGGCTGTTCATCAATTTTTTGTATTGTAAGACTTGCACTCAACTAATGGTGCTGGCTATTTTTTAAGGCATTAAACACATAGGTGACAGCAAGCTGAAGCATTGCTTAGTCCCTTAGCAGTCTTCATGTTTTCAGTCCCTCACCTGATGAGTTGACAAGAATATTTTCTTAATATTTGAGAACAGTGAGTATATGTGCCAAGGGAACTGCTATTTATAAAAGTTATATCACTGTTCTCCTGCTGGATTTTCAGACAATGGAGGGAATGGATTAGGCAACAAGGACAATAAAGCTCACTTCACATTTCCTTCTGTTGCTTGAAAATTTCAGACACTGTGGTTCATTTCAGAGCAACACATAAAGTAAACTGTACTTATTCCCAGAAATTTGACTCCTAAAGTAATTTTAGTTACATTTATTCCTAAATTGGTTTGTACTGAGTTAGGGAAAACTGGAGTTAAAACCCCCAAACAATTGGACAAAATGAGGGAACAGCAGTATTAAAGTGGTCATAGCAGAAATGGATCCAATACTTTTCATGATAGGTTTTTAGACATACAACACAGGGCAGGCTGAACTGATAGTTGTGAGTTTCATATTCATAATGTTATATAGAACTTTACGTTTCTGCATTGCTTACTCCCATGCAATGAGAAGTGACAACAAACACTCATAACTATTTTGTTTGCTGAACCTTGAGAAAGATGATGTGACTTTATTTCTTAAATAAATAAAATCACAGTTGCACATACAGAAAAAAGAGAAAATACATAATTTAGTTTTGCGTTGGCAGTTTCAATAGAGACTGATCAATTATGAGGTGGATTTGTCCTTTTGCTGTTGTATAACATCCTTGCAAAGCTTGGCTACTGCTCTTGGCTAATTTTGGACATCTTGGCTAGATGAAAGACTTCAGTCTACTTAGAAATCCACCCATAAGATCTTTAATATTTCCACTTACTTAAAATGGATGTTGTCAAATTCATTGTTAGTAAAAAGAAAATGTATTAGCTTTTCTCTTCTGGACAGTAAAACTCATACTTCAGATTGTAAAAGAGGTAGCTTAGGGAATGAAACATTTTTAAGAGTATGAAATGTGAGTGGGACAAGACTGAAGAACTATAGTGTTAAAATGTCTTTGAACCTTGGGACATGACATGACAAAAAAGCCAAGCTTGCTTGCATCTTACCAAAAAGAAGACTATAATGTTAAGCAGCAAAAGCCATACTAGCTGCAATTGGTTTCTCTTAAGAAAATTAGGGGTATTCAAACTTGATGAAATACCTCACACTGGCTTTCCTGGGGAAAGCAGGAATGTATTTATTACTGGCATGGTTTACAAGCAGTATTAGGTGATAAGACTTAATCTATTTTAAATGACAACATTTCAAGGTTAAATAAACTGTACTATATTTTGTCTTTGAGTAAAGAATTCTGATATAAAATTCAACTTTTCTGTGTTCCTGTTTATCTAATTCACTGTTGAAGCAGCACTGCTGCAAGTTAGAAGACTTCATTCAAACTCATTTTTTACTCTGAGAATCTTGCTTGAGGTGTTTCACCAAGATACGGCTGGCAAACAGTGAACACCTTCTACAGTTTTCAGGTTCATGTATTCACTTCCTAAGATCACAAGTTCAAGGTGGCATGTATTATAAAAGGGCTGCAATCAGATACCCAGAAAAATATGGAGTGAGATCAAAGCAACTGCCATAAATTAACAATGTTAGATTTTTCTTTCTGAACTGTTTGTTAGCTTTCAGTTTCTCAAAGATAACAGCAGTTTGCTGAAATTGAAAAAAAGATATTTAAAGATAATGAAAATTTATTATTGGCTGCTGTTCTGTTAAGCAAGAGGAGAAAGGAAGTGTATGTACCAGAGGTGTACCAGAGTGATTATCAGATGAGGAATAATAATATTGTCTTGGGAAAAAAAAAAAAAAATTCATTACTTTACACTGTTTATGGTAAAATCTATTTTTGAGTATCTTTTCCCTTGAGAAAACTTGCCTGGTACCAGGTATAATTTCTGCCCTGTGCTGTGTGTAAAAGACCTTGATTTGCATAGTGTTTTTTGATGAAGTGTCAAAGAGCCAAACAGGGTTGATGTGCTTTGCAGTACTTTGGCCATATGCTTCACTGGGTAATTGGATTGTGTAGGGGACTCTTGCTATATGCTCTGCAGCATCACATGCAGAAACAGTATTTGACCATTCTTCTTCCCTGTACAGGTTTGTTTATAAAATGGAATATGTAGGTACAAGATTTTGGATGATCTGGAAATTTTGCTCTGGTGTCTGTTACTAAGTTTCTCAGTGATCTTATGTAAGCTGTTGTTTAACCTCTAATTTCTGTCAAGAAGAGAGAATAATATTTACAACTGAAAGTATCCTAAAGGCTAATGAGCAGAAAACATTCATAAAAGGTGTTTTGCAATGGCAATGGGCTACCATAATCCTTACTTCTCTAAATCTAGCTGATTCTTTTAGCTTTTTAAAATTATTTCACACAAATATTTGTCTTCTTCTCTTGCACCAAAAAAGTCTGACCAGCAGGTAGAGATAAGTGATTTTTCCCCTCTAGAACACTCTAACGAGACCCCACCTGGAGTGCTGCATCCAGCTGTGGGACCTCCTGCATGCGTGGTCCTGTTGGAGCAAGTCCAGAGGAGGCCACAAAGAGGAGCAGGGGGCTGGAACACGTCTCTTACGGAGACAGACTGAGTTAGGGTTGTTCAGCATGGAGAAGAGAAGGCTGTAAGGAGAACTTACAGCACCTTCCTGTTTCTAAAGAGGGCCTATAAGGAAGTCAGAGCGAGGCTTTTTGCACGAGGACAAAGTGGAATGGTTTTAAAGTGACAGAAGGCTGGTTTAGATCAGATATTAGGAAGAAATTCTTCACTGTGAGGGTGGTGGGACACTGGAACAGGCTGCTTAGAGTTGTGGATGCCTCATCCCTGGGAGTATTCAAGGCCAGGCTGGATGGGGCCTGAGCAACCTGGAGTGGTGGTAGGTAGCCCTGTCCATGGCAGGGAGACTGGAATGAGATAATCTTTAAGGCCTCTTCCAATCAACACCATTCTATCATTCTATGATTCTACTATTCAAACTGTACAGTTTCAAGAGACTCTGAGAGACCTGTATTGCTATCACATGTATATTCATAAATTTTGTTCTGAGGCATTTTCAACCTAAATTTATTAAAGAATGCAAATGCACACAGCAAAAACCAAAGACCCAGAAACAAAGAAGCATAATAGTATATGAATAAATCATAGCAGAAATAATAAATTATTAATGCCACCATGAATTGTTAAAGAAATATTTCTGTCAACCCCTTGCATGGATTACCAGTATGGTTTCCTGGTTATTCCACCACTTCATGAGAGCAGAACTTTAATCTTGGACAGAAGTACTGCATATTCAGAAAATCTGAACAAAGAGCAATGTTTACAGGTGACAAAACACTGAAAGAGGTATAAAGGTTCGAGCGAAACCCAACAGTTTTAAGGTAGATGGACACAGATATCTGTGTGAAAAGTAGGCATGGAAGTTTGATGGTTGCAAACCTTAATAAATTAGATAGTACTTTGCTATGTCTCATGACCAGGTGTGCCTCATATGAAGAGTGTTTATATTTAAAGGATGTAGTTTTATTCTGTACTAAATACTGTTTTGTCACTGCTGCTTTTGCAACAGATGAATTAAAGTAAATCTTGTACTAACAAGGTTAGCTACTGCATAGCACCTCTTACTTTAAGAGAATTTCATAAACATTTGATAAAGTTCAAACTATAAATATAGTCCCAAATTACTTTGGGGACTTTAAAATAAACATTTATCTCACCCATAAAACATCTTGCATAAAACTACAGAAGATGGTACCACTTCAAATACAATGTTGAAATATTTATTTCTAGGAAATACTATATGACATGAAAAAATATTATTTGGCCAATGTTTTGCTGGACTCACTCCAGCAGCAGCCCAGTGCTAGGCACAGAGCCCTGAGAGCTGAGTGGATGATCACTCCTGCATCCTTAAGCCAGGAAGGATGTAACAAATCTAGAAAGACATCAGCTCTTTATATGCTGAGAGATTGAATATCTACTGTGAATAGTGATTTAAGAAACTCATTGTACAAAGCATATTCAACACCAAAATAGAAAATTAACATGAAAATGTAAAGAAGAAACTGAAACAGGATAATTGTATTGTAAACGTTATTGTAGCTGGTAGAAAAAAAGGAAGGAAATAGAACATCTGTCTCTTCAGATCTAATCCAAATACACAATACAATCTCTTCCTTTTAACATGTAGTTTTGAACTAATTTTCAGATCTTTATCAACAAGGCTAGTAACAGTATTGGACAGAAAGAACTTGGAAAGGAAAAGAAATGAGAAACATGAATCAGACTTGTAAGCTAAAGCCATATTCTTGTAACTTACTGTTTTTGTCTTACCCTTAAGTCTGAATTATAGTGCACCCAAAAAATGAGGCAGCATTACTTCAGCTTTAAAATTATTTTAATAGATTTTATGGAACTGTCTTCTCTTGATGAAATCTCTCCTGGCTTTCTTTTCTCCTGTGTATTAGTTCTGTTGAAGCTGCTAGCAAGTACATCTCTTTCCTTTTCCTCTCTATTCATACCATTACCATGAGACATCTACAGACTGGACTTCCTAGAGGAGATTTCTGAATCTAAAATCAACCAAAAATAAATATTACACGAGTATTAATGAACGAATGGAATTTAAATTAACACTGTCTCTCTGATAGTAGGCATTACCTAATTCCCCAAAACACTATAAAGGACTTCCGTATTTCAGTCATCTTGATGATTGTCTTCCTTATGCAGACATGAACAACTAAGAAGGTTACACTGGTACTGAAATAAAGCTGAAGAGCTCTTGATTTGGTGCACCCTCCAAACACAGCTTTATATAAGGTTTTCATATACCAGTGTTAAAAAGTATTTTTTCATGTAAAAGGCAGTTTTACATGTCTTTCAAAGGACATCTATTGAAAAACATCCCCTGAAATACTAATGGTGGGGAATGTTAATAATACTGTCTTCTTGTCTTTATCCTTTGTCTTTATTAAAATTATGCAGCATGACTATTTGTATATAATGCTGAATGTTAAAACATTCTCCGTGAGACAGTTTGAAGTATAATAATGAAGTCTCATATAGAAGCTGGGGTTTTTTTTGTTTGTTTGTTAGTTTGTTTTTTAACTACATATTAGCTATTGAAACAGAACTTTTGTTATCAGTGGTGGAACCTGGAAATTCAAAGCTTATCTGAGTGTATTTTAATATTTCTTTTGTTCCAGATATCACTCACTACCTGAAGCTTGTTTGAGAGCAATGTGACTTCCTGGGAGCACTAAGTTCCTTGCTGAGGTCATGAAGTGCCAAACTTTCATAAAGTTATCAAATAATTACATGAATCTTATTCAGCTAAACATATTTACATACACAGTAACCCAAAATCTTCAAATGGTTAAAGAAAGTTATGTGAAGAATGTCCTGTGATTAAAGCTGTAGAACAGCCTTTTTCTCCTCTTTGTAAAATAAAAGTTTTGGGTTTCAGGGAAATAATATTTACTGGATGTTACCATCAAACAAAACTCTTTCACCAAAATTAAATATATGTAATATCTGTAACCTATAATTCATTTTTATTGAGCTAGATAGTAAAAGAGAGGAGATATTTTTATAGTTCACTTTCCATGAAAATATTAAGAAATGGTATATAATCTTAAACCTCAGGAGCCTCTTCTGCCAGTTGGTATATAGTCTTTCATATTACTGAATAATGCATTGTCAGAGTAATGTTTAGAAGCATATAGATTTACTAGAAATGCTCTACTGAACTTTAAATCTTAAATTAGGGATATATAGATCATTAAAGAAGATATTTGCAACTGACTGTTTTAGCAAAAGTTAATGACAAAATATGTATTAAAAGTTGTGTCACACTTTTCTTTAAAATTCACTGTGAGATACTTCAGAAGACAGCAAATGCTGTCCTTCAACATCCTGGTGAGTCTGTGGGTTATTCATTGCTCTTCTGGCAACACTAAGCTGTGGACAAGCACTTATATGTCTGAAAACAAAATATCAAGGGTCAAATATGTTATAAAGGCTTAAATTTTTGTGGGGTTTTTAGTAATCAAAAAATATTTTCCATCATCTGTTCGAGGCATGACAATAAAACAGGAAGATTTTGAGCTTGGTGATGTTATGTCATCCTTACAATATTTATGAAAAAAGTATTTTTCCTTATTTTGCATTTTGACTGGTTTGCTAGCTGTCAAATGCAGATTGCAGGTGCAGATAAAGAAAAGTATAAAAGGTATAAGAATAAGTACATGGAGTGAAAATGAAGTAGCTACATGCACAGTTTGGTTCTATGATTATAGTACTTATTGACATAACTGTGAGGAGTACAGGAGAAAGGGAGAAAAGTTCCTTATGCATATATTCATTTTAAGTTTAACTTTCAGTTTCATGTTAAATTTTTTTTTCCATAATATGCAAAATAAGCAAACTTTAGTTTCTAGAAAATCTGCTTTTTGCAATTAGACCCACAGTGTTTAAAAATGTATGAACTGCAATAAAAACTGCTCTGGTAGGGAGAAAAGCTTACTTTAGAAATTACCATCTTCCCTGTGGCTCTCCTTGTTTGTGCTTAATGAGCACATCCCAAACTTGTTGACTTAAAAGAGATACTTAGTCTGCCCAGGTTGCTCAAGTTCCCCTCTCAACACCACTTTTAGGAAAGTTCATTACCCGAACTTCTATAAAATTTGATCATAATATTTTAACCAAAAAGCCACTTGGCAAGGGTAGATGGAACAGATTGCACACATAGATGCAGACAATTTGATGATACAAATTACATGTCATTAGTATGAAAAATATAATCCAGATTTCTAAGGCCATCCATTCAATTTATACTACTTAGGCAAAGAAAAAAGGTGGATTTATGACCATGGAGAACTGGGCAGACAAACTTTCCTTTCTCAGTCAGTTGCTGGATCTTGTATTAGACACTTCCATTTTTTTTACAATGCAAGAACATATTTTGGTTTTGGGGAATTGTGGCAAGACATGGTATGATCTTCATGATGATTCTTCACTAAATACTCTAGTACTCCAACGAAAACAGTAACAAAACAAAAATAGCAGAGCATCAGTGAGACAAAAGTAAGTCCTTGAGAGGCTCTACCTTGCCCATGTTATGCTAAATGAAGCTCATGTTTAGAAGAGAACAGGACATTTTATTTATGGATTTAACCAGTGTCCTGGTTCTGGCAATGAGAGAGTTAATTTTCTTCTTAGTAGCTGACACAGTGCTCTCTTTTGGATTTAGTATGGGAATAATGCTGACAACACACTGATGCATTGGTTGAGAAGTGATATTTACCCTAAGTCATGGACTTTTCAGTTTCCCAGGCTCTGTCAGTGAGCAGGTGCACAAAAGCTGGGAGGAAGCATGTCCAAGACAGCAGACCCAATCTGGCCAAAGGGATAGTCCATAGCATAGAACATCATGTCCAGACTGTAAACCGGGGATGGGTTTCCAGGGAGAGAGACTGATCATGGCTTGGCAATGGGTTTGGCATCAGTCAGCAGGCAGTGAGCGATTGTATTGTATTACTTGTTTTTCTTGGGTCTTCTTTCTCTGTGTCTCTCTTTCTCCCTTTTCCTCTTCCTCCCTCCTTTTGTTTACAATTGTTATTAGTACTAGTATCACTCCTGATTTTCCCCTCCATCCCACTGAGGGTGCAGGAAGGACCCGAGTGGCTGCTGTATGATACTTAGTCACCAGCTGGGGTTAAACTGTGACAACCAGGGAGATATGGGAATATTTTTGGTGCTACTTCAGACATTGAAAACTCAATCCAGTGGAAAAAAGGCCTAGGATAGAAGCCTGTAAGCCTTAATGTTCATTGTTTTCTAGACATATTGACTAATTTATCACACTGTGCAAACTTCAGTTTCCTTTGTTTCCTGGGTATTGTAGGTGTAAAGAAGTGAGAAAACAGACAGCACAATATATTTGGAAATAACTATCCCGGACAAAACTTATTTTTCAAGCTTTTTTTGAAAACCTGGAAGGAAGCTACAGTTGGCATCCTATCCTAACAATATTTGTCAAAATAAATTAGCTGGCCTCTAACAAGTTCTGCAGAATGGCCATGAGCCACAGGCTCTGATTTTTTTGCTCAATTTCAAACCCAGCAACTAACAACATTAGAGACTAAGCTGCAACAAAAGGTGTTATTCTCCTTTGGTTATAGTCTTCCATTCGGAACTCACCTACAAGCCCAGCAAAACTAAACTTCTTTTAACAGAACAAATTGGTACAGATGTCAGCCCATATCATTCAGGAGTCCTTTTCCTTCAAAAGAAAGTAGGTTTCTTCATAATTAATAGAATTCATTTAGAAAGCAGAAAATTTTCAAAGAAGATGGATACTTAGATTAGAAAAAACCACAAAGCTGTGAAATGAAGAACTTTTCTTCCCGTGTAATAAACGTTTCTCGTTTATTAGTAGTAGTAGTATACTCAACAGTCTGTCTGAAGCTGAACAGACCATTTCATGCCAGCTTCCAAGACATTGACTAGTTACTGCAATTTACATATTTAAAAAGATACTGCCTTAATGCAAAACTGGCAATTCTTTGAGTAAAATGAGAAATTTTTATGCTTGCAAATAAACCTAAAGTACCTCAAAGACAATTTCACCATGTGCTGCGATACAAGATTGATTCAATTGTCAAAGAACAGACTTACCTAAGATAAATCAAATATCAAGAAGAAACTCTGAGTTTTCTATGTACAATGAATATCAACTAAATATTCATACAATGTCAGTAGTTTATTTCAGATAGATTTTTATTTTTTAGTATACTTTTACACTTTAGATGGTGTCAGAGACTGAATGTTATAATTTATGGCTTAAACATCTTCATGAACGTCTTTTGCCTATTATAGCAAAACTGTATTACAAAAGCTGCAGAGAATATCACCATATCCTGAATAGGCCTTGACAGAGGCCCTAAACTACTCCTTGATGGAGATTAGACACAGGTCTGGGCTGGGCGAAGAAGAATGCATTCACGGAGGGATCAAGCTTAGCATCTTTTGGGTGGAAACTGCAGCCCCGGGGCTATCAGCTGCCAGGCTCGCACAGACCCTCACACCGAAGGGTGTGGGGGAGGAGAGGCTTTGGGTGTGTGGTGAAGAAGCATCTGGTCAGAGGCAGTGAACACCCATTCCCCACTCTGCAGAGGAGCCCAGCTGCAGGGGCCTCCACTCCAGGAAAAGCTGCATCCACGTGAAGGCCAATTGAGGGGGTGTCATGGCCCTTCAAAGGGCCCCCCCAAGGAGTCCCCAGACCCTGCACCAGAGCACTGCAGCATGATGCAGCAGATCCACAGTGTTGCAAGGGACAGTGCCAAATTGGCCACTGCAAGGGAGGCACCTGGGCATTCCCACCTGGCCCAAACCTATATTAATCCACTGGATTCTATATATTTTTGGCATCAGGGGACCCTCACCACCACGAAGACCAGATGGAGGGGAGCAACGGGACGTTGTTGGGACCCCTGGAATATGTGATATGTTTCTACCTAACCCCTATCACTCTCTCCCTCTCCCCCCACCATTTCTTCCTCTATTTCTTTCTTTCTTTCTTATATCTTTCTTTCTCTCTCTTTGCCTCTTTTACTATTAAATAAAATATATCAATTTTTTGGCACCAACATCTAACCTCCATTGGTTTTAATCACTTTTTTTGGGTGTATTTCGAACCTTTCTGGGTCCTATTCATTTTATTCACTGAGGCTTAGTTTCCTTTGGTCTTCTGTTAAACTGGTTTGTAACAGTGCTACGCTCATTAATTTTTTGTTCAGTAACACCAATACCACCCATAAACCTTGATGAATGTTTTGAAAATACATGTTTCCACATTTGTTAACTATAGCTATCACTTAACTATATCTATTTCCAAACACAATATTGGAATTCAGTGAACCTTTGATTTTTGATTCATACATCTGATCCCTGATTTTTCCCTTACTGTGATTTTATTGATATTACAATATAATTTAAGGAGTGTTGTTCCTTTTTTTTTTTTTTTTTTTTTTTTTTAATACAAGCATTAACTCTGAACTATCCCGGGTTTGCAAGCTGAAAGCATCATCCAATTCTAACACATGACAGGTAATAAATGAGAAAAATTACCTCATTTGGCTTATTAATTTTGAGGGCATTCAGAATTTATCAAACAACACACTATGCTGACTGGGGTTAATGGTCTTTGCTTTTTCTAACTATTTCTACTACTTAGAAAAAAATGCTAAACCCTATCAAACCCTAACCAGAAAATATTTTCCTCAGCTGCTAGAACATCAAAAACAACTAATCCACATGCTTTTTTCCTCCCCCCTGCCCAGGCCAAAAGAATAATAACCTCACTGCTGTTTCTCCTAATTATGCTTAAGGATCTCATTTATAATCAGTGTTAGAACATAGCTGCTTTATAATGATCATACTACCTGCAAATTGCAGGAACTTTCTGCTCTTTAAAATTTAGTTTATTCACAATTTCTCTCATTAATGATGTGTGGGAGAGAACAAACTTCCTTGAAAAAATTAATCATTAGATTACCCACCAGTTTTTCAGTTTGTGTACTAGCTAGAATTACACTAAAAAGAAAATAATTTAAATTGTTAGCTGAGCATACCTGCCATTTTTTTTTTTCTGAGGAAAATGACCCTTAATAGGTGTGACTATATAATTTCAGGTAAATGTTAAACATTGCCTGTCTGTGTTATGACATTTTATGGCTAGATCCAAAACTGGTCCTTCAGTATGTGCATGTGAGGTGCTTCGCACCAGAGCAGAGTTCAGAATTCAGACCATTTGAGGGTAAGGGCACTTACAGAGGGAGGGAGTCCTGAGTCTGAGTCTGTGGTGCCCAGGGTTATTTTTGTGGATTTTTTAACAGATGGTCATTTATGTAAGATGAGTAACAGTCAAAATACTCTGGAACTACAACCTAGGACTGCCTCTTTCTAAGAGGTTGTCCTGAATGTTAGCTACACCAGCAGTGTTCTTGAAAAATAGCAGACCTTTGTTACCCATGAGATCCACAGCATTCTGCCCTCTTCCCTTCCTCTTTCCACATGTTAGCTGCTCTTGCTGTCTGTCTCTGGGAAAATATATACTTATGCTGTCCTAAAGATAGAAACTGTCCTGAGTTAACGTGGTAGCCACCGGACTCTGATCTAACTTTGCAGTTGTGCTGTTTTGCGTAGGAGGTCTAGAGGTCTCTTCCACACTACGTTTTTGTATGGGTCTCAGGTTACATGAAGGAGGGACTGTGACTTCTTTCATAGCCGTTTTAAGGCAACTCTAACTGCATGTGTGAAAGCTATTATTCCAGACTGTTCATGCCAAATGCATCAGAGGATTCTCACAGTTCTCTGGATCTTAATGGGGCTTGACTTGCAGTTCATGGTGAGACTGTTCTGGTGGGTGTCAAAACTGTTGGTTTCAGCTGAGTAACCTACCAAGTTTAGAAACTTCCAAGGTCAATCCACCATGAAGTGGGAGTTAGGGTGTTTATAGCTCTAGACAAGAGAAATGAGGCTTGCCTAAATGCTGCTTGCATGATTTCAATCAGCTTTACTTGCTTCGTAGAGTATTAGTTCTTCAACTCATTATTTTCAGAACAAATTACAATGCAGTCTGAAAGCCTATTTTCTCCAACTTCTTAGCATCAGAAGAGGAATGATGTTTTGGCAAATGATCTAATATTAACAAAAGTCATATGCTTCTTTCTATGTTAGCATCAAGGCAGTATAACCAAAGAGATCACAAAACCTCGATTACTCAAAAAGTGTAATTCCTAGAAGACAGTGGATACTTTTTCCCAACTCAGCAAAATCAGGTAATCCCCTTTTCAGAGGAGTAGATCTTGGGGGAAGGACATGGACTAATTAAGGATGCATCCAGGTTACTTGCTGCAAAGCAGCTGGCCTTTCTGACTGCTCCATTTCTACCATATGTTGTGAAACCTTCTCAAAACACTGCAGCAGTTCAGATGCCTGAGCCTATTCAGCTGTCACAAAAAGAAGAGGCTCTACTCTAAGGAAGGAATATTTTATCTTTCACAATTGTTGTGAATCTTATTTTTATTACTTGGTGCAACAGTAAATAATTATAATGAAAATGCTATGTTTTCTTCTGAAACTGGTCAAAACAGTGGGCTTTATTTTCTGCTTCCATGCATTTGGAATAGCTCTTTGCTCTGGTGCAAAAGATACTACTTTCCAGCTGTGGTGACACCTTTGCACAGGTTTAAATGGCCACACTGGGACTGAAGTATTTTTATTAGTTTTCACCATGGTTTCTTTGCTTTCCTTTGTTTCACACAGTGTGTCACACCTTCTAAATGACAATGAAATTACACACATTTATACTATTTCTGTAATTACATCTATAGTAATGACAAAGCCTAATTGCATAATGACAATAAAAGGTGAAATTTTATTGCATGAGGGTGCTAAGCATTATTGTAGAGTGAGGGAATGATTCCTGTGTAAACTATGCCAATTGACAAATAACAGGAAAAAGAAGATTCTCAATTCAGAGTAAATTTAAACTTTCCATACATTAACTAGGAAATGTTGTCTCTGCTTACCCCCTCATTTCACTATTATATACACAATCTTGCTGCGTAATTGGAAGATATCAAAATTGTTTCCCCTTTATTCAGAATTTTCAGCTTTATTCAGAATGCAAAATGAAAAGCCTTGAAATGTTGTGTGTATATGAGCTATTGCAGGATGTAAACAGCAACGTGTCAGCAGAATCAGACTGCTGAAAACTTATAGATCGATAATTTGGTTTATTTTTAGGTCTTATATTGCCCCTCTCCGTCCTAGATGCTGGTAGTTTGCTTTAGTCTGAAAACCTGAAGGTCAGTTTGAAGTCATGATCATATAATAGTTCTTTTTTTATCAAAAGCTTTATTGGCCTTGGGAGGATATTGTTACTTATTTCTTAATCTTTTGGGAAACTAAATAGAGGCTGGCCAGATTACAAAACATGCAGTGAAACTACAAGGTCTATCACTTCATACATGAACATTTCCCCCTCCCTCGCCTCCCCCCCCTTCACTGGCAGCTCTATTTTCAGAAGATATGTGGGTGTTCAGCATGTCTGCAAATCAGATCACAATATACTGTGTAGCCTGTCAAGGTATATATTTATCATTTCATCGGCCATATGACCAGTTTGGGTATATATATGTTTCCTACAGGTGGGTGAATAATAAAACTGTTTTGAAAACTATAATTACAAGAAGTTTAAAGATTATGATCTTTACTTCCTGTAACTCATTTATTGAGACAAATCATGAACAACAGAAACAACAGATACATATTGGGTCTTTCAACCACATGCTCTATTCCTTCAGACTGATTAATTTCAAGGAGATAAATAATCTCTGAACACTAGTGATCAAAAGAAACAAAGCAGTTTTTCTTAAGCAACAAAATAAAAAGACCAGTAATTTTTACCTATATTAACTGGAACAGTTATTTGTTGACAGTATTAACTTATGGACATTCCAGAATTCTCTCTTTTCTTTAAAAATAAGCACAGATTCTGATTATTCTAGTCTTCATGAGTCTGTTTACAACAGAGTTCACAACTTTGCAGCTGTACATCAGTGGAAACTGGATGTGTAATACGCTGTATAATAAATCGGTATTTAAAGAAAAGATAAAATCAGTTCCTGCTGTGTCTTTGCACATTGCAATTTTAAGGCCAGAAGTCCCCTTTATGAATTCATAAAAATGTTAAAGGACAGATGGCAGACTTTTGCCCTACTGCCTTCTTTAATAAAAGTCTACTTTTTGTGCTTCTAGGAAGACTTGTCTCCTTCTAACAATCAGTGTCAGGACCCCAGCTGAACCTGTCAGTACAAAAGAGAGCAGAAATAGCACTCTCCCCTTGAACAGACTGTAAAAAAGAAATCATGGAAAAAAAGTAATTTGAGATTCTTCTAGAAGAGAGTGACATTAACACCTTTGAAATGAAAAACATTTTAAAAACCATTTTTTTTTCTAAAGTAAAATGGAAATGTAAATTTAATTTAGTGACAAATATCTGCACTGGAATTCAACAATGCCAGTTGATCAATCAGGGCTGTCTAACAGCTACTACTGGCTAATTGAGTAAAAGTCAATATTATGCAGAAACAAGCATCCAGAAGATGTTATGCTTCTTGGCATTACTCAAGGAGTTATGATCAGTGAAGTCCCAGGTGAAAATCCAGGCAAAGCAGTCAGGGAGTGTACTTATTCAGGACCATCACATGTGCACCTCTTCACCACAAGCTATACCTTAAGGCCGTTCTCATCTCTACCTAATGTCCTGAACACTCCTGTTAAGTAGTAAAACAGTATGGGAAGGTTCCTTGCAGTAGAATTTATAACCCAGATTTTTCACTCGAAGTATAAACCACTGTCCCACAACAACTTCTGTTTCTTCTGAAATAGTTTTCTAAACTTTATTCTACTTTCTATTTCTAATTTATTCCACTGAAATATTTCTACTGAAGTATCTTGCTCCTCTTTAAATGCTTTCTCAAAGTTCATCACTTCCTCTAAACACAGTGTTCACAACTCTTTTATTTATTTTATTCATTGTTCTTCCTCTATCCTCTGAAGGTGGCTATGTGCCATCCTTTCCTTTTTCACTGTCTTCAAGACCTGAAGTACCTCTCCAGCTTGTGGATATTAAAGAGGTAATACAGCTGCTGTCTTTGGAAAGACCTTGCATCCTGTGATGCTGATACTTGGTTGGATGTTACTGATACATGAGAGAATTCAGGGTGCAGTGATCCAACAGGGAATTGCACTGATACTTTCATGTGGTGCACACCAGAGTCCATGTCTCTGTATTTTGAGTGCACAGTGAGGAGCAACAGAAGTGGAATCCATAGACTATAGATTCCACTACTGTCAGACTATAACAGCAGGACCAAATTTCTCAGCAAAACTGAGGAAAGGGAGAAAGATAGACAGTAAGGACAACAGAAGGAGAGATGGATGTTTGAATGGTAAAATATGTCTGGGAAAAGCCTTTTATGTCATCAAGTCCCACATCCCAGAAAATACACCATGTTATATATCCCTTCACTAAATTTCTCAGGCTCTTTCTAGTAACACTTAGAATTCCTGCCCTAACCTCTTTTATTAGAAAGCTTTTTTATAATGTCACAACTCTGAATAAGGGTGACCTTTAAATTTACCATGGCTGTTTTATACTCATTTGCTCTTTTACTGATATTGCCCCATAAATAGGTCATATTGCCTTCTGTGTATTTTTGATACTGTTTGACAGATTTCCTTATCAGAGACTGTGCCAGCATGAACATATCCTAACTACCTCATCTAACATTTCCACCATATTCTGTTCTCAACACTGTGCTCAAACCTTCCAAGCCTGCTTTTTCACTCTTCTGCAGATACATAATGGCCTAAGAAAAGATCTACCAAGAAATTTATAGCCAGACATGCAGCAGAACTTCAAAGAGCTGACTCTTATAAAATATATTGAAATCACTGGGAATAGAAACATAAACAGGACTAAAACTAGCCACTTTAATCTTCTAAACGTCTATTTTAAATCAAATTCATGAATCACTAGTTAACTAGATCCTTGACCATCATAGTACTATAGACCTACCTTTATTTACACCTCCTAGGAGTTTCTACCTGTAACTAATTCTAGAATGTAGAATGCAGCAGCAACTAAAAACATTGATAAGTGTATGTAATAACATAAAAGCAGCAGCTGCAGGGAACTATTTCCAAGTATAATGAATGATATGGCCTCAAAGTTTGCTTTGCAAATTGTGCTCTGCACAATGGTTGAGACCATTCTAGAAAAGGACATAAAACAATGTCAAATTGAATTGGATGGCTCTTGTGAAGTGTAAAGATTTTATAGAGCATTTCAAATTTAATTTTGAATTTAGTTGGTATCAGATTTCCTGGAAAGATTAGCTGATCCATGCCATTTCCATTGGACTTTTCATAAAATCTAAATTATATGGAGAATAAACATAGATCTAAAAAATAATTTATGCCCCCCTTCTACCCCTAACAGTGTCATTAGTATATACAAACTCGGCACTCTGGCACTAACTAGCCAGTCAGAATTAAAAAAAAAAAAAACAAACAAAAACAAAGAAAAAAAGCCCCCAAAACCTACCTTGCTTCATGCTTATATAACTTATAAAAATTAGTCTTTTTTTATGTAACTTGACTTTTGGCCATATTATCTATGAAAAGATTTCTATGTATAACTCGTATGAATAATTTAGAACATATCAAAATGGATCCAGAAGAGATTATATCTTTCAAAACTGACCAGAGAAGAAAGGACAATGGTTGCAGATTCAAGTTAGCTATTATAGACAAAATATATGAAAGATAAAAATCCAATTACTTTTTAGGCACTAACTGATCTCAGAATAGAAATGATAGTACTTTTATCTCTATTTCTCTAGGAGCGTGTACAATACATTCCTTTTTTACATCTGTCAAAGGGAGTAGGAGCATGGACAAAATCTGGCATAACACCAGTGTAGAGAAGCTGCAGTCTGGTCTGTAGAAGGTGGGTCAGCATTTGGGGACATGGTTTAGTTGTGGACCTGTCAGTGTGGGTTTAATGGTTGGACTTGAAGATCTTAAATTCTATCATTCTGTGATTCCAAGTCAAAAGCTACTCTTGGCAAGATCTTCCTTGTAGAACATTTGTTTGCATTTTACTATAAAGAACTTCCTACCTCTTTCAGTCTGTCTGAGCATTTAAGGGCCAACCCTCTTCTTATTAACCCTATAAAAGTTATTTGGGATACTGTCATCTCTTGATACTCCTTTTCAGTATGTTGCACATTGCTAGCCCAGTCGCTCTCCATATGAGACTATAACACAAATGTAATAATACTGAAATTAGCTGAAAAGTTCTGTTGACTTCAGAGGGCACTCTGTCTGTGTTAGAGGGGAGAAATATGCTATCTTAAATTATTTTCAGGTATTTTTCAATTATATGCCTTGTTCACAAAATATATCATACATCCAGTCCAAAGGTATCTGCTTCTCATTTTGACAGCCTTTTTGATGTACAGATGTGGAAAAGATACTTACAAGAAAAAGCATTATGGAAAGCCAAATAATTTGAACAGAAATTATGAGATGTAATTATGATACAGCAGCAAAATCACCTACCATTTGTTATCATATTGTGCCTTACACTAATCAGCAATTCATAATGCTGAGAAAAAATTAAGAAGAATGAAACTAACATTTACAAATGACAGAAATCACTGAAATTAATGATCTTATTTGGGACACCTGGTGCATACTACATTTCTCTCCCAATAAAAAATAGAGAGCTGAAAAGTTTTCCTTGTTAGCAGTATCATCTAATGTTGTAGACTACCTCATAAGCAATTGAATTGAAGGTGAATTAAGTAATGTCTTAAAGCCTTCAAATTATCCTGGAGATAGCCAAATCACTCATTAAAAGAGTAACAAACTATGCAATACACTGAAAAAAATTGAAAATGTACTAAAATAATGTGTATTACCTTACCTGTGTAACCTTCTCTGTTACATTGTGCGTTCGGTCTTTCACCTTAGGTGCAATAATTGCTTTCTCTGAAGAAGGAGGAGATGAAGATTTTTTTTCACTTTTGATATCTGAAAAGTTCAGTGTGAGTTGAGGAATTTTGTTGATTGTACTGTATTTGTTGAGATTTGAATCCGATGTGGATCCCAACAGACTTGACTTGATATGATTAAAAGGCCCTGAAAAATTGGAACACACATTTATTATCTGAGAAATGCAGAGGAATGCATTAATGGTTAGGTGGGATATGTTAAAATGGTCATTAAAAGCTATTTTTATGTATACTACTTGTTAATAATAAAAATTCTCTAAATTTAAAAAATAACTTAATTCCTAATAAGATTCAAATCTAATATTGGCTATAAATAGGACATTTCCTTTACATGTAGCCCTCAATATTTTTTATGAAGCCAATGGATTCCAAATTGCATAATTGTTTTCATGTTACTGGGAATGCTGGTGTGCTCTTATTATAATTCTGGTTGAATATAAAGACTATATGCTCATTTGTTTATAAAAGTGGAAATAGGACACATGATTATGTAAGAGTGCCTGGATTAGCAAAGGCTCTATTATCACATCCCTACGTTGCTCACGTTCACATGATAATTCAAAGAAACTGGAAAATTGAGTAGAATTACTCAAAAAATATGTTTCATCAATTGTCATTTCTAACAGAATATTGGAAACTATAGGGATACTCATAGGTAGAGTATTAATCGAATATAAATAAACTTCTTATACTATTTTAGTGCATCATGATATAAAATATGGAGTTTGCATACTTCATGAGGTACATATCCTTTATAATTATTCTTTTCATTACTGGACAGAGCTGTTTGAACAAGAAAACAATATAAAAGATATGAATACTTGTTTTGTACTGTCATCATAAGGTTCATTGGGAAGCCAAAAGTATTCACTGCAAGTAGAAGTTGCTTTTGAGAACAATACTGTAAAAAAAACTACAAAGATGTTTAGACAGCGAGAGATAAATCCACTTAGGGATTTAAGAAAAAACCCAGGTCTTGCAGTCAGTAACAATATACCTAAAGTGTGGGGTCGAAGGGTATTTCTCATATCCACGTGAGAACCTTATTGCATCTTAATTCTATTAAGGGCAACAGTGTGATGCTTTTCTCTCATACTGCTTTTGAGGTTTCCTTTTGTCTTCCTGAGAGGAAAACAGGAATGTGTAGGTTGATTCCGGAACAGGCAATGGAATAGGTTTAGGCCTATGGGGTAAATCACAAATTCAGCAGTGGAATAGTTGATTTTGTTTGCAATGTGTGAATGACTGAAATTCAAATCAACCAGCTGCCTGGGGATGGTTGTGGGGAAATGCTTTAGGCTGTGCTGATTTTTTTTTTTTTTGGCAAAATTCTTTATGTGAGGGGTGATTTTCCATCACACCTGGCTTCAAAAGCTTGCTTAAGCAGATGTTCAATTTTATTTCTAAGCTTATAGGGATTTTTACATGTTTTCTATCTCCTAAATTTATGCTAATTGTATCTTAATCTGGGCCAGAGACAGAAAATCACTCTTACTCCATTTCAAATTTTGCCACTGCACAGAAAGGAATTTAAGGTGACAAGGGAGGGCCTGATGCTCTAGACTAAAAGTTTGGGTGGAAAACAGAATTTTTGCATGAGTTTTCTAAAAATTTAACTGCAAAACAGTCCTTCTGTTTCTCCTAGTATACTTTTTATGGTACAGCTGCCTTGGAAAAAGGAAGAAAGCACTACCTTTCACCTTCAAGGAATGGTAAAAAAGCCTGGTACTGAGGACACCACCAAGGGATTGTGATACTAGACTTAAATGTCTTTTGGCCCAGGTGGGACCTGAATCTATCTTTCACATCATCTACATGAGTCTACTAAAAATTAGTGTTCTAAATATATCAGGGCTCACAATCTCCTCACAAATGATTGAAGACTAACGTGGCTGGAGCGTGCTATGTTCATATGGTCAAACCTCAGTTTTTCAGCCCTGCTTCCCTATTAGTTGGAGCAATAGTGCCTGAGTATTGAATTAGTTTAAATGTAAGCAGAATATCAAGCTGGAACCATTTGTCAGATGAACAAGATTCTTGATACCTTAGGAATTCAAAGAGGAAACTAAGATAGCTTAGGCAAATCTGTGATTAGACAGTAGGCAAGATTTTGTTTCATTAGTAACTTTATAGATGCTTAAATTGCATTGAACTTTTGGTTTTGGGGATTTACATATTTGATTGCTCCCATTCCAAAGGGGATTACTCTCTCTTTTGCTATCTAATACTCATGCCCTAGAGCATGATATTAGGCTTAAGTTCATTGAACATGAGAAAAAACCCTCACTTTTTTTCCCCCACCTTCTTTTGCATTAGAAAGTGGTGAAAGGTATAATGCATCTCATTGACAATGGTAATTGATTGAAAGACAGTATTAGCTTAAGTACAGCCCAGGCTGACAGAAATTGAGCTGATACTGGACAGCTAGTGGACTGTCAGAGCAGGAAGCAGAAAAAGAGGGCTGTAAGAAATCACAATCACAATTGACACTAATTGGCATCCTGATTGACAGTTTCAACAGAGAGGCAGAGAATTGAATAAGCAGGGAGAATGATTTGCTTCTGCCTAGCCTAAAAAAGTAGAATCTTTCGAAAGGTTAAGTTTGAGCTTCCCATTTGTATGGTAGGATTTCATTGTCCTTGCTTACACAATGCACTGAGAAATGATTTCACTCTCCTGAGCTGCCAATTCATCATCTTTCACCAGCAGTAAATACATTTATGAAAGTTATTGTACAGCCCAGAAAGAAACTGCGTGTTTTTCCCCCAAGATTTGCCAACATACACATGAAGCAAATGCAATGATTTTGTAGTCCACAAATTGCTTTTCAGAATCTAGGTCATGCACCGCATGCAGTTTAGAGAGATTTTGTCAGGTACACACACTTTTTGCATCATGCATGAAGTCACAAACCAGTTTTCTCACAGATACAAATATGGCAATTAAACTGAACACTTGAGTAAGTGATATTCAGAAATGGAGGAAGTAATTTATGAATTATGTTCAAATTGTTTCTAAAAGATGCTGCTCAGTGCTGGTGAAAAGAAACAGTTTTTTAATTGCACTAAGTATTATTTAAACATGAAATTGGCAATGAAGTTCATGCATGCACATTTTGATGCTACAGGAAGCTTGAAACCATACCCCCTGCCATCCAGGAACGTGAAACTAGTTTTAAAAAGACAAAAGAGGAATAAGTGAAGATACTTCCACAAGGGTCCTGATTATCAGTTATTTAATTTTTGAGAGAGTTTACTGAAAACTAAGCACCTTGTAACAATCATTTGCTAGTACCCCATACAATTATATATCCTTTTACAGGTAAAACTCCTGGTAGCTTCAACAGAAGTTTTGACTGCTTAAGGACAATAGCACTGAGTTAAGTAACTATGATATGTTCTATCTCCCTCCCTTCCTTTTTTGAATTAATGGATAATCAAGTCAAAAGGCTGCTTAACTATGCCTTCACTTTTTCCAGTGATTTGTAGTTAGTGCATTGAGACAAGAGTTACAGGAAGAACTACATGTTTAACAAATACAGTTTATGTAATGCACCTATCCCTAGAGAGGTCAACATGAGAATGTTGCATTTGAACATTTCATACAGCAGGCAAAGTAACATGACAAAAAGTGTGGCTGATTGAAACACTGGAAGGTGCAGTGTAGATGTATACTTTACCTTTGACATTGCGACCATTGTCTGGTTTTCAGCATAATAAAAGTGAAGAAAAAGAGAAAAAAGACAACTAAAATCTACATCAGAAAAAGCAGAAAATACGGCTTCGAAGTGTGCATGGTTTGAATTGAAATATTGCTGCACTTCCTTGATTGTTTTGTGTAGACTTGAAGTGAAGATGAAATCACTTTGACAATTGTGACAATATGTAAAAGTGTTTGGAGTAGATCATCAGACAGTACAACTGGCTTTAGCTAACTTGCCTTAACAGAAACAATATAAAATTATTTCTCCACAAGTCTGGTAGTGGGTTGGAGGACAAAAGTGCCAAGAAGAGGTAATTAGTCCCACATAATTAAGAGAAGCTGAGGCACCCACAGCAGATGTGCAGGGTGGCTGCATGGGGTGTGGGGCTGCACAGGAGGCCCAGCACAGACCCCCAGGCCCCACGCCTGTCTAGACTCACATGAGGAAAGGCTTTTAACATGGCAGCAAGCTAAGCAATGCCCTTCTGAGTAAGTGCTGGAGGAAGATATACCCTCAACCTTTCTTCAGCTCTTAGGTGCCTTTCTGCAAGGAAACAGTGGCAAAGCTTTCTGTCCTCACAGGCACACCTGGCCCTGAACCCTCTCATGAGATCAAACCTTTTCAGGGAAAATATTATTATTGCTGTTGTTATTATTATTTTGAAGGAGCTGCACAGGTGCAGAGGTAAAAGCCACGCCAGTTCATGTGATAATAATGTGATCCACAAGCCACCCCCGCCTTGTCTTGTGCCCCTGCCTGGCCAACTCTGAGGGGTGCGAGGTGGGTCTGGCAGGGAATGGGGCCTTGCTCCTCATGTCAATACCCGCCGTGACCAGGTTAGCAGCTTTCAAAGTGGCTTTGGGCTCACACGGACATTCACCTGTGTTGTGCTGGGCTGACAGGCCCCCTCTGAGGCTGAGGCATTCGTGGCCTGGCTGTCCCCCAGTAGCCCTGTCCCTGTGGAGAGCGGCCAGCCCTGCTCTGGCCAGAGGCCGTGGCCTGCAGAGGGGCATCGGTGGTGCTGCTGGGCCTCGTCCCTGCTCTGGCCAGAGGCTGTGGCCTGCAGAGGGGCATCGGTGGTGCTGCTGGGCCTCGTCCCCCCTGCTGCCCTGCTGGCTTCCCCTCAGCTCCCGAGCACCGGGGAGCACGGCCCTTCCAGCCGGGCCCTCTGGACCCAGCGTATGGAAGAGTGCTAATTCCCGCCAGCCCAATGCTTTCCAGTGCCAGGCATCTGTGGCAGTACTGAAGATTAGGCTGAGTTAGGCTCAAAAGTCTGCTGCTGTTTCAGAAGGCAGCAGTGATCCTGCTGAGTCCACTTTCTGAAGACAATGAAATTTCTGAAGAGTCCCTGTGAATTTGTACCTGCCTGCAAAATCTGGATTGCTGGTGTTTCAGGTGAGGCTGGCTTGGCTGCATTTTGGGTGGTGAGTGTAAGACACAGTTTCTGCCCTGTTGTTTTTGCTGTCATATAGGAAAATTTAGAATGGAATTTGCACCAGTATGGTCAAATGAATTTAAAATCCTAAACTGTCATTTTTACTGTAATATCTTTTGGCATATAGTGGGCACAGCGAAGATAATTTTAAACTGATAGGCAACGAGACTACATAAATTAATTTAACACATGAAATAATTTCTATTTTCAATTGCATTATCTTAACATTTGACTGCGGGTAAATTACTGTAGTTAGCATTAAGTTAAATAACATTACTCTTCTTTCAGAATTCTGCTTTACTGATTCAATTAATATTATTTGAACTGGAAATAGTAGGAAAAAATTGAATCCTGACTTGCATTTTCACATAGAGTAGTAGTGTTTGAATAATTTAAGAAAACTCAAAATAAAAATGGAATGGAAAAATATATTAAACCCTATGTTTCCTTTGGTAACAGTTTAGCCCTTTGGGACTGTAGTTTACTGTTACTGGTTGTACTTAGGGCTTTGCATTCTCTCTGTTCAGTATCTACAAGGCCAGAGAAGATGATTTACACTGAATCTTGGTTGCCTAACTTGCATGGAAAATTTTTTAGCAATAATAGGGTTTTATGGCTCACTGTTGAATAAGGCAATTAGGACTTGCTGGATAAATTTAAACATCTTTTTAGCATAAGGTGCCCAATTCCAACATGATTGTAAGCAGATGGCATCAAGGATGGTTACTAATTCTAATGCCTTTCTGAGAGCCATCCTCTCTTCTGCTGAGTTTTTCTAGAATGTTATGTACAACACAAACTTAGGGCCTGATTCTCTGCTGTTTTGTAGTTTATGCAGAGTGAAAACTGAGTAAGAGTGTTTTGTCTATTTGTAAATTATCACATCACGTGAGAGGCCTTAGGAATTCAACTGGATTATTGACTCCTCATACTAAAATTTATTTTCCTTAGTACTTAATATTTGAAAAATGGAGATAAAAATTTTTGCTTCTCCATTCAGAAGGTATTAAATCATGTGGTGATTTCTGCACCAGGTTTCTATCACTGTAATCAAAGATACCTAATGTTCAAACTGATTTTTACATATTTTCATACATATATAACTGGATGAAGAATGACCATTTGGAAAGTACTAAAATGAAAAATGTTCTGAAAATAGAAATTGAAAAACCAGATATTTTAAAATGTGTTTTGTTTGAAAGATGAGTTTAAATACATGGGGAAGTTTAAATCAAGATAAAGCTAATGCAATAACTCCAAAGGACATGCTGAAGTTCAACCTTGGAGATTTTTGCTTCCTGATTTTGAAATCTTGGCTTACTGTGAACATGATCTATGCAAAATGGCATGGTTTAGGATGGATTTAATTGAATTTTCAGGTTCATTTGATTTGGAAAAAAAAAAAATCATGGTCCAAAAGAAAGAGAAATGAAAAAAGAAGTACTTACATATTGTATTTAATATAGGAAGAGTGACTGGAAGGAATGATCAGTTTTGCTATTCTACAAGTTAAACTGGGTGTCAGAGGAACATTCAGACTTATATTTTAGGAAATGTATAAAATCAAGGGGTTCTTGAGGTGAGCTTTCCAAAAGGCAGAAGAATTTAGAGGGATTTTACACTTCTGGTCAGTGAATAAGACACAAACAAACCATCACTGAAAATGAAAATTAATTTTCCTGCTAATTTAAGAATCTATACATAGTCTTCATGACATATGTTTCTGGCATCTTAAAATATTACCATACATTCCTTGTCACCTGGCCTAAATATAAAGGTGTGTAATGCAAGACATGAGACCATCAGTAGCTGTGAAAGCATTGTATACATGGCACTTTCCTTCAAAAGTGACTGTCAAAGGGACCTCTCAATTCACAGGGCTTTCAAACCTCTGTTTGCTAACCTTTTTCCCAAGTTTCTTAAATTCTCTGTCTTCAAGAAAAAATCATGGACTACCTTCCATGGATTTAGGAGAGACAGTGAAAATTAAGAGAGAGGAAGCATCTTTGTAACTTTTGCTGGTTGCATGAATATACTAGCACAAGGAGAAAACCACACTTAAATGAAGTTTGCACTAAGCATTTCACCTTTTCAGTAAGTATTTCACTATTCATTACACAAAGCCTATGTCATACACAAATGTCTATGGAGTTGCTGAGGATATTTTTGTCAGCATGACAGAAAAAGCATGTCTCAATATTGGATCAGTGAATGTACAATATGCACATTACAGATTTAAGAAAAATAAATTTATCAGTCTCTGAAGTAGGTTTTCATACAGTCAAAGACAATCTGATATATGTAAGTATAGGAGAGAATGGTGCATGCAATTATAATTTGATCACCTGATTTTTTCCCCCCAAACACCAATGTTAGCTTTAGGAATGCTGGCCCCGACATTTGCTATATCCCTATAGGGAAGATCAATAGCATGATTCCATGAGTCTCCTTGGAAATGAAGGACAATATTCAGTGTACGTAAGCCTGGTCTATTTGGGCTCTTAATATTTTCATTGCACCTTTGAATCATTATATTTAGCTGATTATATTTACATTTGTTTACAAAGTGATGATTATTACTATGAAAAATTGAAATAATTCCTTTTTTAGAACATCAAAGAATAGTGACTTTCTACCATACCTTCACTTGCATGACGGTCTCTAAAAATGTTCTTGGGATGGACATTAAAGCCTTCTATGTCATGTACCGAAGATGCTCTCCGCATACTACAAATACTTTCCTTTGATCTGGAATGGGTCAGAGGATTGCTTGTCTGTATCATATCAGGGTAAAGTCTGTCCCATTGCTGCTTGGGTGATGAGTGGTCAAGAGGTCCAGATATATTAACCAAAGGTGAACATTTACTGTGTTGAATCAGTGCTTTTGTATCATCCACTTCTGAAGGACTACAGCTTTCCTTTGTAGGTGATTTAAAGTGCTTCATTGCCACCGAGTCATCGCTGTGCTTAGAGGAATCGATTATCACTGCATCAGGGTCTTCCTGGGGTAAGGACTGCTTTCTGTATGTTAGAAGTCTCAGTCCTGGTAGCCGGAACCCAAAAAGTCTGCCTAAATGTAAATACATAAAAACAGAAGAAAATATTACACGTTATCGTCTGGTCATTGAAATCAGCTTTTTTCACTTGCAATACATGTTAATAGCTATTCCTAATAAATTTCAGTGCTTAGTAATGGAATACATAAATATATAAATATAATATAACTCCAAGTTTGTTATAGTTGGCGTGTTAAAAGATTCCGTAATTCAGTCAGACCTAAGTTTTTGAGCTTAGAATAGGAATAGCAGCATTGATTCTACAGCCTATTTTAAAAGCTATGAGGTTCAGATGGTCCTTTCTAAATCAAAAATCTGTGTATCTATAAAAGACTGCCAGGACATTTCTAACTACTTCGCTTGGTAGTTGTTATCCTGAAATAGATATTTGTGGATTCTATTATTAGGGGAACTCCATGTGCTTATGAATATACTACTGATATATGCATTTATTGGCTACAGATTAAACAGGAAGATACCGATGCTAATTGCTTGGGAAAGAAAGCTAAGCTGTATATCAGTTTTGCTACAATCCTTTCCAATACTGACATCTAATGATTAGATGAAACAATTTTAATGAGTTTAAAAGGAAAAGTAAAGGAGCAAAGCAGAAGAATAAAGAGTGACACAGCTCTCAAGTCTCAGTTGCACCTATACAATACAATTATTGTTCACATTTGCATGGGATGGGCTGAGTTGGGCTTGGTATGTTGAATGGAAGGGTAGACTATCCTGAGTGTGTAGAAAACTAACACTCTGTGTAAGAAGTATCAGTAGCAGAGAGGAAGAGTATAATATGGTGCCTATAAAGAAACTATAGAGGAAGAATTGCAAAATTTACAGAATATCCTTATAAAAAACCAAACCTAAATAACAAATATTGTAAGATTTGTGTAATATAACTCACAGTAGAGGCACAGGGATGTCAGATGTACAGAAAACATATTAAACAGTTCAGAAAAAGAAATGCTAAAGAAAGTTTAACAAAATAAAATAATTGAAATGATCAGGTGTCATTGTATAAACAGTCTGATTTATTAAATAACTTTGTGTCTTTCATCACTTTGCTACATAAATGTTTTCAACAGTGAGTCAATAGCTAAATGATTTCTTGGAGAACATTTCAAAGTATCTTCTTATTCTCTCTTGCTAGGATAAGAAGTTCTGTTCGGGATAAGATTCATTTTTTTTTTTTTTCATTCAGTTTAAATTGCTAGCATTTGTAGCTACCTAACATTTATTAATAGTTAGCATTGAATTCTATCATTCCATACTGAAATGTTTTGAAATATTCTTTCTATTATGCTTATGGCCAACAGTAACTGTAGAGCAATTGATGACTTAGCTTAATCATTTAATGTTTTAAAATGAATGTCCTATATATTTAGTATTGAATATGGAATTGTATTTTGAATCCTAATTGAATGAAGTTGAGAGTACCCTGCTCAGGAAAACCTGTCTAAGATCTAAAGTTGCTGGACTAGATGAGACTAAAGGTCCATCTAGCACACTGTTAACCTTGATAATTTGCTAATTTGATAATTTCCAGTAGTTGATAAATGAAGGAGATTAAGAGTTACTACATTGTGCTATTTCTCTCAGTAAATTTACTCTGTTTCTGGCTATCTGAATTTCAGGAACTTCCTGAGCTTGAGATTATTCAAACCACAAACTGAATGTATGGTGTACCTTTCTTCTACGAATTTGTCTCAGTGCTTTTTATAAATGGTTTTAGTTTGATCTGCAAAATGTTCTATAGGAAAGAATTCCATAATTTTGCATATGTTTGTGAAAAAGTACTTCCCCTTACTTGCTATAAACTTGTTGCCTTAGGGAGGGTGCTAATTCCTGTAAAAAATAGCTAATAATTTCTTCCTTTTTATAATCTTAATATAGTCTCAATATGTTTACAGTTTTTCAGACATCTCCTGAATTGCTCTCTGTATACCTCTTCTGCAAGCTGAAGAATGGTTGTGCAACTGTATTGTGTACCTCTGAACATTCTTCTTGCTCTTCTCAGTTACTTTTTTATTTCTAATATAGCTCAGTGGCCTGAGCTACTCACAGACTTAGGGATCAATACAGTGACATAACGGCTTTTTATTTCAATCTTAGTTCTCTTCTTTATAATTTCCATTATTTCATTGCATTTTTGAATTATTTTTCTAACTGTGCTAATTTAAGATATTTTTACAACAGCTGAGAGATTTTGTTGTTCATTGGTAATAGATAATTTAGTCTCTATTATACTACGTCCGTAAAAAATTTCTTTTGATATTTTATCACTTGGTCACTCAGCATCCTTGCATAAATCTGTAAATCTTGTGTAGTAGTATGAAAAATTCTTTGACATATGCAAACATTCTTACCTCATTGTTGGCACCTTTTTTATCCAAGTAATTGAAAATGTATTATAAAATAAATAACCTGTGAGACTACTGATAACATTTAAATATTTAGAAATCTGGTGATTTATTTCCACCTTTTTCCCCCCTACTTTAAAATATAAACCCATGTAGCGATCTTACTTTTTTGTCCTTGACAATTTTTGAAAAAGTTTGTTGAATTCTATATATTTAGCATTAAATTTATTACTCTAGGCATATAAACATAACAGTACAATAGACAGGATTCTCTTTTATATAAACCAGAGGCACGCATCTTTAAAACAGCAACTAGAGGTGCCAATTTTCAGTCTACACAGTGATATTCAGCAGAGTGTACCTTGGGAATGTGTGTACTTCTTCTAACTTACTAAGTATGCTTGAACACTCAAACTGCTCACACTAGAAATTAGTAAAGAATGTAAAGAAAAATTACTATTTTTAAATGCACATAGAATTGAGCTGTAAAGCACCCTATAAATCAATTTTGAAAGCTTTTTGCGTCCAAAATGAAACTAATACTATAATTCTCTTTTTATCAATTACACTGAAATTCTCAAAAATACCATTCATAAGGATTTCTGGCATTAGACACTGTTAAAGGCTTTTTGTTGGCACTCTGTTTTAGTCATATTTATGGTGCTGCAGATGGTCTTTTCTGCCTCACCACGTTAATATGACCATGTTGTACTGCATTACTAATTTAGCTGTCTAACTGCAGTTCAGCTGGAAAGAATACTCAGTGAGAATTTTGCTTCTTGCTAAGACTTTTGGGCATGAAATAGAAAACTTAGATGAACAACTTTTTGCTATTCTTCTATAGACTGTAATAAATAGTGTCAAATTTAAACCCCTATTTCCTGATTTTTAATTTGAATATTCTTGAGAGAAGGAGTATTGCTATTATTCTTCAGTGAACAGGTAATGAGCTACATGGTGTGTTGGACATTCATCTCTCTCCTGCAGCTAAAGTTATCAGGAGACCCATTCAGAATTTGTGTAGTTTACTGAGCTGAGCAAGGAAGTGTAATAGTACAATTTGTCATGAAGCAAAATTCATTCAAGCCTCAGGCCTGCTGTCCCAGTAGAGACTAAAAGTGTCAGTGGAAGCTTTCCTGGCATACTGCATATGGAGTGATATTTGGTAATGGACAACCCCTGCTTTGTGTAGGTATGATGTCAGAGCAGATTTAACTTGGCTCACAGTACTCAAACATGTTTGGGATGCAACCAGCTATTTACTATGAATCCAGAGATAATGTTACATTAAAATCCTTATGTTTTATTAAAGACTAGATTGCCAAATTCTTCTTAATGCTGAATCAGAGATTTTTACGATTGTGTCTTCCTAAGAGCAATTGAGGAAAGCAGTTGAGTCTGAATCACAATTCCAGACTTACATTCCACCTCCTCCTTTCAAACTTTGCTTCACTGAATAAGTAATTTGCAAATGAGTTAATCTGTTGGTTGCATTAATTCTCTGTGCCATCTCAGCTGTTAGCTGTTCTAAATAGTAGAACTCAGTCCAAAAATACATGGTAGATGATATAGGACTCTTATATGCCGTTTGTAGATAGAATTATCTCCAAAGTCTCAAATTCAAATTGACTTTTCTTGTGTTCTGGAAGCCTTTTTAAATTCTGTCTCATATTTGGGAGATCAAAGGAGAAGACTTAGAATTCATGTGGAAAAAAAAGTTTTGATTAATAGTTTTGGGAAAAAATGCAGGGAAAAATCCCATCTTGATAAGAAAAATTAATATCCTTGTTATTCTGGATGTATTGAAATAAGAAGTGCTGACATTAATGGAAAATTGCTATTCTTAAACACTAAATACAACCATATGGAATTTTGTGTCAGGGAAAAAAAAAGGAAGAATGAAAATTATTTCCCAAAAGACTTTATCAACAGCTACAAATATGGTTGCAAATTTCCTGCCCCATCAATACAAAATGGGGTATTGAAGCAAAATTATCTGAACAACAGTTTCTTTTGTAACCCAATACACTTGCATGGCTAGTGATTCTTGTGTCTGTTCTGTGCAAACATTCCATAAAAAGGAAGGGAAGTTTTATTTGGCCTGAATATTGCCTTAATACAATGAAGGTATTCCCCAAATTTCTAGTGATGAAAATGTATATTTACATAAAAGACACAGTGGTAAAGTCAGAGAAATGCCAGCAACTGAGAGTTTTACCTCTACTACAGTTTCTTTAGTGGTCTCTGGGTAGTGGTAGATGCTATGTGTTACTTCCCAAAGTCTGTTTAGGCCATGTCAGTGGGATCCCTGCTATCCTATCCCAAGCACTGCAGAAGGGTAATCCTAAGAGATAGCAGCTGAAAAGTTGTGATGGCTCCTCAAAGAATTGCTCAGCCAGCTTTTGTAGCACCGCTAGTAGTATTGTTATTTTCATGCTGATGCAAAGCAGTTATCCAAAACCCAAGATGTGAAAGCAAAAGGAAGAGAAATACTAGCTGGTCTTGAAGCCTTAGGTCTTAACTTTTATATTTCTCCAAAGTCCTCTACTGCTTAGTGTGTAACTCTGAGGTTTCTTGTAGCCTGTTCATTTCTGTCCTCTTGTGCTGAGAAGTCATAACAAAGCCTCTCCAGGCCTGCTCTTCAAGGACACCTAGACCGTCCTAGACCCAAAAGTGTAAACTAAAAGCCTCTGAAAGGTGGGCAAGCTGAGGGGAATTACATCATTTAACTGAATATTTAATTGGAGAATTAACCCTGGCTATGCAAATGAACCAAACCTATAAAGGTGTAAAGAACTCGTGACCTGTCATCATCCCGGGGTCCATTTTGGCAGCAGGCTCTGGCTCCCGAGGTGTACCTGGAAGGCCTTTCAAATAAATACCCACCTTTATTCCCTTACTCCTGTCTGGTCTCTGTTTTCAGGTGGCCTCTTAAGGCATCAGTCTCAGGCTCCCTTGCTGGCAGCTAGATTTAGCTTATTTGTCTCAACCTCCTCTAGATTTATGAATTTTCCAGAATCAAAGGAGCTCAAAATCACAAAGAGCTTGCAGAAGGTTATCTAAGTGAGGTGTAGAAGCTGTCAGAACTGTTTCCTGGTGTGATGTACCACTTCTCCGAGGCTGAGAGTTGAACTAAAGTGAGCTGCTCATGTTCCTGTACAAACTGTTGACTGTTGAAGAAAATCAGATCTTGGGCAGTTTTACAGTGGTGAATGATTGGTCTGGCTATAACATTAAATATATGTTACTTTTTCTATATATAAGATTAAAGAATACAACTTATATATCCACAATGACAAACCTATTCTAAACAGATTTCCTTGACAAGGGAAGGTAAGATAGGTCAGTTATGACAGACTGTCCTCCAGAGCATGGGCTAATAATTCAGTGACACCTTTGTTCTGAAACTTCCCCAAACAATAAGCAAAATTACTTTCCAAAAGTAGTACAAGTCAGATATCTGCTGAAATCTTTTCTCATAATTGAATGCCTACTGTCACAGAATTCTAGGTTATCAGAAATACAGACAGACAATTATTGAATTGCCACTCAAAGGCTTAGAAATGCCATCTAGCAACTTATGCAACAGACTAAAGGAAACAATTGCTTTTGAGAAATGGAATCCCTAAACACTGACAGTCTAAAATAGCAGCAAATACTTGCGTGTACTCTATGCAAACACTGTGGCATGTGATGATGCCTTATTTTCTGTCTGGGCACAGCAGGCCTTAGGACAGAGAATTACAGAGAGACAATTATGGTTTTTTCAGTTCTTTTTTCCAAAATGTGTTGAAGCATACTTAAGTGGATAATTTTCTTGCTCTGCTCATTTATAATAATAATCTTAATTTATTTTCAGGAGGAAAAAGCAAGGCATATGAAATTATTAACATTAGAAGCTAGAATTCATAATTCTCAGACACTGAAAACACTTTTTTTTTTATCCTCTGGTATGGTCTCTTTTAATTTTGGCACTTCTTTTAGTTTTCTCTAAAATTTAAGGTTGCATGTGTCTTCTACCAGTATAAGAAACCAGAAATGTTCTTTATGTTTCCTTGTGACAAAGATTTAACTTTGATATCTGCACATAGAACTCTGTCAGAATATGAAAGGAAGGGAATGACATCTCCTACTGCTTGTAGGGCTCTGCTGTGTGTGGTTGACCAGTGAATTTAGTCAGAACAATCTTACAAGGGTCTCCCTCAAAAGACATAATGTTTATATCCTTGAATGTTAATATGAATTAGTACATTTACCATTTTTCTTGTTGACAGAGATGTCATTTTATTAGATCTTATTCATTACAATTACAGGAGTTGAAGTGTTTTTGTTAAAAAGGCATATGAAAAAAGAATTTTTAGTCCTCTCAGAAATAGGTTTTACTTCTTGCATTTTTATTTCATAAATATAAGAAGTAGGAAAGAAGAAAAAAGTAAATAACTGCAATGAAATAAAATAACAAGCATCACAAAAATTATTATAAATCGGTGAGAAGATGGTGGGTTTTTTGGCAGCTGGAAAAAAGAATTTATTCCATCTATTAAAGCAAGCTCTCAAGAAGTTCTCAACCCTTCATCACCTTGGCTGCCAGACTTCATAGGATAAAAAATATTGTTTTTCTCTGAGACAGGAAGCCTGAAGATGTTTTCTGTGTCTTAACACTGAATTCATATACCACTATCAATTTCTGCAATGTCTTTTTTCTCATATACTGGTTGAAGTTTTTTTATGCTCTGCATACTGCAACTTTCAGTAATAAAAAGAAGAGAAGTATCATTAAATTTGGATTTTATATGTCATATAATTATACTAAATTTAATAGTTTACCTGTTATATCTATAGTTTTGCAGAAATAAATAATCAGACAGTGAGAGCAAGAGCCATGTTATGACTTGCACTCTTCTATAAATATATAAAATGTAATGAGATCTTGAAATAATATAGCCAGAACAAAGCAATAAAAGGACTTTTGCAGATAGAATTTTAGAAGATAGATTTACCTGAAGAAGAGCCACTTGAAAGGTTGTTACCATCTGAAATACAATTAAACTAAATTTACAAAAAGCTTTTGCTTGAAACAGATTCAAAAAATAAACAGACTATTAAGAAAAGAAGGCAGAATATCAAATTTCCAAACATTTTAGAAGCAAATTCAGGTAGCTTAATTCACATACATTGTATGTAATAGGCAGAAGAATTGTTCTGAAAGTATTTTGACTTTTTATTTGGAAAATTTAAGAATGATTCAATTAAGAAATATTTGATAATTACTAATTTTTTTTTTCATAGATCAATATATGTTTCCAATTTCCAAGTTTTAAAGTTGGCTAAGGTTCCAGACAGAATACTAAAATAGGTGTACAAAGACTAACATGCTATTTCTCATGAAATGGAACTTCTGATTAGTGATACATTTTTTGCTGGACAATGACAATTTTATTTGGATGAAATTTGCTAAAAAGTTGAAGAATTCATAATTTCCATTGGAAGAATAAACTCTATTCACTGACACTTGTTTAGAATGTGAGCTTAGTTTCATATTCCTGATAGGCCTCACTTATTTCATGTCTTCATGGCAAGAACTCTCAGATTATGTGTCCTTGTCAGTTGCTCTCAGGTCTTTGAAATGCCCATTTTGCTTAAAACAGTCAAGTTATAATGGTAGGAGTCTATGCTTGAGAAGGAAGACACAGTGGAGGTAAATTCCCTCATTTTTATCTATAGAACTATTTTGTTTGCTTATCTCAAAGCAAACATTTTCATGTTGAGGACTATAAATCAGAAAACATATTTCTTGTAAAAAACATCCCTCTAAAAGCCTCTCAAATCTGTCGAATTTTTATTTCTCCTTTCTAGTAGAGTCATTTTTGTCTAAGCATGAGAAACCCTGATAGTTTTGATTTTTTTCCTCTTCAAGGTCAGAATCTGTAATTCAATTTAGCAAGTGCACAGATATGTTAACTTCTCTGTGCTAATTCTTATTATGAATAATAGAGACGTGTCTCTTTCTTCCATCAGAGAATGAAGCAAAACTCAATACCTTCATACTTTCCTGAGGGTATGTATTATAATGTGGGATGACTTCAGAAAATCATTATCCTAGTCTTCAAGTTACCTTACAGAAAGCCTCTGTTTTAAATGTCCTGAAAGGAACAGATAGATAGGGGACCTGTTAAAAATTAATAAAAATATATGACTGGAAGACCTGTGTGGTATGCCTAAGTTGCCTCCATGGAAAGCTTTTGAAAGCTGTGTCACTCCCTCTTTTTCACTTTCAATCTCTTTAAGCAGAGATTGCTTTTTTAATTGAATGTTTGTACAAGATATAGCAAAACAGCTCTGTGATCATAGTTGGGTGAGGCTGTAATGTAAACAGCTAATTACAGTTTGTGGAATCCAGGAAGGCTTCCTTTCTAAGCTGAGCCCCAACAGCAGCCATCATGAGGAAACAGAATTAAAGCTACCCTACTTGTATTTCTCTGTCTGTAGAAGAAGACTAAGAAAAATTTGTCTCAGTAACTGTTCTGTTAATTTAGGCAGTTAGGTGTTTGTGGAGCCTGGAAGGTGATAATAGCAGAGGTTCTTCTGTCTTTTACTGGCAATCGGTGTTTAGCCATATTCCTTTGCTAAGAGTTCAAGACTGTTTCAGTTTGCCTAATATTTACTGTAATTTACCTTGGAGACAAATACACATAATTGACACTGGAGCTTTCAGAACTATGCTGCTGGTTGGCTAGATAGAAACCTTTGTCCTCCTGAACACAAATTTTCAGGACTAGTCCTCACTGAAGATGAATTTGCTTCCAGTGGTGAGGCTAAAAATAATTTCTCATTACATTTTGGGCAAAGTCAGGGGGTTACTATTACTTTTACATGCCATATTCTGTTAGGAAAAATTGCATGCATCAAGCAGTATGCAGTATTTCATGACAATGTTGCAGTCCTAATATTTTTAGGACTAAAAATATAGGCTTGCCTTTTACTAAACTGCCATTACTTACTTATATAGCAAAGTGCTCTGCACAGAGGAAAGCAAATGCCATGTTTTTGCTCTAGCTCTTTGAAAAGAAAGGCCTGCTTCTAACTGCAGCTGTGCTTGTTTGCAACATCAGTGTATGGAGTGCTCTTTGCTTCTCAGATGTAACTCCATTGCTAGGGTCAGGAAAGAAGAAAACTTGCTGAAGAGTAAGCACCTTGAAGAAGGTGCTTCAAAGGTTTCCTGATTACAGTTTTGGCTGTTTTAAGACTATTATTAGCCTCTTCATTTCATTTGAACCTTATCCAAAAAGTACCCATTTATTGGATGCATAATAGATCCTTCCATTTCCTTCACAGGAAGAAACCCAAGAAATTATTCCAGGGTATCTTTATTAGGCTTACAGTTTTGGAAATGATAAAATGATAAGACAATCCTTGAATATCCCTCTTTGGCACAATGCAATTACATGTTTAATCAAATAACTTTCTGGGCTTTCTCCTATGAGGTAATGAACACTGTGTTTGGGAAGCAGTATTCAGCTTCTAGGTTAGTACTTCTAGCTAGTCAAAGTGTTTTGAAATTAAAGGAATAAAACTTGTGGTAAAGTTACTTCATCTGACTAGCTATTTTAGCTGACTGATTAGTAAAAGTTTTGATCTAGACAGGGCTGGAGTAAATGTTAGAAAAAGCACTTATAGGTCAGCAAACAAGTATCAAGGTGGGGCAGAAAATGAAGAGAACTCAGAATTAAGTTCTGAAAGGTTTTTCCCATTGTTATCCCATAAATGGTCTCTTTTGAGTAGAAAAATTCTACGCACATTTTTCATATTGAAGTCAATATCCTCAAATTTATGGGTTTCTGTCAGTGTGAATTGGCTGCCAATTTTCTGAGTTCAGTCTGTGTCATGGTTGATTTTGATATCCTGTAGTCACTTGTTTTACAGACATGAAATATTTCACAGCTTTGAGGAATAGAATCAGGTGCCATGAGCAAATATTAATTCATGCTGCTACTTCTGTAAATTGCTGTAAAAATTCCTCATAAAATAGAGGAATGGATGAACATGCAGATGGGAATGTTTGAGAGATTTAGGAATAAAATTGGACACTAAGGGTCCCTTTCTTCAAGAATTGATTTAAAAAACGTATGTACACACAGAAGTTATAGCTTAAGACTTTATAATAAGGAGTATAATGAAGTTTGTACAACATATTGAATGGGAATTTATATGTTATTTTGGTTAACAACTGTTACTAGTCGACAAATTTAAATTATAAATTTGTTAGTGTTCAAAGAGGATTTTTTGCTAAGGTAGTATAAAACCACATATTTTCCTAATGTAGTTCATTGTAGAAAATCTACGCAAAGCTCTGTGTTCTTTTTCACAGTGAGTCTACCAGGAAGGAGTTGTCTTTTACTAAGATTATCTTGTTAAATATACATTATTTATGCATTATTTCAGTTGGAATTCAAAATTATATACAGCTTTGCAAATGCTTAGATTCATGAAATTTTATGAACTACATTTTTGGGAATAATTTTTTTATCATTATAGTGACAATCAAGCAAATGTTAGGGTCTTAGAAAGTGTAAGAGAGAACAGTCCATAAGAACTGTTAGAGATGAGTAAAATAAATTTTTAGGGCTTATGTAGCTCAAAACTGTAAATCTTAACACTTCAATATAATGCACAAATATTGTTTCATTTACAAAGCAGATATTCATGTCTTCAAGTGTTTTACATGTAAAATGAGGTGGGGTAAAGTAATTAAGTGTTTTTATCTTTGGGTATAGATGTTAATTTCTGGAATTATAAAATGTTTACATGATCTAAGAAAAGGCAACACAAAACCCAAGCAAACTTATTAGAAAAGAATTGAAGTAAGAATGAGTAGAATTTTCATATATGGAAATGAGACAAAGCTTAGAAAGATTGAATGATGAATGGGCTTCTACAGCAGAAATCAGTTTCTCTAAGTCTCACTTTAAGTGCACATTGTACCAATATATTTTCACTGGAGAAGAGGATGTTACCCAGTTGTGGAATGAGTATGTACAGAAGAAATTTCCCCATGTCTCTGAATACAAAGATGGAAGAGGGGTAGTATTAAATAAGTTTGATTAGAAGTTTAAACAAAAAGATATGTCAAAATTTTGGCTTTTTTCCCACAAAAAAGGAAAGAGTTATATATGAACAAAGGCTTTCTTAGTTTTACTAGTGAACTGGCATACACTGGAAAATAGATTTGTAGCAAACAACAAAAGCAATGAAACAGAAAAGAATGATAAAATAGTTGGCTGTGATTAGTATTTATTTACAGGGTTGGTGCATGCTAGGATCTTCCAAAATTTCACTGTTTGATTAAACAAACACTGTTCCAGCTGCCAGTGAGAACTGGTGATAAATTCTTGCCAGAAAAAATTAAAGGAAAAAAAGGATCAAGTGAAAATACTTTTATGCTGCTATTGTGAAACCACTACCTTAACTTTTCACATTGCAGCCTATTCAGCCATTTGCTGCATATAAGATAAGAAGTCTCGGGCACCAGACTAGAAAGAATTCTATTTATACTCAAATGTGCTCATCAAACTCCTGACAACATACCTTTTTTTAAAATAATCTATTATTATCATCTTCTGCCAAGCCCAGTGCTGAATCAGAACCTGTGTTAGCCATCATCCTGGCACATAACAAAAGACAGGATCCTTGTATTAGAGAGCTTTCAAATACTGTTGAAAATATCTGTCAGTATTCAGCTGATAAATTTTTCAAATTTTGCCTATCCAGAGCTGAATGCAGTCACTGAGCTAAACCTAAAAAAAAAGTTACTTGTCTTCTATATGTCTTAATTTGTTCAGATTGCCCTCAGACCTTCAACAGATTGGAATCCCTCTTTTCTTCATGGCATGAAATGTTTTTTTATTACATTGTATTAGATTTTACAGAATTACAGAATATTCTGAAATGGAAGGATTGTTGAGTCCAGCTCTTAAGTGAATTACTCATACAGGGATCAACAGCCATCCGCAACCCTGAGGTTATTAGAGGTGTGTGTAACCCACTGAGCTCACCTCGGTGGCAATTTCTGTCATGAGGAACCTTACGATAAGTGGTAGCATTCAAAACTTGGCTGCAGCTTGCAGAATAGATGCTTTCAGAAAAAGGAAAGGCTTTTCAAAGATACACCTGATAAATCTGATCAACTCTTGATAAACCAATTAGAGGAAGGATGAGAGTATGAAAAGTTGTCTTGTTTTCTAGGGTCAGGAAAATAGCTGCAATCTATTTGCTTCCTAATGACTTGTACTTCTCTTGTGCAACCAGACTCAGTCATTTTTATTTGCTCTCATGTTGAAAAGGCATTCTAATATGAGAAAACTCGATCTAAGGAGCTCTGGAAAGAAATCTCATGATCTGTGTGCTTCTGGGAGGTAGATGTTAATACAATCTGAAATATTTTGTCTTTTGTCATTAGATGTTGCTTATCCTGGTTGTTTGTCAGAGATGTATTGCACTTGCTATGTGTCTGGTTCCCTCTCTATTTTTAGTCTCCAAATTGGTTGCTGCATTTGAAGGGATTTTGTTTCAGTTTTTTTTTTCCCCCTGAACCAGTACCCATTACTGTCCATTTTATGTGTGATCCAGTGAAAAAAGATCACCTGGTTTGCCTGTTCTAAATGGAGTACAATGATGAAAAACTAATTATATCCTGGAGAATCTGCTGTGTACCTTTCTTATGCTGGGAACATGACTTTTAAAAAGATGTTTTTACTGGTAAACAATCCATCTTTTTTGACTTCTTTTCTAGCTTATTGGTCTCTCTCTGCTTTTTCTAGATTTCAAGGCTTTTGCCCATTTGTTTTAATGGAAAACCCCCATTGAACTGTACACAATATCTTGCAGTTATTTCTGGATGTTTTGCATAGTTTGGCCTCTTTCTTGCCAAGAGGAATTTTTGACTATGTAGCATATTTTGTATCACCATACATCCCATCCGGCCCACATAACAGTCTGCTCTGAAACCATAAGCAGCTCAATAGAAGATGGAGCAGCCATGTGCCTGCTCTAGTTTCTGCCAGTTGCTGGCATCTGGCTGTACTCACGAGCAGAAAAATGGTTCAAGTAACCTTTCTTTGCCTCCTTTTGCACCTTGATCTCTGTTATGTACTGAGTTTGGAGACCCACCCATTAATTTTTCAAGAACTCTCAGCAAGGAAATCCCCTGTGTACGTCTGGTGTAAATACCATAAAACAAGCAAAGGATGTTTTGACAAAGTGGTTTTTTTTTTTTTTCAGATTTCCTCTTTAGTGGCTTTTCACTTTAAAATACGGTGAGTGATAACACCTGAAAATGTACAGTGATGTGTCACAGATATCAGAACAAAATGCTCTTTTTCAAGACATGAGACTCTGTTTTTTCTCCCCAGTTGGTATTTTACCTTATATTTTGTCAGTAAAACCACAGTAAAAATGAACAAGCTGAACAATTTTATCTGTGTTATAAGATTACTTTTTAAATGGAGGAAATAGGATGTTTCAAACTCACAAATCCTGGTATAGTAAAATAAAACTAGACTATAAGTAGGGTTTACCTGATGTGCTTGTTATAAATCTTTGTAACAATTAAAATAGCAATTTTATTATTTTTGCTGATATGCCTTAATGGCATTTTAACCATATCATTAGCAGAAAAAAAAGTGTTTTCTTGATATCTCAAAAAAACCCCAACAAAAAACTGCTGTATTGGTTATCAAAAAAATAAAAAAAACAAACCCAAACCCAGTGCAAAACAGAATAAGAAAAGGAAACATAGAAGCACAATATTTTAAATATGTACTGTAAAGGCTATTTACAAAGGCTCTTTTAAAAAACATGTGATATTTGGTGAACAATAATTATTTTCAGACTGCAGGTTTCCAGTAATGGAAATTTCCTTTGCCACATTCTTATACACCCTGTCATTGTAGGGTTCCGTGTACAGTTCAGGTACCATATAGTGTTTGCATCAAGAAAGTTCTCTCCTTGCTTCTCACAGTAAGAATTGTACCTGTATTTATCTCCTAATCAGAGAAAGCTGAAGTGTTGATTTAACAATTGGAATACTTAGGTGCCTTTATTGTACTAATGTTAAAGATTATCTCACTGTGAAAAGGTATTTTCCAGCTGTTGCTGAGCCAGCCAGGGGTGAGTGTTAATGCTCACTGTTAGAGCATGCTGTGCTTTACTAAGAGCTTGTACAAATGGGATGTGTTCTGGGAAATCTTGTAGTAAGAGCAGATTACGTGAGTGGCGATGCAAAGCAGAAGGATCATGTGCTGGTGCTGCACAGAGTGAAGGTCAGCAGAAGAGCACATGTTCTGCTGATAGTGGGACAGAAAGCTGCACAATGCAGTTGTATTAAGAAGTGGACTTTTGTGCTGAGTTGTCTAATTTTGACAATACTTATGTTCCAGAGTGGAATGAAAGCAAAAGGATTTCCTGTACATCCAACACCCCCCAACCCCGATCCTTCAAGTCAATCTAAATACTTTAATTTGATAAAATAAGGATATTTAATTATGTAGCTGATTATAACTGATTTTTATATTTTCTGGTCTATTTTAATCACATTTCACCAACTATTAATCAAATGCCACAAATTATTTTTTATAATATAGAAGTACTCAATTTTGAATAGGCTAAAATGAAATATTTGGGTTATATCACAATTATTTGTTTCAGTTTTCCCTTTGTAATTGATTTTTGTCAAGTGTAATGCATTTCTTTGAAAGGTTTTATTTTTTGTGAATTTATATGTTCTAGTACTATTTACAAGATCTATGCTGTTAGTACTACCAAAGCTGGTAGATTATTTTATCAACATCTTGCAGTAGGTTTTCTACATTTAGCTTCTTATGATTTCAGATTCTATCTGAATTGAATCAGTCAATGGGATTGCATCCTTTGCTAACCTTATTGCCCATGTTAATTACTTCTCCAGATAAAAGTAGAGGTAAGCAGAGAAATTTCATTGAGTAACTTACGATTTACAAGTTTAGATGGTAATATTGGCTTGCACTTCTCAGGAGATGCCACATTGTCTTCATCTGTTACATACTCAAAATTAATAATAAACATCATTGCTACTCCCTCTTGATTTTTCACTGGAATTATGTGGGTGTTGCAAATGAAGGTAGATCCTGCAGATGGATTAAAAGAAGAGAAAGAAATATATAAATGGAAGGAAACATTTTTTTTTACTTCAGTAATTCTAGTTATGCCAACAGACAGTGAAGACTATTTCTTTGAATTCAACAATTGAGCATCAAACATATTATTCTTTAATTTAAACAGGAATGTTTTCATAGAAAGAAATAGCACTGTTCGTAATTTCTTGGAGTCTTATGTTTACCAAAAAGTGTCTCCTTTAAGATGTCAGTTTTACTTTCGGGGTTTTTTTTTTTTTTGTTCACTGGAAGTGCCTATAGACAGACTTGAAATATGGAGATATTTAACACCAAAAGTAGAAATATGAATACTGTTCCAACCACAGTCCTTGCAAAGAGAGCAGAATCTGATTCTTCTAAATGTCGAACATTCTTCAAGCATTTGGTTCTATTACATAGGATGAGTCATGCATTAAGTATTTATGGATGTAAATAAACCACTATTCTTATTTTAGCTCTCAGTCTTTGGGGACTGTGAAATGTTTAGGTTTTTTTAAAAATTATATTTGTTATTTGTTTTATACTCCATCACAAAAATCTTCTAAACTGGTGTCATAATTTTCAATAATTTTCAGAAGTGCTTGACTTAAATGTAACATACAACTTGAAGTATGAATTTAAAAATACCCTAGTTTTCACATATATGGAGCATACTCAGCCTATACTGAAAGTAATAGAGAGTGTAAACTTTCAACACCTCTCGTGCTCAGGATGGTTTTTTTTTAAAGCCTAATTACAGATTTAAGGAATTCTTTGTGTTAATTCTTCCACTGTAGCTTTAGAAGTTTAAGCTGACAAGGTCATTAGTTTTGATTTAATTCTTTCTATTAATGTTACAGAACATAGTCATTCCAAAAATAATGTGATTGCTGTAAGCAATACAACAATGTGCTAAAATCTTCATGCAGACATAACTGTGAGATGGGGTCTTTCCATGATCACTAGGGACTGGTTTAATTTACATCATCTGCAATTTAGGCACTCAAATGCAGTAATCACTGAAACTTGACAGACTGTGCAATTTGACAAAAACAGATCCTGATCTGGATTGCACAAGAATATTTTTTTTGTTTGTTTCCATTGAGGAGAAAGATAGTACAATTTATATCATTATAACCAAGATCAGATTCTGGCTTCTTATCTTTGATGTAGTACCTGCTCTTATGTGGTATATATGGCAATTTGAGTTATACATAAAATTGGCATGCTGGCCTTTCAAGTTTTGCAGCTGTAACTTCCATCCATTTAATAAAACATTTAAGCTGTGGCACTTGACACAGTTGCCATGGTTACAAGCTCAATGTCTTTAGTAAACAGAAAATAAGCAATTTAAGACTGTTCCATTAGAGCTAAAAATAGAAGAGCTGCAGGCCAACCATTGCAACATAGACTGGTTAAACAGAAAGACTAGACAGAATTTAGGATAATCTTTGTGGTTTTAGCTAACAAATAAAATACATAATGAGCTTAAAAAGTCAAAACTATAGTGATTTGCTTGAAAGGAAATTATATAGACTGTTTTGACATGAAGATTTATAGGTTGAGCAGGTATCACCCAATATCTGGAATCGGGGCTCGGCTGGGCTGAGGCATGCATAGCTTTGAATAGCACCGAACTTCAGTGGATCAGATGTTTGTCAGAGTTTGTAAAGGAGGATGATGAGGACACTTCTTTAAAAACTTTCCTGCTTTTGAAGGCAAGGGTATTTCAGCTTTTGAAATGCTTCCCACAGTGCTAAGTAATGACATTATCTCCCATTTGTGTAGAACATTCCGCCCTCAAGAATTTACAAACCTCATTTGTACTGGAGCTAGGGATTTGCATCTCTGGAGAGATGCAGAAGTTGTTTAACAGTCCACAGCTTAAGAACATGGCAAAAAGAGCAAGGGATTGAAAATTTAATCTGTATGTAGAACTATTTCAGGAGCAAAAAATGGGAAAGGTTCATATGTGGTTTAATTCAGCATAGTTCATTTGAAGACCAAATATGCCATAGGCTAGTAAGTCCACTGTAGTTCATTAGTCTGAAGGTTTTCCAAGAAACCCAGGCTTTTTAAGAGGAAAGGTATATTTACTTTTTTTGTGTGACTGAAAGTGGAATGCTGCAAGTTCAGCAAAATAGAGTGACAGTCGCAGTCACTGTTAGTGACACTGTTAGTGTTAGTCTTTACTACAGACACTGCTATCTGCTATACACTTATCAGTATCTAGCTCTGTTGAAGTGACAATAAGGGAATACAAAATTCAAAATAGCAAGGAATACCCTAGTGTGAAGGGTAAAAAGAAGAGATGGGTACAAACATATTACACTGGCCAATTCAAAAGGTAAGTTTTGAGTTGTTAGAGTTGATAGAAATAAAGAAATAATAAGAAGTGGCTTGTTTACAAACAATCTTATTCAGTATTTGCACTCTGGCATCCCACTGCTCTTCATTACACTCAGCATGTTTATCCTGTTTTGTCTCTATGCTGAATATTTCAAAAGTAAGATATGCTTCCAATGAGCAATAAAAATGGTAATGTACTTTCAGTAAGTTGCATTTCTTATCTAACAGCACTGGGCAAATGGATGATTTAATGAGAACAACTAAGAGAATGATACCTCTATAATTAACAAATTGAATATCCAGCAATATATCTGAATTTTCTCATGATTACTATTGAGGAGGAATCATGAAATACATGTGTTTTGCTCTCTTGTTATCATCACTGGAGATGATAGAGGACAAGCTAGATATTTTCTTGTCACCTTGAATTCCATGGTTCTAGGGACTTGTTTTCTTTTATTTATGACATTGTAAAGCCCACTGTTTCATCTAGTTAAATTAGTGGAAAAATATCCATATGGGAAGAACAGATTTCACTCCCCTGTTTGCTGTGTGGATATGATGTATGATTCCATGGTTATGTATTCAACAGTATGATTCCACGACCACACAGCTTTGTGCGAAACAAGTAACTGCCAAAATACATACACAAGTGACAAAGAAATAATGACTTAGGGTATATTAGGGTTATATAAGTATATATTGCACCATTTGAGCAATTCTGATTATATTTAACTATCTCTCTGCATAGTGTTAGAGTTGAGTTGCTTCAAGAAAGTAGTACAATGCAGGCACATCAAGCCAATTTATCTGGTTCATGAAATTTATTTACCTTTCCAGTGAATTTGTATGGAAGATTTTAGGGCAGGTTTTTATTAGACCGTATCTTCTAGATACAACTGCATTCATTTATTTGAATGGTAGTAGTTCCATTTACAAGCAATTTGGAGGGCACAATGCAACTAAATATAACAGTGAAGACATGCCAAATTCTCATATGAAAAACTCTGACACGTAAACTTTGAAAAATGACAAATCCCAAACAACTAATTTGATTCAGCCTTCCTGTGAACAAAATCTTAACAGGCTATTATATATGCCAAGCTCAAAGGATCTCTGAAAAATCAGACACTGGCATTTAGGCAATGGTCCTAATTCTGCAGAATTGCCATGGTTCACAAAAAAAGGACCTTTCAAAATTCATCATGGTTCTATAGGATGGTTCTGGAACCCTCTTGCCCTGAGTGGGTTTGACAGTTGCTATCTGCATTTCACCATTTAAAAATTTAGACTCCCCCAGTCAGCACAAATTTGAGGACGGCCTTCATAGGGCTGAGACTGGCTTCAATATATTTTGAAAGCAATCTTGGCTCTCTATGCCAAAGAATTTATGACTTCTCAGAAATTTTTTGTTACTAGAGCTGCTGTAGACAGCTGACTGAGGCTATAGAAAGAAAGATATTGAACATGTCCTCTATGTGCATATAGAAATTTCTGGGCAGGGTGACCTCATACCAGAGTTTCCTAGGATCGTGATAATTTTTTACTTCTGTGACCTACAAGTAGTCCAGTGTAGGTGTCGGTACAATCCATAGCCACTTCTGCTCATCTAAAATTTAAGGTGACAAAGAATAAATCAAAACATAAAGAAGGAGGAGCCAACAACAGCTTGCCTACCAGAACAAGACCAAAGACAGTTAAAGAATAGAGGCAGAGATATGCTCTATTTCCAGATCTAAACAGTCCTGTTTGCTGTTTGCAAAACAGCTCTGAATGAAACACATCTGCAGTACTACAATTTTATGGTAAAACAGGGACAAGAGAAAGTAGCTGGATATTCTTTGCACTTTTATGAAATAATCACTATTTTTATTTTGGAAATAAATACCCTCCACTTCCCTCAATATGATTCACACTTTGTCATCAAAACAAATGCTCAAAATGCATTCTCTCAGAGGCATGAACTTAAAACTACCAATTATAGTAGAAATACAATTTAATATATTTCATAGTTAATTGTGTACTAAGCTTAGTCTTAATCTATCATCGTTTTACTGAAACAGGACACTGAAAAGTCCACATAATTCCCATTTTGTTAGTAATGAAGTGAAATGTTGTTTTCATAGATTCCTTTTTGACTAGTTACTGACATCATTAGAGTGTGTTCATTATTAGTAGAACCTTAATATTTCTCTGTTAAGCAAGAGTTGACTTCCATAAATACAAAGAATGCTATGCAATAAAACATAATCTCCTTTTGTTATCTTACGTCCATGTTTATAGCCTTATTTGTCCTTTCATCATAGCATGGCTTATGGGGATCGCCCAATATTAATAAGAATTTCTTTCTGGGAAAAGTAGAGAGCTAATCTGAGAGAGAATTAATGTGGAAGATCAGAAGACCTTCTTTATCTTTGCCTATCCATCATGGAGACATCATCTTTGCGATGAGAAGCCAGAGAAGCCACTAACTTCTGAACTTCTCAAATTCAATATGCTCTTCCTTCCTATTGGTCAAAACCCCCCATTGCTTTCTACTTCTTTCAGCTTGGAGAAGGTCTTGGAAAAGTGTGATACTTGTCCAGGAAGAATGTAAAGGAAATTTAATGAAATTAAATATATGTGCTGGTCTTGGAAAAGGACATACTGTCCCACTTTGTGCTAACATTCAGGAAGGCTGAGACAGTGAGCTTTATCCACCATGCCCAGCACATAAGTAGTAACAAGCCCCTTGGGATCATACAAAATGCAGTTAATGGAATTCTTGTTCTCTGGCCTAAACTGCTGTTTATAATGCATTTCATCACTAAATGCTGGCAGACAAAGAACATAGACATGCTTCTAGTACGGAGTGAGGAAGAGTCACAGGAACTTTGCAGTAGGGGAATTACTTGGAAGGCAAAATGGGAAGGGGGAAACAAAATCTTGTGAAATAAAGCTGTCTCTTGCACACAGCTGCTAAGACTTTCATATTCCTGAAGTGTCCTAAGGGGAATATTCATATTTGATACAGCTTTGTGTGAGATGTAACTGTGGATTTATTCCCTGTTGTTCCACAGCTACTTTCAGCCAAACTTTAAAAAAAGAAATGGATCTAAGCCAAAACCTTTGTTTTTCCTACGTGTTGTCATGATTTTAGTAACAAATGTTTAAAAACCTGTTTTAGAAAACAAATACTGTGAATGGTGCAGAAGAATGACACTTGAAAATGACTGGTTGTAATTTATTAATGAGACCAGTATAGCAAAGCATTTTGTATTCTTGAAAGGTTACAAAGAAAAGGAAATTGAAAGAAAAGCAGTATCCAGGGAATATTTGCTCTGCTTTGTGTGGTTTTTGTGACCTATCCCTGAAGAAAGTTCTTTCTTTTATACTTAAAATTCAGAAGCCTATTTACCTCCACTTTGAGGTCCACTCTAGGCAAACACTGTGTTAGGTGATGTTTAGTTGGCATTTAGGGACAATTGCACTGGGGATGTGTATTGAATATTCAAGCAAAGCCAGTTTGTCAAATAATGAGGCATGATGTGTATTGTGATATGGGGATTCAACATGACCAATCGAGGACTGAAAATCCAATTTCTTCTGTTTCTAGTCAAGCGCAAGCCAGTATGTCATAAGGAATATTTTTTTCAACAATGCAAAGGTTTCCTTTCTTTCTAAAATCATGCTAAGAAGTCTATTCCTATAATGCTATGTTGAAAAGAGTCATGCAAAATTTCTCATGACTTTATGCTAAAGGACTCCTTTAGCATCAAATACCTTTGCAAACCTATTTTTGTGCTTGTGTGTTCTAACTTTTTAACTAAAGTTAAGTATTTATTAACAGATTTTCACAACTTAGCCTTCTTGTTTACATAATAAAAAATGAGTGCAAGAAGGACTGAATCTACCCTGAGAATATTTCCCAGCACTTTGTGATCTAGAACCAGATCTCTGGAGAGAGATACCACATATTCACTTGCTCAACTCAGTAACAATCCCATGAAGAAAATATTGGACAGATACTTCACTCTGTTTGTACCTGCAGCTCTTTGCATCTTTGCAGTTGCTGTCATTTATTCAGACCTTTGGAGAAATCTGATTTGTAAACACTCTATTTAAATTTTGTCAAAACTTTAGTTTATGGGAAAGAATTACCATTGGATGTTCCTTTCTTTCCTGCCCTGCATTTATTCTGTAGCTGAACACATAAGGAATAGGAGAAAACTTGATGCTAAAACTAAACATGATTATATTGGTAGCCATAAAAAGCATTTATTCTGGAAATCCCAGTTTGCATTGTAAGTGTTGCCTGTTGCTGCCCTTCACTGTGTGCAGGTATAATTTAACTTTCTTATAAAGGTGTAAAGACTGAGACGTAAAAAGAAAAGGGTTTTAACCAAACCAGCATTAAAAATGAATGAAGAAATTAAGGATAACTCCTAGAAACCCTTGATCCCATTTTCACAATTGAATTAGTAGACAACAGCCCCACAATATTGAACTGTCTTGTAAATTTCCATACAGAACTTCAGGCAATGGGTTATACAATTCTCTTTATGTTTTTCCTGTATCTTCTGAGCTGTGTCTGTATGTCACCATTGCCCAATTCCATCTAACTGAAAATGAATCACCATGAGTGGCAAGGATGGGGAATTCACACGCTTCCTATATCTGTGTGACTGTCTGTTCTGCAGAGAACAACTAAAAACATAAAGTAGGTAGAAATATATTATATACCTTTTCAATTGAATAGCTATTTTTAAGGGGGATGGGTAGAGATAAGAAGAATGTATTTGGCTGATATTGATTAGGGACCTTACAGTGATTAAATGAGACCTATTCCTTTGACATTTTATTCCACCCTCCTTAGCAAATATTCATTCTGTCACTGAAATGCTTGCTGATACTAAGATTTGATTTATAGGACCATTTAGGTTTTGTAAGGTATTAATTCACACTGTTTAAAGGTGAGAGAAGAATTTTTAAAGTAACAAAGTAAAAAAAAAATTGCCCTCTGGATTCTGTGGACAAGTTCATTACTGGACTGGTATATATGAATATCTCATTTGCTCTCCTTTTAATCCCATTTGTAATATAATTAAATTGTCAGATAAATACTGTTCAACTGCTCATTCCAGCATTTCTTAGGCTACTGCATTGCTAAAATTATTGCTAACCTCCTAATTATATCTACACCTACACTAATAGGCTACGGTGATTAATTGCAATGCTGAAAACATTTTGTATGGGAGGACAGTTTTTTGCTTTGTTGTTTAAGCCTATATAAACATGTGCAGAAGATACACAGCAATTAAATATATGGCAAGGAAAGAAAAATGAAATTAAATGAAAAATAAACAAGCAGTGATATGTTTATGAAGAAAAGACCAGTAAAAACAGTGAAAAATGTTGAAAACAGTACATGGAGAGTGAAGATTTGTTTTGGTTCCAGGCTGCCTGTAGAATAATTCTATTGAAACCACAGCTGGGCCAAAAAATTGCAAGATGGACTTTTTTCTTTCTGTCTCAGCTCACCTTAAAACTACATTTGAGTTTTGTCAGAGGGGATTGTCTAGAGCACACACTGATGTCAGGAGGCCCGGTTCTGACAGTCAGTCTTGAACACTTGAGTTGACCTTTCTCAGAAATACACTCTTGCACATGCATAGTGGGGTGAAAGCTGGGTCTGAATATGTTTCTGGATGTGTTCTCATTACTGGTGGTTTGCAAAGATGGTATGTTCAAACATGAGTGTTACTTGGAATCGTTCCGGCCCTAAATCAGTCTAAAATCTCTTACGCGTTGTGTATTGCAAATAGAGTTACTTCTGAAAAGCAATGTCTCTGACTTGTCGATGGGGATCATTTCTGTCTCTGCATAAGCAGTTGAACATTTTGGGCCCAGTTCCTTGCACCCATGTAAAGTTTCTGAGTGCATTGCACATAGGGCATTACCTGATGCTGAGACGTCAAACTGATGGAAGATCAGGGCAGATCGCACAAAGGGCTACATCTATGAAAATAACTTAATTATTAAGCCTGCAAACCCTTTGCAAGTCAATTGTCAAATAACTGAAGAAAATCTTTTATTCTTTTGTGTTTTATGTTTTACAGACTATGTGACTTAAGCAAATTCATGCTTCTCATCTTGTTTGCTTAGTATAAACACTTCTTTACAGACTCTTGCAATATACTTACAGTGAATGCTAGATATATTACACTTGATGAATTTCATAACTGAAGATTTTAACAGGGAAACATTGCAAACAGTGCTATTTTAGAGAGAAAGAAACAAATATTTCATGGAGAAAATTTCAAAATTAATTATTTAATGTTTATAAAAGACAAAATTAAAAAGTGATTTTTTTCTACATTGCACATCATTCCTGTGGAAAAAAAAAATTTATAGTGTATTTTACTGAAAATATATTAACAAGTAGTTTCCAGGATTAACAGCGAATAGTAAATTCAGTTTCCTCAGCTGTGTGATACACTTGAACTGAGGACCTTTTTAAAGAAGAAATTTTTTTAGATACTGAAATGTGGATATATTTGACTAGAGTTTTCTGTCTATTAACAAAAGAGCTCAGAATGTAATATCTTAAAACATAGAGCATCCCAGTGTGGGACAGTAATAAAAAATTACCAATGTCCAGTGTCATTGGATGTAGGTCAGTACCACCTGAGAAGGGTCAGTGATGAGAGATCAGATTCATTTCTGAAATTGAAGAGATGGGTGAAAAAACCCCAATAACTTGGCTCAAATAATAATTAGTTTAAGTAATTTTCAATAATTTTTCAGTCTTCGTCAAGATGGAGAATTTTATTTAAGGAAGGTCAAAGTTAGGAATTGTGTTAATTCAGCAGAATTATGTGGAATTAGAATAGTTTTGAAAGCAACTGGATTTCATTGTGAAATGGCTTGGATTTCTTTTTTCATTCACATTTTCAGTAAGCTTATTTAAAAGACTGCACCAAACAAATAGCAGAGGTACAGCTCAAGGTGAAAAATGTCGGTAGGACACATTTTCTCTCACATTTTTTTAACAGAAAAATAAAGAATTACAGAATCTCTATGTCTATTTAAAAACATTTTGTGATAATTTGAAATTTAAATACACCTTAAACATAAATCTTCACAAAAACAATTAGGTGAGAAATAATGGTTCTAATTTCTTATTTTTAGCTCGTTGGCCAAGAGTTAGGAAGTATTTACGCATGCTAAAATTGAAGATGCCTTCTTTCTTTACTTTTCCCCTCAATCTTTCTTTATTTCCACTTCTCTAGTTCTTTTTTTCCTCCTAGATATTCTTTTCTAAAACCTCATTAGAAGCTATGCACCTCTGGGCATTCAACTGAGAAATGTCTTATTATGTTCATGAGGAAAGGGATCTCAGGTTTGTTCAGTATTGCCCATCTTGCAGAAAATGTGCAGACTAAGACATTTTTTGTGAAAGTAACCTCATTTATTTCCCCAAATTAAACTACATAAACTATTTTAAGAACTAACTGAATTGTCTTGTAATGTAGAACAGAACAGAAAAAAACCCAAACAACACCCACAGCAAACCACAAAATGAAACCCACAAAATCCTCGCAGAACTCCATTTTAGCAATCTGTTTAATTCATTTAAGGTATTGGTCCAGAATACACTATGAAGTAAAACAGTGATCCAGATTCTGTTCTCATTGACACTGTGCCATTTCAGGGAGATTAAGCGTTTTTTTTGTGAGATAGTTCTTAAAAGATATCACAAAGAAGAAAGCATTAAATGGCCAGACAGTATGAAGGGTGATGTAGAAAACAAGATCAACAGCAGGAACCCTGAGGCAAGAGGGAAATGCTGTCATTTCGGCAAACTTTTGCAAGTGCAATGTATGTTCAGTTCCACTGGCCAAGTGGAAGGAGTACCACTTTCTAAATATAGGTGCCATTCTTATGGAAATCATACCCTTGGAAAATCACAGTCATGGAAACATACCCTCCCTGATATTTTATAAGTGAATTGATCATGAGTAGCTTGAAATTCACAACCCCAAACTTAAGGAAAAAATAAATAGTGTCATTGTATACAGGTAACATCGATGTAAAGTCATTGTGTGCATTACAGTGCTTTACTGTAATCCTGCAAAATGTATCCAAAGGGGAAGAATGACCAGACATAAAATGATGGATTCTTGTTGAATGCAGTAGTTATCATAAGGTCTTGTTAACAGGGACGATGATATGGAAACCCTCATCAGTGAGAAAATCAACCCAGAAAGCAAAAGTAGTCAGGCTACTCGGATCATAAAACAAGTGTAACCTCCCAGGACAAATAAAGTAGTGGATTTGGGAGTTCTTCATAACAAAAAATCATGGGATTTTGAATGCATATTAATAAATGTCATGGGAGGAAGATATGTACTGAAGATTTGTCAAACACACCAATAAAACATTAAACTTCCTGTAAAAAGAAAAAGAACCTGTTTCCTGGTGCAAAATCTCCAAGCCAAACATAATGTATTTTTAATTTAGGTTCTCATTAGAACTGATAAATATAAATAACTAACTGGACTAAAAGTTCATGGCTGCCCTAGGGGTGGTTTTCACGACCTGATTGCAATCAGTTTAGACAAACAAAGAACAATCCCAAGCAGTAAAATAGTGGTCCTTCTGAATGGGTAATTTTCTGTGGTTGAGAAAAATGAAAGCAGAAATAATTGAGAAGAGAAGTCAGACAAATATATGAATGAAAAATTGAAATTCTGAATGAGAATGTTACATAAATAGAGAGTAACAATTAAAAGGTGCTGAAGATCTGAGAAAGTCCATCTGCACTGAGTGCAAAAGTAAGGGTAACAAATAGGGATTTAAAGCTGTATAGTGAATGGAGAATGGAGAAAGTAAATAAACATCTGGGGAAACTGAGAGGTATGAAATACCTCAAGTGGAGAGAGGAATGTGACAACTAAGGAGACTAATGAGAGTAAGTGAATACTCATTAGTGAATACATGAACCAAAAGAATAACTCCAGTAATAGGAAGAAATTCCATACTGTGAGGGTACTGAGGTTCTGTAACAGGCTGTCCAGAGAAGCTGTGGATGCCCCATCCCTGGGAGTAATCAAGGCCAGGCTGGATGGGGCTCCGAGCAACCTGTTCTAGTGGAAGGTGTCTCTATTCATGCCAAGGGGGGTTGGAAGGAGGTGATCTTTAAGGTCCTTTCCAACCCAAGCCTTTCTATGATTCTATGATTGTGCCAGCATCCATAAAAGGGATGCAGTGGCAATGAAATGACTGTATGGCAATGGGCCTGACATCAGTTGTAAGCAAAATAAGGAAACGTGTGATGTTAGAATAATAGTAATAAAGAATACCTGACAGGAATGTAATTAATGTCACTCAGAGTGGTAATGCAAACATTATTAATGGACAAGAAATATCATTTGATGATTATATTCTTTGTATAAAAAACCCAACCAGGTAGTCATTACAGATGTATGCATTTGTAAGGTAGTCTACTGATTTTTATGCAATATTCAAATAAAGTAATAGCACTGTACTTATAAAAAGCTCATTACATGGTTTACAAATTGTCTGAAAGCTTCCAAAAAGTCATTAACGGAGGATCACTGTTCAGTGCCAGTTTCTAGTGAAAGTCCACAGAAATGACCACAGTACCATTAATTTGCTTCGAAAATATCTGAAGAAAATATAAAATACTTCTATGAAATGCATGGATGCTTTGTAAACCATTTGTGAAGTGGCTAATGATATGCTAATGAGTCAAAATAGAAGCATTTAAATTATTCTGTAAGTGGGACATTAAATGCAAAAAATGCATTATGAAATGGTAAATTTAGTGAGACAGTTATAGAAGCAGGGCATGTAGGCTGAAACGAAAAAAGATAGCTATATCCTGGAATGTACTGTCTCACAAAAGAAATAATAGGATAATAGGTAAGAATGGTGAACATAGCCTGCATAAAGAAATAGAATAAGAAGTCAACCTTTCCCTATACATATATAACACTTAGGGGACTAAAACTGGATTGCTGCATACCTTCTCTGGCATCTGAATTCTTAAAGTCCATTGAAAAATAAAAAGGGGCACAAAAATGACTTGAGAACGGTGTGAATCTTAAAGATGTCAATCCTTGTTGTTTAGCGAAAAGTGGTTTGAGAAGTGACTTGCATTGCAATCAGTAACTTCATGGAAGGAGTGCTGAATACTAAAAAGCTGTTGAGTCTAGCAAAAAGAACCTAAATGTCTGGAAGCTAAAAGTAGATAATTTCAGATGTATCCTCTGGATACAGAGGATCAGAGGAGGTGGTGGTTCTGCCTCTCCTTATGTTTTTAAATCAAGACTGGAAGAAACAGACAAGTCCTTTTATCCAACAAAACCACCTATGTAATATTAATTTTCATAAAGTTCTAATGTTTCTTCTGAATATCTCATTTCAATCTAGGAGGAATTCAGTGCTTCCTGTCCCAACTTTGCTCCATAAACCAAGATGCTGCCCCTACCCTCCCTGTAATTGGGATTAAAACTTCATGTGCTCTCCTTAGTCAACTGGTAAAATTTTAAAAGCTGTTCATGATTTTGTCAGATTTTGATGTTCTGATCTTAGTAAGAGGTGGGATCTCAGTGGAAGCAAGGCCAGGCCAGGTGACATGGGAAGAATACAGAGATGCTACTTGCCATTCTAGGGAGACATTTTGTGTGGCCAAAGCTCAGTCTGAGTTGATGATCCTGATGGGTCCTTTCCAACACAGCATATTCTATGAATCAATGATTCCATAGGATCCCAGTTGAGCATGTTTTAGCACATCCTTTTGTAATGGTGGTGTAGCAGTGGACTGACTTCACAAAGCATGATTCCTAACCTCTTCCCCTCTCCTGCTGATGGACATAGCAGCAGATGGCTGTGGGATGCGCATGCCTGTTTCTCACTCAGATGCATCAACGGTGCTAAGTCAGTACTCTCCAGGGCAGTGTGTGTGGAGGTGTTGTGCCTCTGTTTTTCTCATTCTCTCCCCATCAGCAAACGGCATCAGTTCCCAACACTGACCCTCCCAATAATGGTTGCCAGTGAATGTGTTTGCCTTTCTGGGCTGCATTTACTGCTCAAACAGCAGTTTCCTGTCTCCTTTAGGAAAAAGGCATGGGCCAGATGGTGATGCAGGGTGAAAGCACTGCCAGTGCAAAATCATTATCATTAATTACATCTCCCCACAAATAATACATATTTATCTGTCAGAATGAAATCTCTCTTGTGAAATATTTAAACTTTCCTTTGCGATAATTCTTTTAGAATAAAAGCTCTTTTTATCTACTAACAACTCCACCTGATTAACTAAGAATGTAACTGTTCCTGGACATGGCAGTGGAATTTATTCTTTATTTTTGAAAGTAAATCCAGCTTAACATCCCCTAACCTTCACAGAAATCTCATGTTCTTAGGTTGGAATCATGCCCTTAGTATCCATACTTGATGGCTTCACATGATGTCCTGACTACCCATATGTATGTCCATCTGTTAGGCTGGCATGGTGCCCTCCCACAAGTTGCTGGACTTTGGCCCTAGGACTGAATGCTTACTTAAATACTTATGTGACTTCCTGTCTGTGTGGGCATGTGTGTGTGTGTGCTGTAACCCTCCTGCTTCTAATGGGCATGGATGGAAGGTATTTTCCTAATTTGCTTCAGAGAAAACAGTCTAAATGTAACCCAGAGCATCTTTAGATAGAGGTGTTTTTGATAGAAAAATGGTAAGCAATTCCATGGAGTGAGTTGGATTTTCCAAGCTATCTAAATCTAAACAGTTTACTAGCAAAGCTTTTGCTTAGGAAGAAATGCAAATTCTACAGGGGAAAAAAGAAGTCGATGGTAAATAGCAATTTTGAGATAGCCCATTAACAGGCACAAGAATGATGTTTTCGTGTGCTAAACACTAAATGGAGGTGAGTTTAGAAAGGTATGCTTCCTAAAAGGGCTGGACTTTTGAAACTCTTCACATAGGCTTTCAGCTTGCTTTTACTGATTTTATTTTGCCAGATTTGTTTTTCAAGTTGAAGAACTGTGTGCTTCTCTTATCAACTGCTTCTGGGTGGCATCTAGTTTGGAGCACACCTTCAGGCTCAATCCACATAAGCAAAATGTGTGATTCCAAAGTCCTGTCTCTGCAAACCCTACAGCTATTGACTCAGGCTCTCCTCCAGGAGTTGCTCTGTCTGCTGCTTTTCCTTTCTGTCACATATACATGCTTTCTCAGAGATCCTATTAGGCTGTAGACCCCTTAGCATCTCTTGTCAAATTTACTGCACAGCACACACAGTTTTGACTTCTGATTTACTACTTGGACAACAAAGGAAAGGAAGAAGCATAGATGTAGTAGAGGATTTTCTAGGGCAAAATCACATAAAAACTAGATGAATATTTTTGCAAATGAGTATAATTTTTTCCTGAAATATATTTTATAATGTTTCCTGGAAGATGAAAATCTGGTTGCTGCTGAGGGAAAGACTGTGGTCTGCCTGTTATACTCTTGTGGGAGTCTACGGCACATTCACCCCACTCACAAACTTTTCTGTAGGAAAATGAATGAATAAGACTCTGAGTTTAAGGTCTTTTGTTTGCCATCTTGACTTTCACTTTCCTGTAACAGTCCATCAGCCTTCCTTGGACATCTGTTTCAAATGCCTCACAGTAACTTGCTTAAGACATAACATGCTTCAGGCACAGTGCAAAATGGAATTCATAATACTAAATGATGTAGTGTTCACAGCCACAGCCCACTCTTGTCAAACTGCATGTTCCATGTTCTGGTTTTTAAGACAACTTTAATAATTAGTTTAGGTATCTGTATGAGAAATGAATTCTGCTTATAATTTTGTTCCTTTTTTTTTTTTTTTAATGGGCTAAATTGTAATGAAATCCTGGCTAATAATCAAGAATAAAAAATGCTGATGCTAGGTCATCACATATCCAGTCTTGAAAATATCCTTTAGCAGAAACCTGTCAAATACAAGTCAAAGCATATTTCTCTCATAGTAATCTATTTGCTGCATTTAGGCCTTGTTGATTTGAAAATTTAATAACCCTAGATATTGGTTATTTTTCAGCTTGCTAAATTGATGACCCATAGCAACTGAGCAGTGCTTACTAGTGTTTTCCAAGCATCTCCATTTTAGATTTGTTGCTTTGATTGAACTTCATAAAAAGTAGGGATGCATGACTTAAATGTAACTACTTGTAAATTGGTGCCTGGCAATTTTAAGGGCTTCAGTGTTTTACCTGTACAGATACTAAAAATATTAACAGCACACACATGTGCGCACGTGCACACGCTTGTGTATAAAAACACACTTTGTGTTCTATACACAAAGCACTGTAATGAAGGTCAAGATCATCTGACACTTTTTTGTGTGTAACTGTCCTGTTTACAGCTGCATTGTTCATCTCGAGTTTTTAGATTGACTTTTTTCCTCCAAAGCTCTAACTTCGTGGGAGTGTTGCATAGAACGAGTAAGTTATTCACCATAATAACACACGAGGGCATTTATGATGAGGAAACGTAAACAAAACTGAACTTCAGGCATTCTGAATTATCTGCTAGAAGTTATAGATGTATCTTAGGGAAACTGATCCTAGCAGGCAATAGTTAAATACCCTATATGTATTCTTGAATAATTTATTTATGATATGCCAGACTGAACAGTTAAAAAATAAGAACAATAAAATAATAATAAAAAAAAATGAGTGTAGAAAATAACAGTCAAAACTTCACATTGTACCTTCATTGTAACATTAAAATTTGGTAGATGAACTCCAGATTTATTTTCTTAAATGCCTGAGATTATGTTATTTTTCTAATATTAACGAGTCATAAGAATTTTATGTGCTGATTGAGTCACCTTTACCGCAAGAAATTAAAATGTGTATATTATATTCTATTCATGTAATTTCTGACCATTTTTAAATGGTCTATTTATTTTATGGTAATAATTTTTTACTATTCACAATATGCATTTTTCTGTGGGGTGAAACCATTACTGTCTGCTGTAAGCTCATCCTTTTCAAATTGCAGTAGATAAATCTGTGGTAATCTCCTTTGAAAGTATGGCATAGAACATGTTATAAATACCACAAGAAGGGCAAAATTTACTGTGCAGTAAAGGTCAAAGTGATAAAACCAATAAAGAATATAATGAAGCCCATTGGCTGTGATTCAGCTGGACACTTAAACAGATGACAAATTTTTAGCTTGTGAGAAGTCCCATTGACTTAAGTGTAAGTCTGAATATGTCAGTAACTAGTACTTTGTGTATTACTTTGTTTGTCTTTATGTTATTTAGATATTACAGTTAAAATCTTAGACTTTGTGCAGATATCTAAAATGACAGTGGAAGAACAAAAGTATTTGCCATGCCCTTTGTGAATATGAGCAATTAATGAAGATTAAAAAAAAAAAATATTTAGGAAAAAATCCATCCATACAAACATGTAATTTGAAATCAAATTTATATTCCTGCCCTGGCTTTTTTCTACTTTTGAAAAACTTGTATTTAGGAGTTCACTCCTCATGTTTCATTTCTGCTTACATTGGGCATTGACTTCAAGAGAAAGGTGGGTAAAAACCTCCCCATTTTTGGTACAGCACCACAGCCCGGTGATGCTCACTCTCTGAGTCAGGATCGTGGCCACACCCTCCATTGTGTCATGTTGATCAGCAGAGTACCTGAATTTCGGCATACAACTCTATGTGCTTACCCTGATCTCTTTGCTTGTCCTTACAACACATTCCATATCTCCTTCTAAATCTGGATATAAGGAAACTGTAGTGCCACTTTAACTCAGAAGCAATTCATGCTTTGTGCCCCAGGGCAAAAAGATATCAAATAAAGTCTACTGATATCTATGCAGCAGGAAATTTAATTTCACTTCCAGGTATTTTGAAATTAATTTCAGTGTCCAAATTATGATCTTGATTTTCCTTTCATTAGCACAGATCTTGAATGAATTGCTCTTGATCTGTGCAAATGTGAGACAGGATTTCATACCCATGCTGTGCATCTTCAAAACCAATGTCACAATAGATTTGTATCTCTCTTTTGAGATACCAAACAAGGCTAGGGACTGGCTGAAAGTTATTACAGAAATATTTTCATTTGAGAGAAATGAATTCATCTACATTTTTTATTAATGTAGAATTTTTTATGAAGTTATCTAAGGAGAACTTTGTACATTTTTTTGGAAGAATAACCAAATAAAAGTAACAATTAAAGATATTTTTGGGGGGCAAAAGCTGTATTTTAAATGGGAAATACTAAACTGCTACAGTGCCAGGCTTAAGTTGTAGTTTATTGATCCCTTCCTTGTATTTTTTGGATTCTCTGATTGTGCTTCATCTCCCATGATACCTTATAATGTAGTAATTCTTTGAATTGGCAAAGTACTGCACAAATTTTTCAAGAAACCCTAAACCACCCAAAATGACAATGGCTGAGTAAACTAAAATAATTCCATATGCATTGGTTTGATACAGGTCTAAATATTTGTTTTAATTTCTTCTGAATGGGAAAGTATAAATTTGGACTATCTTATTAAACATTAAAATTTTTCCATTAATTTTCTCCTTTCCAAAATGTTTTACACTAGCTTCTTTTAGACAGGCTATATTTTGTAGTTGCACAGTGTGTTTGGGCTTCCTTCAGTTTTATCATGTCAGCGTATCTGAGACTAGAAGCAAATACTGATTTTAATAGATTTTACCTGTGCAGTTGGAAATAACATGTCCAAATTCACATCCCTCAACTAGGGAAACAGTTCTGGTAGGGGTGAAAATTCTCTCACTGTAAAACTCAGGCTGTTCTCTTTTCTTGAGCAACTCTGAAGTCAGAAGGCTCAAGTGCAGGATGACTCTGGAATGAGTATAAATACTGTTTGGAAGAAACAAATTATTTCCCATCAGAAAATGCAAGTCTGCGTACCTTTGAAGTAGTACAATATTACTCTTCCCGTGTTCAAGTTTATTGTGTGTTCTGGCTAATCTTGTGCTCCTACTGCAATGGACTTATAAAACTCCCTTTCAACCCTGTGCTGCTATTTGACACCCAAGGAGAGCAGAGAATAACTTCACTAAATCATAACTAGCAAAGACGTGGATGAAAGGAGAAATAAATCTTACATGAAAAAAAAGAGTAGGAACACTACATGTTCTGCAAGCCAGCAGTTCTCAGGCTTAAAGGGAAGTCTAGCAAGCATTACAGATTGAGATGTCTGTAAAAGTCAATGGGAAAGAAAAGAAATTCTTTTTTCTTCCTTGCCAAAGCCTATTGCCTATACCAAGGTAAGCATTAATCAAGATTAAAGTATGTCTGCAAAGTAAAAAGCCAGTTCAGATGCAATTCAGAATATATTCTGCTAATCCATCCGTTACTCATGTTAGCACGCCAGCATGCCCAACTCAATTTCTACGCTTCTCTGGAATTTGCTATTAGAAATTAATATTAATTTAATGAAACACTTTGTAGCTTATTATTTTACCTTCTTTAAACTCCCATTAAAGAAATATTTGAGGGGTGACACAACAGACCATAGAAATGCTTTCATGGTAATTCCTCCCTAAAGAATCTGAAAATGATAGTATTTGTCCATGAGGCTTCCTTTAAGTGGTAGTAAAATGCATGTAGTAAAAACCCGACTTAGGCACTTGCTGGCATTCACTTGGTGCGAAATTGCATTTTAAAATAATAATTTTCATACCAAGGTTTTAATCATCAGTATTTTAGACTATGTTATATAGATTTTATTCTTAAAATGTTCTGCCATTGGATGACCCTGGTGATAGTATAGAAAGCTCAGTTCATGTTACTCTCATGAGTTTTGTTGCAATGTAAAATACATGTCTCATTTTAATTTGTTACCACCACAAATGATATCTGAAGTGCTATTGTATGCCAAGTTTTGACAGAGACTGAAGTCCTGCTCCTTTCAGTGATATTACAGATGTGGAACTACAATTGCATTTTGTGTGTAATGCTTTCCTAAAACAGGAGGCTTTAACGTAGCAGAACTGTGCAAGTCCTTGAGTTGCATAAGCCCACAAACAGATACTGGCATGCAAGAAAGCTTCATCATTTTCACCTGTCTATATGACTTGTTGGTAATGTGAATTTATGTCTTTTAATGACAGTGGTATATAACATCTGAAGTCAAAGTATGTCAGAAGACCAAGAGCAGTATATGCTGCCCAAAGTGTAGACTAAAGTTAGAGAGGAAGTGTAGACTAAATGGGGAGGTGATGGGGATGGGTGGGGTGGATCTTTATTTTCATTTGTTGTCTGTCTGAACTACACTTTTGGAATACATTTTCAGTTGAAAGGATACTATGAAATATTTAAGTTGGTATAAAAGTTGACAGAAGCCAAAGACTAGCCCTAGAAACCTACACATTAGAAAATGACAAGCTGTATTGCTTGCACAGTCTAAATTAATATATGTAGTCTAAAGTAACATGTACATATCTTGTTGGTGGAAATTTTGAAGATTTATTAAAATTTAAATAAGGGAAATATTTATAAATACCTCATAAAATATAATAGAGAGAACTTTATCTAATGGTTTACAACATCAGAAATGTAAAGAATAGTACATAACAGCTGAGGACTAATTTTTTACTAGACTGTGATCTTCAGACCTGTTCCTACAGAAATATCATATGGATTATGTCTTGATGCAATACTCAGGAGGTGGGGAAATGAAGGTAGGAATACAATACTTTGCTAAAGAGTGTTTGTACTCTTTGTATTTCACTAATCCTATCCTTTCAACTGACACAAATGTTGTAAGTTATATTTTTTTCTGTTTTGTTGCCTATAATTCCTACCCACATCAAGAGTAAATATCACTGTTTTATCAGTTATAAATAGTTACTGTCAGAGCTCCAGTCCAGTCCAATGTATGGGCTCTGTTCCAGTTTCAGATAGGATGCTTTGGACTTGTATCATCCAATGTGTATTTCTTTTCACGTGGCAGAAGCAGAATTCTTCCTAGTTTCTTAGAATGCTGTGGGTGTGAAGTCAAAATGTGTCCTTCAAATGGCTTAGGAAGGTACCTAATTTTATGAGCTGACATGGTATTTAATGCAGAGAAGGACAAAATTATATTTTTATAGCAAACATTCAATTATGTCACATTCCTTCTGGTCCTGAACTCTTCATACTTTTGTTCCTGCACTGGAGCACAACACTGCATATCTGCAGTTGTCATGCAGTAAGATACAAAACGTGAATAATTGTCTACCTTCTGAATCACAGAGGGTTGTTTTAAGTTGTCCAGCACTATTTAATACATCATTATTTATAATTTTCCCTTTGCAACTTCATCTGCCAGAAATACTCAGTTTTATTCACACCCTCAGGAAACACCAGGAGAATCTTCTGCACAGTCAAGATATATTGAAATTTTGCCTCTATTACAGACAGAATATTCCCTAAGGGGCAGCATAACATCTGTGCATTCTGCCAATGTGAAAAAACTGGTCATGCTACTGAAAAGCAACGGTGGTGGCACATGCAATGTACCTTGTCCTCCAGTCTTTTCCTTTCCACTGAAAAAGAAATGAAAATTATCTCGCAAATCAGTTACACTAATAAATTTTTTCATCTGTTTGATGAGATGGAGTCAGAAATAATTTCCTTGATAGATTTCCAGGTGCCAGACTAAGTCCTAAACTTTGGCTGAAAAAAGAATCTTAGAACAAAAGTATATATTGGTCCTTCATCTAGAAATTTGGAGATATGTTAGGAAATAAAATATTCATATTAGTAACAATACTTACCCTCTCAAAATCCAGTATATGCTGGTACAAATTATAAGGTACTAGCTGAAACTTTAAAGTTACTTCCCTCTTACGTGAAACTTCATATTTTGAAATAGATAATTTCAAAGGTAAAAATTAGAGGAAAGGACTCAGACTAAAGTCCCTAAAATTTAGGTTTTATTTGAAGTGGTATTTTCATGAATGATGTAGATAGCTAAAAGTTTGCCTGAACATCTCATTACAATGAAATAATGACAGTTCAGTGAATGGCAGTTAACTGATAAATTCACCTGTCTGGTCTTGTATCCTTCTGTTGTCTCAAATTCCTAAATATACTGTGAATTATTTTCTCCTTATCTGTTATACAGCTTGGTCCTCTTCTAACAGGTTGATCTTGAACAGTCATTATCCTGCCCCCAAGAAGTTCTGCTATGATGCAATATCATATTTACTAACTTGCACATATGAACTGCAGATGGTTTGAGCTGAATACACATAAACATGTGTGACTGTATGTTTCCATCCTTAAGTTCTGTTTAACCCTTCAGCAGCTCTTTGTCATTTAACAGTCTTGTTTTGAAATGGGAAGGAATTCAGACGGTGAAAACATTAATATTTTTCCTGCTTATACTAGTGGTTGAGGGGTTTTTTTTATATTATTGTGATAGCTAAGAATACTTTGTCCAACTGTTCAGTAGATATGAAAGTATTTTGGTTCCAGTTGCTTACATCTTGACTGTGTTTTAACATCACACAGATGGAAAAGCATGGTTTGGGAAGTCATAACACGTGGTTTGTGAGACAGTGCTTCCAGACACTACTACCAACAATAATTTTATTAAATTTTAGGATTCTGCTCTACTTTACTTTGTTATTATTTTCTCTTTCTGTTTTATGCAATAACAGAAAAGCTTAGTGCACTGATTGTTGATAAACTAGCAATTTTTTTTTTTTTTTTGTGGTGAGTGCATTTTACATAGAAATATAGAAATGCTCTACTTTCTTCTCATCGAAATACTTTTGTTGGTTTATTTTGACATTGCTTCATGTCTCAGGTGATTACTTAAAATATCAGAATCAAACAGTCATGACTTAAATGAGTATGAGCTATGCTGAGTGCTTAGCAACAGAAATATGAGTTTATATCCAAAAGATACTGGCACGGCTAAAAGGAGTTGCCTGCCAGCCTAGTGGTGGTTGGACTGCCAACAGCAGCTCTTCCTATGGAGTGTGGGACACGGTGCAGCCTCACCACAGCTTAGCATCTCTGTAACTACAGTGTAAACTGGAATGTGCTATTTGGCTTCTTTGAACTCTATGAATTTAAGCCACAGCATTCTAAAATTTATTTGCTATTACTACTGACTTTCTAGGCAGATATTTATCTTGATTGAAACTTTTTCCTGTATTTTGGGATGAGACACAGCTGGCATGTTCTATCTCTGTACCAGTGCTTTGGCTTCCACAGATCAAGAAAGAGACCGCATTGCTTTAGACCCATGACTGATAGTGCCCTGATTGACTCTCTCAATTAGAGGCTAAATTTAAATAGCTCCTAGTATAGCAGGAATAAAAGAAAGAATGTAGTTTTATGTGGAAAACATTCCACTGTTTGTTTTTCTGTCTACACACAACAGGTCAGACTTGCAGTAACTCTGGAAGAGTTGCATTACACAATGGCTTTATATGACATATGTAACAATCCTTTCTGTTCAGTTTTGTACATATAGGAATTGCCTTCCAATGTATGTTTTTCTGCAACTATATCTTTGCATTACCTTGCTTTGATTACAGTATTTGAGAAAGTAATAAGTACGTGCTAAGTATTTGTTTTGTAATATGGATAAAATATACAAATAGCTTCTACCAAAGCAGTCACCTTTAGCCCCTAGAGTACAGATCATGGATGAAGTCTAGACAGACAGCTGTTTTTTTCAGCAGGTAAGATTTTTAATTCCATCATCATTAGCAGCTTGCATCTGATAGCTGCTGCTTCTAAATAATACTTTGCACTTTTTATGGACTATATCTGACTCAGTTTACATATTCATTATCTTTAAAAGCCTGTGAAGAAAGAGAACAACACTATAAGATTTTTAAAAAAATCCATTCTAGTAGAGTTAGTAAATTAAACAGCATTTATAATCCTTTTAGGCTGTCCATGTATTTACTCAGAAACCATTGGTGCTGAATGATGGAAGAAAATCTCATTTTACATCTACCCGTCACTGTCAACCTTCACACGTACCCTGGTATCTAAATACAACTCCAAAAGCATATTGGAGGAGAAATTAAATTACTAAAATGGAAATTAGGTATCTGAACCTCAATTATTTTGCCACAAAAGCTGAAGAAATTTAGACACCAAACTACTGTGTATTTATAAATTTTCTTGCTGATTAGTATACTCCTTCAGTAAAAACACATAGTCAATCATGCTAACAAATTAAATGCCACATTTGTACTTGACTTCTTTTAATATATACTGGTGTTAAAAGAACTATTGTAAAAAGGTCTTATTAACGAAAAGATTACTTAATTCTATATACAGATTATTCGTTATAACATCTTCAAATAAAGCCAAAAATATTTTCAACAGAAAGCAATTAGAGACATGCTTGGGGGAAGGTTTACAAAATCCAGCAAAATGCTGAACAAAAGAATGAAATTCTTGCCACAAGAAAATTAATGTAAATGGACTTTATTATATTTCAGTGTTGTACAAAACCATGGTAAGAGCAATTATTTTCTCATCAAATGAAGAATAATGAAAAATAACTACCCAATTCAAATATATTAATTTTTATTTCAAAATAAACACAGCAGATATTGTGCGAGAAAGAAAAAAGTCATTGAAAGTAGTTGTAACATTGCTGTTGTTGTTCTGATATGAAGTAAAGTAATTTATCTCAAATGGAAATGAGTTATTTTTCTGCCTAAACCTAAAAATAAGCCAATCACAGAGCTGGGAGAAGCATATTCGTTTAACATGTTTTTTCTAACTGTTTAACCTTTGCTCTAATGCCAGAGCAGCTCCATCAGTGAGATGCTACTGAAGAGTAGCAGCCTGCATCTTATCACCGTGATTTATCTCAGTGCTCAGAACTACTCTGTATAGCAAATTGAGAACCCCACGGCTACAATTGCTACACCAGCTGAAGCTGACAAGGGGCTAGGTTGGTGGGAATTTTCCGAGAAAAAATGATGATTGAGGGAGCCACTGATGAAGCTGATGCTGCAGGGCTAAGAGGGAGAGAGGTGTCTGTAAGACAGATGTGCAGACATACACAAAGGGAGACTGTAAGCACTTTTTATCAAGACTTTTGTTCCCGAGTTAATGCTTTTATTTCATGCTATTGCTTCCACACCTTAGCCTAGATTTGCATTTTTTCAACCCAGTGTTATTGTTGCTTTCTTTAAAATAGATTTTCATTTTTTTTTATGTCAGTTTTGTACTACAATATGCCAGGGCCACTCTTAGATATTGTTTGTCTCTACTGCATTTGAAAGTGGAGGAAGGATTCTAGATACAGATGAATGAAACTGGTACCTAGCATCAGCCAGTACAAATTGAAGGCATTCAAGAGTAAGCAGACTGGTGACAGTGAAAGAAGGATGAGAGAAGCTTCAGGTTGCCTGTATCCACAAGTTATTACTCATATCTACAGACAAAGTATAGGAATACCCCGTGGTCAAATTTACTCACAAATGCATACAATCATTATACATGAACATGTGGTTAGAAATTGCTAGTAGGTAATAATTTCTCATCTTTAGAAGTATCTTCTTTATTAAAATATTTTCTGAAAATATTTTTTGGTATATATTTACAGTGTTAACAATTTCAAATATCAGTTACTATCTATATGAAGTTTTGAGCAGTGCAGCTAAAGGCTAAATTTCGCAGAAGTTTTATACCAACATAAGCCAAAGTTTCTGCAAAACAGAAACAGTCCTGGCTGGTCTTGGGCTGCTCATTTCCACTTCATTCAACTCCTTTCTTTATGCAAATACAGATGATTATGTGACTATGAAACCATTGAGAACTAAAATTAAACTGGTTTTTGGCTGGCTAATATTAACTCAATTCTCCTCCCTATTCCAGATCACTAGAGAGACACATATCCCATTGTGTAAGCAGGAAACCTGTGATCAAGAATAAACACTTGAAGCAGACTGAGTACAAAGCTCTTTGTCTCAGTATCACTGACAAGCTGTTTATGGTTACAGATACATTTCCACAAACAGCTAGTCCTAATTACCTTATTAAATAGATTATACAGGGTCAATTTCTTTTGCCAGCACTGAGCATTTCTTTGGCAATATCCAAAAGTCCACCTTAAGTTTCGCCTCAGCTGTGTATCATTTGTTCCTACAATGTGATTACCTTTTGTTTGTGAAGGCAGTGTGGATTATTCCTTAAATGATAATATTAACAGTTGTCAGAACTCAACAGTTTTCTAGGCAAGTGTAAAACTTTCATTTTGTAACACAGCTGTTGATGTAAGTCATACTCTATTAACAGCAGAAAAGTGTAAATTTTGAATTAGTCTTTGATTGCTTTCATTTATACCCACAGGGTTTATGTGGGCCTGGTTATAAAACAATGCTACCTACTGTAATACAACACATTTTTGAAACAGAACACTTATTATAGACTTAAAAGCAGCTCACACTATGACACTGTTCCAAGATGATTGACTGTAATAGTTACAGATTAGTTGAAATGCATTACAGGATATGCATTATATATCAAGACATTATAAGTTATGAGAAACTACTGTCAAGGAAGCAATTATGATAGCTCATCTTGCAATACTAATTACAAAATGTCTGGAAAATATGTTATCTACATTTATGAAGCTTCCTGCATTGATCAATGAAGTAGATATGACAGTGTAAAGAGGAGTACTATGATTACTAAAACCCTAGTTAAGTAGGTGTCTAAATGTTTCTAGGGAACTATTCACGAATGTATACTGGTACAATACTAGAGTATGGAGTAAGTGGTGTTTGGAAATTATTTTGTAACCTTGGAAGAACTTCTAGTTCCATAAAGTAGTTTTGCTCAAGTTGTTCAGGATACCTTCCAACATAATTAAAGATGGTAATACTCAAATCTGGGAGTGAACTATGAAACAAGCTGTATAAAAGACAAATGAGATCCTAAAATATGTTTCACTTGCAAGGCACTGTTGGCACTTGATCTGAAATGTTAAATACCATTCTGGACATCCTAGTTCAAGAAAATTAAACAGAAATCAGCACAGATGCAGAGAAATGTAGGCAAGAGAATAAGAGGCTTATCTTGCAAAGAAAAGGTGTTATGTAGCCTTAGCCCTAGGTTAAGAAAGCAGACAAGTCCTATATGGAAGCACAATGGTTATGAGATAAGAAATATTTGAGCCAAAGTCAACATCAGCAGCAAAAGGAATGGTTATTAACAGCTCAGGTACACTACATACATCACCTGAAAATTAAATAAATGTACATAATCATAGCAATAATCAAATTCTGAAACAGCCTTTCAAGCAGTCGACCCAAAACCCCTAATTTTGTTTAAGATGAAATTATGAAAGTTTAGTAAACAGTTTATTTGGTGCAATTCTCTTCAACAGAAGCAGGTTGGACTTCACAGAATCACAGAATCAGAGAATAAACTGAGTTGGAATGGAGCCATCAGGATTATCGAGTTCAACTCCTCGCCCTGTGCAGACCACACCAAGAGTCACACCATGTGCCCAAGAGTGTTGTCCAAATGCTTCTTAACTCTGTCAGGGGTGGTCCTGCAACCACTTCCTTGGGGAGTCTGTTCCAGTGCCCAACCACCCTCCAGGTGAGAAACTTTCTACTGATATCCAACATAAACCTCTCCTGACACACCTTCCTGCCATTTCCTTGAATCATGTCACTGGTGGCATTGAAGTACTTTCAGCCTTAACATTCCTGTTGCAACTGAAATACCTTCTTAAATCTGCTTTTCAGTTAGCTTTCCAATCCCTTAAAATGCTTTTTATAAACTCACAGGATTATTTTTATCCTTTGCAATAGTATTAATAGCAACTCAATGGTTATTTCCATCTACCTCCTCATCAGTGTCTCAATGACAATTAAACATACCTGCATTACTTACACACTGTCATTACTGTTCAGACTGGAGTATTCTTTCCTGCTGCAACAATTTGACTAAAAAAATGAAAATAATTGAAAAATTGAGAGGTGAGTTCTTTCCATGTCTACCATTTTCGGGAGTACCTTGGAAAATCTGCTGTTATTTAGAAGCTTCAGTTTATATATGAATAGAAGGACAGCCTCTCTAAGTCCATAGATTCCCTTTATACAAATAAAGGCAAGAGCAGCTAAAACCATAGCACCATTTAGAAGGGAATAAATAGATGTGAGCTGCTCCTGACACACAGTAGTTATCAATTAGTTCCCCTGATGCACAGCAAGGAATTACACATTTTTTTCTTGAAGTCCAGAGTGAACTCTCTATGTGTGGAACTGTAAGGTAATATTGTATGAAGGTTCAGATTTGTGGGATCACTGAAGTGGATATAATTAGAAATTTTGAAATATGTAAAATCATTTTATATTGTTTGGATCTATTTTTCCTCAGAATAGTATATTTTGAATTGCTAGTCACATCTTCACGATTTTTGAAGTACCATTTTTGGTTAAGAAATGGTTTCTTAGTCACCTAACCATACCTATGGAATATGGAGATAATTTTATAAAATAATCTTTGAACAAGTGGATAATACAGTACTTGAGAATTCCTGCAGTCAAATTTATTAACAAATCTTTCACAAATAGTACTGCCAAATTTGAAAAAAAATATGTTTCTGTAGATTTTTGCATTTTACGTTAAGAATATTTGCTGACAGAAGTTGCTAGTGGGCAAGGGATAGACAGTCATTAACCATTAGCTATGTCCTCTACTGAAAACTTGTTAAGAACTGTAACAGTACCTATGTGTCATTAGAGTCATTATGTCATATCCTAAATTACCTGTAATGTTAAGTGAATAGGAAGGTCATTCTGCAGAGAAACAGACTCATGCTCCTGTATGTGTATTATCTTGATGCAAGTTTGAAGGTATCTGATTGCCACTTTCAGCTAAACATTTGAACACAACTGTTTTCCAGTAAACATACCTTTTGTTCTCTACTGTTAAGATACTAAATAAAGATTTATTGATTTGAAGAAAATATCACAGGCTCAGAAGACATAAATGAGCCTCATGATTGAAAATCTATTCTGTCACTTGGGGTTGGTTGTATTTTTAGCTTTGGGAGGAAAGCCAGAAGGTAGTGCAAAGCCTGACCTTTACTCCTCAATAATCAGACCTATATATAGTATTTTACTGGACATGCCTTCATGAAAGAGCTTCAGGTCCTTGGTCTCCCTATTCTGCTCACTAAACAAAAAGGTTGCAGATACGCAAAAGCTTACTTTGCTCGCAAGTAGATCTAAAAGGAAACCACTCCTCACCTTATATTCCATACATTTCTAGGATTTAGGAAGAAGGTATCTTCCTTAAGTGCCTATTTTGCTGCTTCTCCCCAAGGGTATATGCCTGCTTGGGTGTATACTTTTTTGCATATTCTCTACAGTAAGTGAATACCACTGTCCTTCAACTATGCAGCATTGTTCTAATTGAGAAAGGCAAGAAGCAATAATCATCAAAATGGCTCCAAACATATTTCCTTTCATAGATTTAGTACATCATAAGCAGCAACATATACTTGCCTCTATACTTTACCTATGTGCCAAGCTTTCTTGCTGTAAATGTGTCATATCTCCAGAACTGTTTAAAACTTTAGAAGGAAGAGAAACAAAGCTCTGTGGTAAGAGTTGAATACAAATTTTCACTATCCTATCAGTAGCTTCATCATATGGTTATAATTTCGTGACAATCTTTAAAACTTTTAACAGAGAGTCAGCAAAGAATATTTTTGCTTTAAAAGTATTCCAAAATTTTCTGGGTAAAATAACCTATCTTAAATCATTGCCCTTTCATCCAGCATTTTGACTGTAATTTGACAGAGAAGACAGATGAAGGTCATCCTGAGCCAGGTTCTGGATCCAGAGTTATAAATTTAGACAAAATAAATTATAAGATTATTTAATTAATTACAAATTAGGAATAAACTCTTGTTATTTTTCAAAGGCTCCAAAACAAATTAAAACTCTGAATTTTGTTGTGATTGGATATTTTACAAGAATAAAGCCATGTTTACAATACACAGAGCAGCTACAGTTGCTCACATATATTTACCTGTGAAAAATATAAGGAAGTGGAAAATTTAGACTTGCCTACTAAAAATGACTTGCTCTGTCTTCTGAAAATGCTTCTCTTGTCAAAGCAAAATATCTGGTATTAGAAAAGATGTTACTTGAAAATAAGATAGGCAGACACCACACTTTCCTGACCCTGTACACAAAAGAATTTTGCATTTCCATTAAAAATATATGACTCATGGGACTCAGCTGACAAGCATGGCCGTCCTCAAAGCCTGAGGATTTGCCTCTAAGGCCAACCTGGTTTATGTGTTCTTTGGCAGCACCTTGCTTTGTTAATAATTTACTGTAGTTCTCAAATTATTTCAGTCAACTTGAGTACAGACTTCCAATTATACCTTAAGGAGAATCATGTAACAATCATGGTCATATTCTAGCCCAGTTTGAATTGAAAACACTTACAAGTGATTAAACATTGTCATGATCTAATCACATGCAGATTTGTTTTCAAAGAAATTTCTGTCCAATCATCTTGAAATTTTCACAGCAAATTAAAAAAAAAATATATGAAAGCACTTATATTTAAACAATTGGACTAACATGAAACATGCTTTATGGCAAGATCCAGACCCCAGCTCCTCCAAGAGACAGTGATACCTTAATTAAAAATGTCTGTTTCCTGAAGATCAATAGAGATATGTCTGACTACTCTGATAACAGGAATATTCTGTTACACACTTCCCTAAAGAATCTTATTTTTAAAATGAAATTTGCATTAAGGTTTTCCCAAGATTCCTACAGGACATACTAAGGACTTAACAGGATTCTTTGTTTTAGTTACAGATTCTCCAGCAATGCTGTAGACAGGCTTCAGCAAATAATTCTAACAAATTTTTTCATAATTCTGACTTTACTTGAAATCAATCCAAATTGCTAAGGAAATATTTATCCCAGAAAGGTTCAGTAGGCCTTGGTCATTAAGGAACCAGGTGTCTAACTTTTCTGGAATTTAAAATCTATTTGTACTATCTGTTGTATTCCCATTTATACCTTGGAAAGACATTAATAGAGAACCAGTTATGCTTTCTATAATAATAAGGTCAGAAATAGACTACGCAGGATAGAAAATACAAAATTCTGGCTTCATTTAGGTAAGGAGACATTTTGGTGCTTCTATCAGTGGGACCAGATTTCTCTTTGCAATACTGCTAGCCTTTTAAAATATTTTTTAAAATTTCATCTTGTTTTCTCATGTCATTCTCTTCTTCATGGCTAAAGTGGGAGAATTAAAAAAGACACAGTACTAATTGCCCTTGGGTAGTCTTTGAAAAATTGATGAGAACATGAAAACAAGTATCTGGTGGTTTAGTAATGTAAAATATAATGAAATGTGGGTAAAATTAAATGAAAAGTAGAATGAAATTAAATTTTGAATTAAGGTTTTCTTCAATAAAAAATTTTCATGAAAACAGTTATTAGGAAATATCTGAGTTCAAAAGAAAATCTTGTGTCTGTTATCTGTGAAATCCAGCTGCAGTGAAGTGATTCAAAATGAACTCCAAGTCAGAAAGTCAGAATTACTACAGAAATTCAGTGCAGTGTATATGCATCGGCAACATCCCAGCACAAAAGATACATTCAGAATTAAATTTCTGCTTTAAACTTCAAAACATAGTTTCTCATCTGGATTCAGTTGATCATATCTGTAATAGGCAACACAGACCTAATTAGTATATGAAACCCCCATGCAGGAAGTAGTATGAAAAACCAGCTGTGTGTTTAAAGTCAAATGTGCAGTCAGTTATATTTGCTCTTGGAATGGTGTATTCATGTGTTTTATTTTGAATTCATGTAGGTTGAGTACTCACCTGGCTTTTATGATACTCAAAAAATTTCTTGTACAAGAGGAAAGCTACAGCTTCCCTGCTAATCTGATTTATTTCCTGCCAGCTACAGGAGTTTAAAAATTCATTTTGTGGCTGAGGACTGCCCTCAAGAACTCATGATGTAATACTACACCGGAATGCATTAAAGAGACATGCAGAAATGGAGACCATGAGAAAAACCATCTGAAATAGTAATAAAACAACAGTCAACAGTTCAGTCTATCCCAGTATATGCACAGCAAGAGTCATAGTCTTTAGGAATATAATAGTTCATATCATATTTTTATAATATTGGGGCCGAGCAAGCAGACTCCTTGGGTTCTGGGGACTGACACTAAAATATCAGAGGTACAATTTCTCCTGGAGGGTCTCTTTAGGAATCAAACCTCAGTATGTTCTTCCTTATTTTTAATCAAGAGTATGCTCAAGATTATTATTATATCTGTTTATAAATATATTCCTACTCTGACAATTAGTCTTCATATGCAAGTCAGTCTTGAGTTAAATTTTATTTTTCTACTTTTTCCATTGAAAAAATAGCATTATATCCTCAAAGACTCTGTTCCCCTATAGATTTCTAATTGTTTTGCAAGTATTATACAAAATGTAGATTTTTTTTCCTGCTATTGCTGTATTAATATTCTTGGTTCACTGTTTGTATGTAGTAAACAGTCTAAATTCTTCATCATAGAAAGAAATAATTTGCAATTGGATGTGCTTTTATAGTCCCAGGAAAAAAAAAAAAAGCTATAGCTCTTCCAATTGCATTCTATCTTGGTGGTAGAAAAAGACACCATTACACAGTAGTGACCTTTCTGACCACAAAAGAGAATGAAAAGGATTAGTCAAACATGACAAATGCACATTCTGAAAATAGTCATAGAATACTATTCATAATTGTGTCTCAAGACTACATGTAAAAGACAAAGCATTCAGACACCATTACCGTCCCTTGTCACCTTAAAAAGACAACACTACGAGAAAGGAAATACTGAATAACAAAGATGATGCCCTCAGTTTCCATGTTAACTCTGTAAACTACAATTTTAATTCACTTTAGTCTTCTTAAATGGGGAAATCTGTGACTGAAGAAAAAGACAAGATATTTTTAAATCCCAGCATTTTATTTTTGAAGATATTTTTTATAATTGCTGTTTACACTATATTTGGTTGTGACAGTCTTGCAGAGAATCAGCTTAATACAAAGACCTATTTAGATATGTATGCAGCATTTTAGCACATCAAGCACAGCTCATGTTTTTTAACTTTGTCATGGTTCAATACCTCTTTGACATGCATTAAAGACATCATCACAGATTTCAAAATGTTTTGACAAATCTTATCTCTGTATGCACTTTATGGTAACTTCAATGCAAAGGCATTTTGGCATTGTTGCTCAATTGAACATATTGCAAATTCTTCAAAATTTTATTCTGGAATATGAAAAACCTACTTCACCAAAGGAAATAACAGTAATAAATACCAGATTTTATTGGTTAATTTCTGTTCAGCTCTGCCCCAAATCTGGCAACCTGCTTTGTCCTTCAGGAAAACAAACCCATTATGCCACTTTACTATATGTGTGATAAATTGGATATTAAAAAGCTGCTCAAAATTAATGCTCACAATGGACTTACCTGTATTTTTTGTGTTAATAGTTAGTGTTGGATGTATTTTTCAGTCATAGAATCTGAGTTAACTTAATAGGATGGAATATCATTAATCAATATTCAGGCTGATAAATCTGGCGTTAGCTGTGTTTTAATCTAGGATGATTAGCTTTTCTGTCATTGTCTGCAATATTTTCCCTTTTATGCAATATTTGCATGAATGAATGATGGCATTTAAATTATCTCTAGCCTCTGTGTCAGTACTTGCTGAAGAAATTGACAGTATTTTACTCTCTTGGCTATTACTTTATACTTCTGTGGATTTAGGAATCACAGAATCACATAATTTACAGTCAGGATACATTGTAAAAGAAATATAAAGACATCTTACAAGCCTAGGAAGCAGAGGCTCAACCATTCTTTTCAATTCCACTCAACTGTACTGATTTCTTTTCTTCAAACTTTGGAATTGACATTGGACAGAAAAAAGTTTTCAAAATTTTCTTGTAGATAGATCAGCTTCAAAGGGCTCTTATAAGAATAAATTATGTTTCTAATTATTAGATCCCATCCATGACTGCTTTGCAAATAAGGGATCCATTCAGCTGGGGTTATATCAGGCACCTTGTCAGAGATCAACTAAAGGTGGGTTTGTATTGAAAGTTAGGCAAAAGCAACTGATACAGATATGTGAGTGCATGTGCTGGCTTTGAATGCTAACAGAGACCTTCTGTCATTAGTTCTGTTTTACCTAAGTCATAATGATAATCCATAGTACCTATCCTGTCTGGAGCTGGAGATGATTAAATACAAATGTCAGAATAGATTTAGTTCATAGGCATAATAGAAATTCAATGTGATAATATTCTGCAATGGGCTTGTGTAACTTACCAGGCCTCTCCATTGACTCTGTACCACTGGCACCAACTCTTTATACTCAAAGGGTGAATATACCTTGTTCAAAGACAATAAAAGAAGCTTCCATTTTCTTGAACCAATGTGAATATGGAAGCAACAAGATAAAGTATTTATTGTTTTATATGTATATACACAAATATAGATAACTACTCACTATTTCATATTTTGAATGAAATAGAGACTGGTTTATGTAATTAAGATGTTTAAGTTAGGATAAATTAATTTAAGACAGATTTGGAAGGGCCTCTTGCATCATCATTGCTACTTTCTGGTTCTGCAGGAAGTCATGTGCTATTATTCTTTTTATTGCCTATGTTCACCTTTGTGAGTTGAGCTCCAGACCTTTTAAATAAAAGTCTGTTGCATTTTTATTTCTGCAACAAAAAATACAGATGGAGAATATTATGCTTTATGCCTACTCCCCCTTAAATTAAGAAAAAAAGAATACAAAATGCATAAATTAATTAACACAATTAACTGTATCCTTGGCCAAAGTTTTCTATATACAGTTCCTTTGTGTCCAATATTTGAAAGATTTAATGCAATGCTGATTTCAGGGATGTGCTGTGTATTCAGGTATTTCATCACAATGGAAGTTTGGATGATCATAAGAAATCCAGGAAAAGCATTTAATTCAATAACATTTCAAAGCTTGCACTGCTTCAGAGCCAAGTCTGAGATGCTAAACCTTTTTATTGACAGAGATATTACTATGAATTACAAGTGCTGATCATTAATTAGAAAATAATCTGAGTGTAACTGTATTTGTATTTCCTTGATACCCATTTAAAATCTGAATAAAATGTTTTCTTAAGAGTACTGGGTTTTTTTGAAAATTCAACTTTGGTTCACCTTTCACTCACACATTAAATCATCAAATCCTCTAGATAAAGATAAGCTTATGTAACTGGTTGATCAGTGTTAGTTGCCTGAATCACTGAGGTTACTGATCTGCTAAAATTCTTGGCTAAAACCCAGGATATTTTATTTCAAGCTTAACAAGCTGTATTTTAACACAGGCCCTGTTCAGCCTTGCAGTCCAAGTGCAGCTGAAATATTGATAATGAGGAAGGAGTAACTTTATGAAACATTTTAAGGCATATGGACTGCAGAGTCATAGGCTTATGGACCAGTGAATCACAGGGCCAGGACCTGTTGCATACTTAGAACAAAACCACTTTCTATTTCTAAAAGATTTTTGTGCACAAAAGACTTTGCTCTTTTTTTTCCAGCTACAGTAGTTGTTCTAAAACATGGTATTTCCTTTCCATGCTTTCCAAGCAAACTGTGATTTACTTGTATCTTTAGGTGTAGTTTCTGTGACAAAAATTGCATTAGTCATTCCTGAAATGGTTTTTTGGCCAGCCTCTTTGCAAAAATTCCTAGTGCTTTACTCTCTGCTCTATTCATTCAGGGAGTCAAATGAACCAACATCAATTACTTGTATGCAGAGAATAGTTTTGAAATAATCTCTCAACTAGACTAAATGGGAGAAGTGTTTGCAGTAATTGAATTTCTCTCAGACTTACAGACATTCCACTGACTGGAGGGGCTTGGTAAGCCATCCCTAAGGTTAACTTGACTTCCTGTAAGTAGTGGCACGCCTCCCTGGAATATTCTTTTACTCCAGGCATATGTTCAGGATTAGTAACCGAAAGGTTGTTGTCATGGGAACCACTAAGAAGACTTTTTGTTGTCCAGAGTTATCACAAATAAAGGAAAATAACATGGATGAACTCTGAAATGTAGCTCTCATTAGAATTCAGGAAGATCCTTGCTCCAGTGGGGAAATATATGTGAAAGAAAATATGTGCTGCAGTATAAAAGTCTCTCCAGTCATGCTGAAATGCTGAAGAGTTTTTGCTAAGGATCTAAAGTTCATAGAAAAAACATAATAAAGATCAAAAATGAGAGATTCTGTTTGAACAGCAGAAGCTTAAGAGCTGATGGATATGGTGTCTGGGCAAGCGTCCTGCAGAGCCAGTTGAGGGTTCTGCTTTTACCTACCACTGTGGGCTTCCAGTTTGTGTCTCAGAGTTACAGCACTTTTGCTGGTGGAAATTGCCTTTTGCTTTCAGCTAAATAAACAGACCTGAACAGATGGAGCATGACAAAAGCAAAGCAATGTCATTGTCTAATTTATCTCTGCTTTTGGAACTCTTACGTACAGTCAGTCATGGCTCCGCACAGGGGGTCTCTTTGCTATTAATTCATAAGCAAAAGACCATGGAAGCCACTCAGCACTGGCTGAGTAACTAATGAATACCAGGGAAAGCAAGGTAAAAATATTTAGTAACAGTGGAGGGAGTAGCAGGGGTCAGAGAAGTTCTGAGTAGACGATTTATTTTTTGTGTTTCTTTCTTCTGGCTTACCTTTTGGTTTGCTGAAAAGGACTCGGTATAGACAAATGTATGCATAAACTATGAAGGGATTGTTGAATGGGTAAAGCATTTAAAAATATAATTATTTAAAACACTTAAATGCTAGTTTTTGACCAGTATCTGGAAATGAAGTCATCGAATTAAACAACCAACCTTTTTTCTTTTTTGACTTAAGTAAATTATCTCTAAATTAATAGATGATGAAGTGCTTGTTTAGCCTATTGAATAATTCTTATTTCTCATGAGTGAATGATGTTGTATAGTATTATTTTCTCCCCTTCCTTCTAAAATGAAAGTAATCATTAGCTTTAGAAAAAAATGAATTACAAACAGCAAATAAAGATTAATGAACAATGAATAATACTGTGTTCTTATCTGAACCCAAATATCAGTACTGGCTTATATTAATGCAACTATTTGTAGAAAACAAAAATTTTCCAAATGTTAGTTGGGAATAAAGCAAGTTTGCTTATCATAATAGCAATATATAATAAAAAAAATCTACTCTTCCGATTCCATGTATGTTTGAATGGTACTTCTGCTTAATCACTCTCTCTGAAGAATGATTATGATCATCCTTAAAGGATTATAATAAATAAATAATAAACACAGCACTGTTTCAGATGCTTAGCTACTCAGCCAGATATCACTTCTGTGCAAATAGCAATCTTTTCTGAATCACATAATGTGATAAATATATTCCCTCTGCCATACTGTTTAAATGGATAAGGGGAATAAACTGACAAATGACTTTAAAAATTATTCTCAAATTGCAAAAAATGTCAGTTTTGGTTTTATTCTGTCATAGTTTCCATTCTGTGAACTTTAAATATACCTTTAAAATTCCTTTAAATACAAGACTGGAATTTTGCACCTTACATGTTAACATTAAAACCCCCTTTTTATTTAGCTTCCATATAAAAGATATTATTTTGAAATGCCCCAGAACTTGGTTTGGGCAATAATAAAAATATTTCTCATTGAGTTGTTTTCACTGAGGAACTTTGAGATTTCCACCACATGCTTTATACTTTTGACTCCGTACCTTCTTGTAATAGTTCATAATTCACATAACAGTTTATTTTACAAGCATAACAACTGTTAAATACAATTTATATAAAGTATAAAATTTTAAATTAAAATTAATCTTTTATTGCCATTAGGCTGCATGGAGAGATAGTGTATTATCCAAATACACTACTTCTTGTTGCCTTCTTCTTGTTGGAGGTTAGCTATTAAATCTTTATTCTTTCTAGTAGTTTTTTATCTATGTAAATTTTTAAAAAATTTTGGCTAAATACAAAAAAGTATGTTTTTGACAATTTGATTTAAACGATGTTATAGTACAATTAAATATCCATCGTTACACCTTCTATAAGAACCACATAAAACAGTAGATTGTTTATTATTTCTTTTAAGTTTTCTCCAAGCATTAACTGCTTAATCTTCTTGCTGCTTTAACTAGCATTTTTAGCTGAAATTCCTGTCCTGGAAAACCCCAAATCCCTGTAGATTCCATTGTCATTTTCAAACTTTCATTTAGCCCTGAACACTTAGTTTGGAATGTGTTAATTCTAATTTCCACCAGCCCTTTCAAGCATCTGAATTTTTAGCATCACCTTTCCTGATCTAATGAATGCAACCAAATAGCTCCTGAATGGGTTCCTGGCTCTGCATTTTTCTTTGCCATGACATCATCAGTGGGAGCTGTGAGTTTAGCCTCGGTTTTTTCTGTTTGTTTTTATTTGAGAAAATTGTATCTACTCTCTTTTCCTTCTTTTTGGGGAGGGAATTGTTTCCTATTCATCCTCTCTGGCCTTTTAGCTACTACTGTATATTGACAAATATATTCTGCTTAGCTGTGTTTGGCCAAAAGACTATGTCTGGTTTTATCAGCTGCTGAAAATTTGGTCTGTTCCAGTTCTATTGCAGGTTCTGCCGTGTTTCTGAGTCTGCAGATCCTGTCTTGTGCCGAAGTATTTCAAAAGTGTATGGGCTTCTGTGTCTTTACCAACAAATTGAAAGTATTTGCAATGGTTTCCTTATGCTCAGTAACACTCAGAGCTTGGCTGTCATGCTATGAGACAAAATCCAGCTACAGAGACAGTCAATGCCAAGCGGAAAGCCCTGGCTGGCAAAATCCACAAAAAGTGTGCCTTGCAGACTGTTCAGAAACTTAATCCTATTTCCATAAGAGAATGTCACAGTGTTCACCACCCTGTATGTATTCTTGACAGATAGCTGGCTTGTCAGTTGATCTGGATATGATTTGAAGAGAGAAAGAAATACAGTCCTTAAAGTGGATATGCACCAACCAGAGGTATGTAACCACTGCCTCTGTGTTCTTCACTGTTTAATTCCTCACTCCTGTTACACTGCAGAGACTCCCAGAGCATCTGCAGACATGTAGATAGTTTCACATGTGGGATCTGGAAGTGCTGGAACCACTCAGTCATGCTTATTTCTAGGGAAACAGCTTATTTGTCTAGTATTTTCAAATAGTCAATGCATCAATTTCTTGGTAAGTAAATCATAATAATGTCATTATTATCAATGGAGGTAGTCTATGTTATACTAGCAAAACTCCTGATTAAATAAAGATTTCAATTTAGTAATGACAATAAGGGACAGAAATTGTTCTGTGCCTGAAGTCCTCTTTCTCGTAGTGAAGATGCAGTGACTCCAAAATGTATTTGCCCAGTGTCAAAATAAAATGTTTATGCTGAGTATTCTGAACTTGATTTGCCATTGGCTACAGAAAATTCTAAAATATTCACTGAAAATAAGTTTGTTATCACTTCTACTTGTGCTTAAGTTTCCTGTATTTTATTTCTCTTCTGATTTTCTTCTGCTGTTTTGCTGAGAACATTGACTGAATGAAATGCTTCAATGAAGTGTGGAAAATTTCACCTGGATCATACTGTCAGTTCGTAAGACATCTGTTGCATCTGCTGCTAGGTGTCTGTCACTTGCAAATCCACTTGTATATAAGGCTGCTGTGTCCTCTATCACTCAAACACTCTGTTTGCTCAGCCTTCAGTTAATTTTCCTGATCATCATATACTTTGCTGAGTCTTGCATTCCACCTTCATAATCTCTAGCTCATCCGTGATTGCTCTGTGTGCATCTTTACCTTTCAGTATTATATCTAAATTATACATCTTTCAAAGACTACTAAAGTGTTTCAGGCTCTTGCATATATGACAAAAGTTGGTAATAATCTTGATATCTAGGTTACTACAATGTTGAAGAGAAGTAGAAAAAAATTCCTATAGGGCAAGGTTTCTCTTTTCTTTACAGAAAAAGTACAGTTCTAACATCTGAGCACTTGCTTTTTCATGCTCCCTACCACTTTTACTCTGTGCAGTCAGTGGTAATAGATTTTATAATTTTTTTTCCTTGTAGATCAGAGCTATTGTTCTTATCATATTTTTATTTGAAATTATTTAAGATTGGTATGTACAAGGAAAAAATGAAGTATTTCTGTTTTCAGTCTGTAACATTTTTAATAATTAAAGCTTTCCTTAAAGTCTTTAAAAGGAAGACAACCAGATCAACATGGATTTGTTTGAATATATGGAGGCTACTAAATTCTTTTTGTTTTGGCTGTATTTCTATTTCTTTAATGCATTACTGAGGTTTTTACTTTTCTTTTGTGCTCATAATACTCACATTTTCAATTTTCTCACTTTGCTTCTGGCCTCAAGGTGCTTGCTATGAACCTCATCTATTGCAGTAGATGCAACGTGTAATTTTTGTAATGAAATGCTCCTCTAGGGTTCCCAATTATAGTTTAAGAATTTTTTATATTCCCCAGGACCTTCTGATCTTAGGAGCTCTTAAAAGTGCTTCCAAAGCATTACTTAAATGGACTGAATGATTAAAAGTTACAAAAAGTATCAGTTTTTGAGTTTGTACATGCACATGTACATGTTGTTGACACACAGGTACTATAAAAGCTGCAAGAATGAGCAAAGGTATTTGACAGTATAAATATTAGATCAGACTATTGATTACTGAGTGTAACAAGTGAAGATGTATTTTAATAGCAACCTTGTGTAGCTAGCCATGGAAGAGCTTAGCGTCATGGAAAATTGACTGAGCCCTGAAATCTCTCTGACTAAGGAGGTGTATAAAGCTTGTATTGAACACCTGCTGGCAGAGAATTAAATATTCACCATAAATTTGGTATCTGTAGTGACATATGCATCTTTTATTACTTATTGCATGACAAAGCTGATACAAGTCTATTGTTAGACTGTCTTTGGAAGGTATTTGATATGACTGCTTTAGAAGTCCTGGTTCTGCAGACACCTGCAGTAGTTTAGTCCTACTGAAATCAAAGAGGAAATCTGCATAAGCAGTAAGATGACATGTTTGAGGACTGAAATTAGGTGAAAAACACTCTGTTAGAAAACAACAGATTTGTTTTTCAACTCTGTACATTTTAGTTAAACTATTTATAGTAAGATGGGACTTGATTAAAATAAAAAATAGTGGTAATTTTTTTATTATTATTTTAGCAAAGTATTGTCTTTTGTATAGTTTTCATCTCTTTCAATCATGGAAAGAAGGGAAGTCTTAGAATTTTAAACATAGTCAAATAGGAAATTTGAGACCAGTGATTCTTGTAAAATATATTTCATTAGGCAGCCATTAAGTCTCAGGTAGTATCACCATCTCCAAATATTTTGGCTCTTTACAGTCAGAAGCATATTTTTCATCTTTCTCATGGCATATACACAATACATGCACTTTTACTCACAGGAAGTTTTATAAACATGAAAGCTTTATGAAAATACAGCATTTAATACCTACATAGTGCCTGTTGTTGTCTTAAGAAGTCACAGCAGCTACAGACTTTCCACCTGATACAAAAAGATAAAGGATGGGTGCTATGGAGAAATTAGTTTGCCATCATATGCTGGGAATTTCTGTCTCAATATATCCACTTTCCAGCCCACAAATCTTTCATGTGTAAATAATAGGGACTAAGAGGACTTGGAATCTGGACTGGAAAAAGGACTGGGTTCGGTGTTTGTCTGGAGGGTCCTCTGTTAATCCCATAAAGGATTTACAAAGAAAAAGATAAATACACTTTGAAACATTTGGGTTCATCCCTATAATGTGGCTTCCCTTGCAGTCCTAACAGTTCTCTGGTTCCCTTGAGATTTGAAGAGCTTTATCATAGGAGGGCTCAACTGGCTGTTAGTATCCAAGTAGGGAATTCAAGGAAGCTGCCAGGTCAGCTATTAGCCGACAAATGAATGACTGCATATATGAAGTAGAGTTCATGTTTCTGGATGATGGAAATTTCATTAGAGTCTATTTCCACTATCAATTATTAAATAAATTCACTGGAGTCTTTTCCTTTCTTGCCTTACTGAAGACAAATATACTCTGAGGAAGTGTATGCTAACCCCGGTTATGCATGAGCAGATTTGGAAATAAGAGGTATTATATCCCTTTTGTGCCGAGGGGATTTCCTGGAGTACCTCACTAAAATTCTGTGTCAGATGCTTATGCTTTTCAGGAATGAACTGATGTCAAAGGAGTACAAAGCTGTATTAAACATATAAAGAAGAGTTGGAAAATGGATAGCAGGGAGTAGCGAATTTTTAAATGCTCAGGCAGACATCTGGAAAAGTTGCAACTGAGTAAAGAGTGTAAACTTGGGGATTTTAAAAGTATATTAGTCTCTGATAGTGGGTGTTACAGCAATTTATCTGCCTAATTGAAAGGAGAATATTAACACTAACATAAACATTCAGATACTTTCTGTGTAATACTCAGAACCTATGTCCTTTACTTTCTATCTTCCCTTAGCTGAGTCCATAGACAAAGACTTCAGAACTGAGCCTTGCTCTGAACAAAAATGTATTCTCAACTGAAATATACAAACCTACACAGTTTTAGTTGGAATAAGTCACTATTTTCAAAGACAGCTCACATTGGTATTTTCTCATTGAGGCTGGTCATTCTGTTTCTTAATTTTCTAGTTTTTGGGGGTTTTTTTGGTGGGTTTTTGTTGCAGTACACGTGTTTGAATATAGAGAGAGGTAACTGTATACATGATATAACTGTAAAGAAAAACAGCTGTGAAAGAAAGAAAAGTTGCCCTAGGATCAAACCCATTGCTTACTGTGATGGTAAGAATCTAATCTCAAGGCTGTGATTTGTGCATGACCCGTGCTGTTCTTTACAACACTGTAAAGATAAACAGAAAGTCTTCTCGTAAATAGTCCACAAAACAGCCTTGGTTTCCTTTAACAGAATAATAATAAGAGAACCTTCAAACAGTACTTGGGGAATAGTATTCTCTTGGGAAGCATCAGTGTGGATCTTTGGAAGGTGATAGAACCATTCAGTTCTAGACCAACTTAATTTGTAATTACTGAGTAATAGTGTTGAGTGGGATTAAAAGAAACTAGGCTGGATAGCTGAAGACTGTCCTCCACAGGATGTAGTTCAAAGCAATCAATTTCAAGTCTTTAGTAAGATGGTACATTGCACAGAGTTTTAAATAGGAATACAGGTTAATTTCACTATGACAATAAAGCCATACAAGGATTCCAAACATTTACTGCTGACAAAATTACTGTATTCTACAGGGAAATGGCATATGCATTAACCTTTATTAAAAAAACCCTGAAAAATATAAAGGATGTACAAGGCCCATTTCTACAAAAGAAATCCTTAGGAATGTTTTAATAATTACAAGAAAATACAAGAATTAGAGAGGTTTCTCATAATTTCGGTATTCTTATGTGTTAATATATTAATACACTGTACAAGCACATAAGCCTTTACTCACTTGGGAGTTTTGCAAATTGAAACCAAAGCCTTTGTGGCCTAGACACACTCTGGAAGATCAGCAAGCCAAGTACTGTATGTGGCTACCAAGTACTGTATGTGGCTAACAAACTAATCTTGAGACAAATCAGCCAATGCCACATCCACCAAACATGGCTGTCAGTCCACTAGAACTGCCTGAATCTAGAGTACTATCAATGCTTTTTTCACTGCAGCCTGAGCCAGCTCATGTTCTAATTTGTTGTACTAAAAAAATCTCTCAAACTCCCTTGCTGCTAATGATTCTGCCCACTTTGTAGATCTGGGTCAATAAGATGCCAAATTGCTATATGGGAGCCAGAGGAAAAAAAAAATCTATGTAGTCCCAAAAGACAGAAAGACTGTTGCCAAAGGTCACTAAAGCTACCGAGACTGTTGCTATTTGGGAATAGAGTTTTAAGAGACAATCCAGAAAAAAAGCCATAGATGGGAAAAGAAATGTCCAAGTTGCTGTTCCTTCTCTGACATACTGAACATATGCTTATATCAATAGACAACTTTCCTCAGTAACCTTTCTTTCCTCTCCCTCTCTCCTTAAAAAAAACAATTGACTGAAACTAGTAGAAACCAGTGAAACTGGCTACATCAACTAGAAGTAGGCATAGATTGATTTGGGACGAGGAGCTGAACACCGTTCTGCTCATACATTTGCTTTTGTCATGCAGGACTACACTTTGTTCTGACTTGCTGGACTAAAGGGTTAAAAGTTTGTATAACAGAGTGGGAAATCTTGTGACTGTAAAACCTTTTGAGCTGTCTGTGAAGTTGCATATAAATGTGTATGGTGATAGACAGAGATCTACATTTGCAAAAGCTCACCAGTCACATTGAGGATCTTTTCAGCAGGAAGAAACAGGGATGGGACTTTCCTTTTAGGATTTCCCTCTACAGTAACATTCATCAAATATGTCAGCCTGAACTGTCTCAGCTTTTCTCCATAGTAGCTAGTGTAGGGCTCCATTTGGGATTTGTGCAGGAAACTGTGCTAATAATGCAGGGATGTTTTTGTTTTTGCTGAGCAGTGTTTACAGAGCATCCAGGCCTTTTCTACTCAGGTGGCCCCACCTGTCAGGAGGCTGGGGGTGCTCAAGGATTTGGCAGGGGGCATATCTGGTACAGCTGATCACAACTAACCATAGGGTTATTCAAGACCATGTGGCAGCAGGCTCAGCAATAAAACTAGGGGGCACTTAAGCCAGGGGGCAACTGCTCAGGGACAGGCTGGGCATCAGTTGGATGATGGTGAGAAATTGTTTTCATCTGCATGACTTCCCTTTACTGGGTCTTATTTCTCTCTTCGTTACTTTCCTTCTCATTTCAATTTATTACTACTGTTACTATAAATTATTTTATTTTATTTCAAATATTTAACTATTCATATCCTAAACCAACAGTTTTCTCATTTTTACCCTTCTAATTCTCTTCTCCCTACCCTGCTGCTGGGGAGAGAGAGTGAGCAGCTGTCGGGTGCATAGTTGCCAGCTGGGTTTAAACCATGACACTTTGTCTTTTCAAAGAATTACAGTGTAATTTTCAGGTAGTTTTCAATTTTATAATGAAATGAGCTGGGACCATGTTGAAATTTTTTGATATATGGGTGCTATAATGAATTGCTAAGATGATTTTAAGTTGTAATTAATAAATGTGGCAGAGATCTCCGGTCTTATATCTTTAACTGCAAAAATCAAATTCCTATTTTCTGAGTGGGTAAAGGCTTATATTTAGTAATAAAATCCTGTCTACCATTCATCAATTTACAGTCTCATTATACATCCATTGTTCAATTTTCTCAGTAACACTACCCATTGCAAAGTTATTTTGGGGTGCTTGAAGTCTGTCTTTATCTCACATCTCTTCTATTGGCTATAAAATGACAAGGATCAGACATTTCTTGACCGTAGTCCCATCTGAAGTCAATGGGAACTTTTTAGCTGATTTGTCTGGATGCGAATTATTTTCTTCTCCCATTTCACCATTGTATGTTACACATTGTTAGTATGTTGATGTAACATAGCAGAGCAAGATTGTCATCCATCACATCTGTTCTGTTCTGGGTTTATCCTCTATTCATGCTTCTCCAAGTAAAGAGTCTGTCTTGGAAGAAACTTGCATTTTTTTTTCTATGGTTTTACAGAAGGAAATTGAGGAAAATCGTGTTCTCAAGCCACTCATAGAGAAAGATAGTACCACTGCCAAGTAAACAGAGCACTCACATGAAGGAAAACAGAGTAACTGCTCAAGAAAAATGACTTATAATTGAGCTAGTCCTTATACTCTTTCTGGAATGTAGTATTTTTGTTTAAAAATAATCACTGTTACTCTCAGCCCCTTGGTTAACCCTAACTGCTTATGAAAAAGCTAAATTCTGAGCTTGTCTTAACAGGCTATTACCCATTCAAGAAAATAAGGCGATACAGACCAAAATCATGTTAACTGTACCTTTGATGCAATTCCCTTTAGTTAATAATGAAGGTGTCTGCAGAATTGGTCTGCTCTGTTAGATGAAACCATGTATGTACCAAGTGAAAACAGGAGCATCCATTTAGCCACTTACCAAAGTAGTTGGTGTTTGCTATAACCAAGCAACATACTCAGTTTCTACTTTCATTTTTATGTCTCCAAGCACTTATGGATTAGAAAATTGTGAATGACTTATATTCCATTTGTAAAATGAGAAGTGTTCAAAATAACTAGAAAATTAGACTATAAGACTTACGTCTCCTTTTAAACAGCATGTCAGATGAAAAGTCTGGCAAAGTTATGTTTTGACAGGGAGGATTGCTGATTATTTGGGAAAGATTTATTGTTTCTAAATGATTCACTAAGCTGGAATTTAACTCTCATTTTATTCTGCAATTCTTTATCCTCATGTCTCTGAATGCATATCACAACTTTAGTTTCTAATAACTGAAAGCCAGTTTTGACTAGCAAAAGTGATTCCTTTACTCTACAGGAGAATGATGAAAGATCAGTTGCTGCACTTCCACTGTTAAGTGGCAAATTATTGGCACAGCCTGGAAAATCTTGAAGGCTATTAAAAGACCAATTTCCAGAATATAAATTGAAGAAAATTAAAAGAACATTATGATACATACTTGTCAGAGAACCTACTGAACAAAGGAAGACATCTAGAAACAGAAATATTTTCTGTGTTGAAGAAAATAAAAATAGCTGATAGGGACTAGAAAATAATGTCAAATGAATGCTCAAGCAAATTAAAAAGTGAAAAAAAACCCAAGCAATTTTCTGTTCTGCAGTTAATCTTATGAAACAATTGACAATTTCCTTATAATTATGCAAACATATGTAGGAAGAAAAGACCAGAGAAACTGAAAGATCTGAAAAAAATCTCTGAGAGTTGTCCAACTGCTAAAGCCAAGTTAAATTAAAAAAAATCCCAAGTCATCCCAATACTTTCCTCTGTTATTTGAGATTTAGAATTCCTGATTCTCTATATTCTTAATGATTTTTAATAACCATTGGATAGTGATTTGTATATGCATAAAAAACCCCCTATGATTTGAGAAGAAAAAAATGAGCATTCATATCCAAACATCTGATCTTTACTGGGGAATGTTCTATAATTTAACACTTAACATTTACAGACAACTAATTCTTATAAGCACATGCAATTACGAGTATCTCCGTGAAGGATTTTCATGACATAAGTACTTACTACTGTGGGATTTAATGAGCCCATAAGTTTCTAAAATTGAGCATTGAAAAAATGGAAGATCCCAAGCTGCTAGTTCCTTTAGAAAACATTCTAAACTGGTAAGTTCTTAGCCTTGAGTTTGTAAATATGTGAAGAAGAGGGTTCTCCTTTCAACACTTCCTACATAAGCCCATAGAGGTTTACTATTTTATGTAATTTTCCTGGTAAACCCCTGATTGCACGGTGAATTCTCTTAAAATGCACTGATTACCCATGAAAGCTACTTCTTACCCGAAGGGAAGGTGGAATTTTTTAGACTTCAAGTCTATGTGAAATTTTGCTGAGGTAAATAAAACCAGTTAATTATAATGAAGTTTAACAAACAATGCTTGAATTGTACTGTCTGTTCTGTTTTTCTTTTTTGTTTGAATACATCCAAAAATATCATGTCTGTTGGATGTAATTTGACTAATCATCATACATTATAAAAAAAAGACCAGAGCTGGTAATTAAATCAGAAGGTTACTGTAAAGCAAGAAAGTACATCTAAGGGTTGTAGAAAGAAATTAACAGCAGGTCCAGAAGTTTTTTGTACACAGCATAATGCTACTTACTGCTCAGTCATGTACATTTTTTGAAGTTTCCCAATGAAATGTGATATATCAATATTTCCCTCTTTAACATCCAGATTTTCTATTTCTAGTGCAATCTTTTTCTTTACAAAACTACCAAAGTTCAGTTATCCAAAATTTGCCACATAATTTAAAGAAAGAAGTTAATTAGATAAGATTGTGCTGATAAGATTGAAAATTACAGATACTTTGTTGTGGTTTGTTTTGCTTTATTTTTAAAGAAGATTTTGATGCCACTGTATTCATACCAGGAAATCAGCTATAGCTTCTGTTTTAGTTTATATTACATTTTATTTTGATGGAATTGTCAATTCATTGTTTTCCGTGATGTCTAAATTTTGCTATATTCTATTAAATTATTCAGATAGGAATCATTGTATCATATATAAGACAGAACCCCTATGTGCATGTGCTTCCTTAAAACACTGATTAGACATAATATTCCCGAAATGTTTTCCATACATAGTGAGAACAATTAAGCTCTTCTCTTCATGGCTAGAAAGTACATATTAAATTGAAAGTCAGCATCACTGACCAGAGACAGTCATATTTCACGGACAAGGCATATCTTGGTTTGCATGATATGGGGTTCTCTGGCTGAATGTAGAGTGACAACAATAAACATCTTGGGCAAATGAAAAATTATTTTTCAATCCAGAATAGAGTAGTTATGTTTTGGAAATATATATTTAATATGGTTAGCTACATATATGTTTTCAAAACTAAACCCAAAAGGTAGGTGTGTGCAAACAGCAAACCAAATAGCTCTTTAGAACATTTGCCTTTTAGGATTTTCTAGCTAAATTCTGAAACTTCTGAAGAATTTTTGTGAAAAAGGAGCATCCAATCACTATAAATTTCAAAGAGTCAGAGAAAGAAAGATTCTGTCTTAATATTGAAAGATATATTGTTATTGAATCTCACAAAATATTTGGGGGTAAACTCGTGTTAAAACTATGTAAAATTTGAAATTAAATGCTGTTGCAGACTGGAGGAACCAAATATTTGGCTTCAAAGATGAAACTAAGACTTTCAGATTTGGAGGAATAGGGAAGGATGTGTCTCTCATTCCTCAAATGAACATAATTTCTTCAAACTGGTGTATCAATCCTTCATAGCTGATTTCAAAATATACTGCTGACAAAACATTTTTTTGTGAGAAATTAGCTAGAGTCATGAAGCATCTATTAAGGCTGAAAAGGATCACATCAGGTTATTAATTCTCTGATTTATTAAACTGAAGTCAGTATCTCAGAAAACAAGGCCTTAGTAGAAAATGGAGGACAGAGTAGACATTTCTGGCTTTTTTATGTTCTGTCTCTAATTTTGGTGGAAAAAAGGAAAATACTTCTTTTAGGCTTACAGGCTGTTCTCTGCCTTGGGTGCAATGAGACAAAAGTTTCTATAACCACATTAAAATAGACCTCATAAAAGAAATGTAAGTTCAATGGTAAGGGTAGAGTTTCAAATCAAACACAATAATCATCAAATTGTCATCACTTCAGGACATATCATACCCTTCATCTGCATCCTTTGTAATTGAATAGAGCTGCCCACATACTCTGAAGGCAGAATACAGCTGTGAAATACTGAAAAACTTGCATATTATTATATGGAGATTTATGGGCAATTCAAGAATTGATTGTCCCTTAGTGAAAAGTAATGGTTATATTACTAGATTTAAAAAAAGTTTCTCTGCTCATTTGTCTCAGTCCTTCTTTGGATCTAACACCAAACAGGACACCATTTCTGAACCTGCTTACTCAGGAAGGTACCTACTTGCTCCCTGTTTTCACCAGCTGTACCAGTGCACGTGTCACTTGTCAAGTAGGTGATCTGCAATATATTGAAACCGATGTTCTCCTGCCCCTTTAGTGCTAGAGAGAAAAAAGCCATCCGAGGGAAACAAGTGAATGGAGCTGCTTGGAAAAGAGTGGCTTCAACATAATCCATTGTGAGAAATAATGAAGATATAGCCAGCTGTTACATGTAATAACAGTATGATTTCCAGAGGCTGGGCAAAAACTTCTTCAAATAGTAATTATGGACACTGAAACTAAGCAAGGGAACAAATACTCTCCATATCAATTCTACCTAAATGAATGAAATCAAGATGGATAGTGGCACTATGTGGGAATGATTGTTATGGCTAGGCAGGTTGGAAGGAACACTTCTGATTAATATACCCTTCTATCTCTGTAGATATACCAGTTGAAGCTGCACAATTAATTTGTATTTTAGATGGCCTTAAAGATTAGCTCTGTTTGGCATCCAGGCTGTACCTTGAAACTGTGGACTAGAGAAGCCAGAAAAATCTTTTTTTTAAACCCTCAGGAATAATGTCAGTCTGAGGTCTGACCTTCATAGTACAAGTATTAGGCCATGACTACTATCTATAATGCTTTGAAATTTTATATTCTTGTTTAAAAATTTGCATTTAAAGAATATACATTTTATCATGTATTGTGAAATCAGCAGCTTGAATATTAGGAGTTAAGGAGAACCACAGTGCAGTGATTTCACTTATGGATCTTCTCAAAATTTATCTTGATCCAAAGGGGAGGAAATCCCACTTTCACCAACATTAGAAGATTTTTAGCTTATAATTTCATAATTTCCAAATAAATAATCATGCTTTTGTGATGTAAGCAACTGTTTTTCTAGATTAATTTTGGATCAGATTCTTTTCAAGGTTGAATGGAAATAAAGCATTGAAAGGAAAATCATTCTCAGCAATAATTAGTGCTGTATTTTTTTTTCTGTGGGAGATTGACCTCTCTGGCTAAGACTTTTTGTGGTATTGATTAGGATTGTTTGCACAGTGGCAAGTCTAGGACAGGAAATAGCTTTAATCAAGAGGAGAATTGATATTAGGCAGGATTACACTCACTGTCAAGAAGGCTTTATTCTGAATTACATCCTTATGGCTAATTGATGTATACTCATGAGCTAATACAGGCACTTTAGTGAGAAGAAATAAGAATGGTGAAGTCTTCATGAACATTTAAAGCCATATAGATTTAGCTAAGGTTTTAATTTGTCAAATTTTCGCAGCTGATGCTTCAGCTGCAAAATAACAATGTAAGCGTTCCAGACAAGGTTATGTAGGTTATGCTCATCTGAGTCATCGCTATGTTCTTATTTAATCAGATTGATTTAAACTAGGTTGTAAACAAATGCAAATTTTCTAGAGTGGGGAAAAAAAAAAGGCTATTGTTTTGAGTGTTCTGCCCTGCCACTTTACAGATTTAGATTCAATTCCTACTTTCCAGAAACTCAGTTTTCCTGCTGAAAAGTCTTGAGTTGTGAGATACAGGCAGAGCAGGAGTCCAGAAACTGATTTGCCTTATGAAACAGGCAAATCCATTACAAAAAAAAAAAAAAAAAAAAGTTCCTTGCCTTAAAAGGCATTCTAGCAGCAAAAAAAGGCTGCTGTGGAAAGAAATTTGAGAAGGAATGGGAGGTGGCTTTGTAGTTTTCTACTTTGATACGGTTTTCTCAGAGAGAGAATTTCTCTTTCCTGCCTTTTAAATCAGTGCTGTTTTCCTCCTATAGGAGTCTTACATTAAAAATTGGGGACCTGAGATGTTAAGATTGGGTAATTTTAATTTTTTTTTTTTTTCTGGAGATAGGTAAACCAATAGAAAAATCTTTTATCAGACAATCTTGGTTACAACTAGTTTCACATACTGAAGGTGGCACATGATATCTGTGTGGTCACTCTTGTTGTTTACATTATGAATCACAATTTCTTCTTAAATTGATGCTATTTGCTCTTCTTTTCACTTTGAAGATAAACATATCCTCAGTTCCCCAAACACACTAAGTTTCCCATACAGTTTCCTAGCAAATTTATTTTCATAATTTGGGTGAACTAAACTGGAAAAAATATTGCTTGATTGTCAAGTGGATTGTTGAACTTGCCTTTTGTCATTTTCAAAGCAGAGCATTAGAAATAACCAAACTTCTTAGTAGAAATATTGTACCACTATAAGTATATAACTGCTTGCCATATAAGCAACATTAATACATTTCTCTCACAGAAACTTTGGAGGCACTAAACATATACTGCAGTTTGGGATTATTGCTATATATGAAATGAAGACAAATTTACTCTTCAAATAGTACAAGAATAAAATGCATTTGCATTTCGTCTTCTTGCTCCCAGGAAAGTGACATATAACTGATGGTGTGGAAGTTTTCAGCAGAACTTATCCTTTCTCTTAGCAATATAATTGAGATCAAAATCAGGCGCATTATTTACATTGGAGAGGGAATAGGTTGTCCCTTTTACTCACTTTCCACTATAAATTGACTCAGTGCTCTGAGATGAATGTAGTTCTTTCTGATTATTTCTCATGGTTTGAGCAATTTAGCATTTCACTTTGCTGGAAAGAGGCAGTCTTGAAAAAAAAAGAACCTGACTCGGTAATGGCAGTGAATGAACGAAAGAGGAAACTGCTGTGCCTGCTCTTTTCCTCTTTTCCTTGCTTGTTAATCTGTATTTTCTAAACTGAGAAAAGGTTACAAAGTGTATAATGACTGTGCTTTTACCTACGCACTGCCATGGTGTATACTGCAGTGTTGTGGGAGTATAAGCATAATTCTGATACATGACTTAGTAATTTCTGATACATGACTTGGTAATTTGTCTTTAAAGAGCTTAAAAGTACTTTCCTTAGGTCTGTGTTAATCGGATTATTCAGCATTAAAAAAAAAAAAAAAAAAAAAAAAAAAAAAAA